>OY770111.1:1800000-2336384 GCA_963669365.1 Verbascum thapsus | reverse complement strand
TATATATAATTACTTAACGGAGATCCACATGCTTCACGTTCAACGAACGTGTTATTTACTAGTCAACAAAAAAGTATATAGCAAGTAGAATCATCGACCCTCGATCATAGAGACAGTAACATTATTCGTAGAGCTACTCTTATGGCTCTGCCCAGAAGAACTTGTGCCTGTATCAGAACGGTTCGTCTTTACAGAAAATGCAGGTTGCTTTGCTCGGGAAGCTCTACAGTTTCACTGATCAGCATAGACAGCACAGTCGAGACAGATGGCCTGTCTATAGGAAGTTCTTGCACACACAATAATCCAATATGTATGCATCTTACAACCTCTGCACGGTAACTTGGACTCGATATTCTTGGATCTATCAAACTCACAATGTTGTCTTCGTTCCACAGTTTCCATGCCTGAAATTTTCGTAAACATGAAAAAGTACATTATAGAAATTGGAGACAATGATATTGAATTTTATCCATTAGTAAAAAAGCAGATTGCAATTTCACCCCACACTTAGGTTGTCGAGATTCGACAAGACAATCGGTACTAGGGGTGGCAATTTGGTTGAATGGGTCAGGTTTGGTTGGGTCCAATTATGTTGGGCTTATAGTGGGTTGGATCTATTTGGGTCCATTGTCAAAAATATTCATTATAGTTGGACCCAAAGTGGACCCAAAAAGGACCCATTATAAATCAAAGTGGTGTAAGGGGTTGTTGTAGAGCGTAAAATGTAGATTATGCCTCAAAGTGGAGAATAGTTTGGACTCAATCTAGATGCAAATTGGGCCCAATTTAAGACCCAATTATTATTAAAAGTCAACTCAGTTGGAACTAAAATGCTAAAATGTTAGGACCCAACCCATTGAAAATTTAGTTTGGTTTGGGTCCAAATATATGTACAGACCCAAATTGTCACCCCTAATTGGTACTAGAGATCAAACTAGGGGCCCAAGAATTGCTCTTGTTTTTTGGAACAGCAGGGGGTGGCTTGGTAATTTGCGAAACCTCAGGGACTCATGGTAATTAACTTATAAATGAGGGTTATGCATGCAATTAATTACCCGTTAAAGCCCAATGAATTTAAGGTTGACTTACATGTCCCAAAATGTTCAAAAAGCCTTCATAATTGTAAAAACTTGTGTTCCTTCTCCCTGAAGCAATCTCCAGCATCAAAACTCCAAAGCTAAAAACATCTGATTTTTCTGAGAATCGTCCTTCCAATGCATATTCAGGCGCCATATATCCGCTGTAATAAAATCATATCAATTACAAATCTTTGTCTGATGTAGAATGAATTATTAAATCTAACGAAAGTCACAAATGGTTTGGCGTAAAATAAACTTACTATGTTCCTACTACTCTCACGGTGCTCACATGATCTTGCTTTGTCCCAAATATTCTGGCCATGCCAAAATCCGAAATCTTTGGATTAAAATCATAATCCAACAATATGTTACTTGGTTTCAAGTCTCGGTGGATTATCTTCAATCTAGAATCCCTGTGAAGATAAAGTAGGCCTCGGGAAATACCTTCGATAATGTTGAAACGCTTTTGCCAATCTAGTATCTCTTGCGATGGATCTAGACAAACCATAAGTGTAAAATCCCGATTATTATTTTTTCGATCAAATGTTGTGTATATAAAAATAATTGAAAATTGGACTTTCAACTGACCAAATAGGAAAAAATCCAAGCTTTTATTAGGCATATATTCGTATATCAGCATCGTCTCTTTATTATCCACACAGCATCCCAGCAGTCTAACGAGATTCCTATGTTGTAGCTTAGAAATCAAGACCACCTCGTTCATAAATTCTTGCATCCCTTGTCCAGATGTTTTTGAAAGCCGTTTAACCGCAATTTCTCTTCCATCCGCCAATTCTCCCTAGATTTGAACCAAATGTCATCACTTTATATTTCGAAAATTTATTACATAAGACCATCGAAATGAATAAGCAGAAAAAGATACCTTGTAAACGGGGCCAAAACGCCCTTCCCGAGCTTGTTAGCTTCAGAGAATCTATCTGTTGCATTTGCTAGTACATCGAACTTAAACAATGGTAACTCTTCAAGATTCACTCTGCTCAGTGAATCTTGAAGAGGGGATTCCATTGAATTTGATGTCTCCGTTTTAGCAAGTTTGCTTCTTCTTATTCTACCTAATAATAGACAAGAACATACATATAAAGTCACTAAGCGAAAGCTGTATATATTGACTAATTCAATGGATTAATGGCCCAAATAATTACCTCTGCGCTTAATCATCCATTTCCAAGCAAAAAACGTGCAAATGGACACAACAACTAAGCCAACTACAACCAGAATTATTACAATCTTCTTGGAGTCTTTCTTGCTATCTGATACCAAGAAAGAAACTTCATATCACATTATAAACATGGAATGTAAACGAACATAGATTTTTTCTCAGCACATGCCTTTTTTTGTCATAAAATTCTAAGAAAATCGAACAAAGTAGCATTAGGACAACAGCAATATATTCCTAATAAGCACAATATAAATGCACAGATACTATTTCTTCAAGGACAGAAAACAGGGCTTAAACAAATAAGTAGTAACAATCAGAAACCAATAGAAATTTATATATAACCATCCAACAATTATCACAAACAGAGCTTCAAAATAAAAATTTACCCAATTCAGAATTTGCAACCCGAATATAAAGATCCGAGCCAGACCCGCTCGAAAACTTCTGACTGTCGTTCAAAGTTTCTCTCCAGAACATACAACCAATACCCACGTCATACCCATAAGCAATACAAGAACAATTTCTCAAGCATCGATCTTTACACTCAATTTCGGGCCCGAACCACCGATCCGTGTAGCCCGAAATCTTCATCTCCTGAAGCTTCAAAAACCCATCTTCTTTTCCTCTGTTTCCATTATCAGTGTGGCAATTCAAAGGGACCCTTCTCACACACCCACTAGTCCAGTTCCCTGCATCCCATTCTTGTTTGTTCCTTGGATTAAACCCTCGCAAACAAGCACAAATTGGGAAATTTTGTGAGTTACAGCTTCCAAATTCTCCACACCTGCCATAAGTTGCACAAGAATTGCTCGATGTATTGTTGTTTCCTTGTGCTGCGCAAAATCTTGTGTAGGAGTAAAAAACAATGGTAGTAAGTAGGAGAAGAAAGCTGGGGATTTGGGCCTGTTTCATGACCATGTGAAATATAATTTATTGATTATGAGAATCAGATTATTTAAAGGACGACAAACACCTATGTTAGTACCTTCCAATTTCCATCCTTTTGTTGTGAAAAGTTTACCCTATAAGTACGAATTACTGATTCCAGACAATATGAATATGAGATATTATATTTTTTTAAATTATTAAAACACTATAGTTTTGACACAGCTAAACATCATATATGAGTATATTTATTCATTTAAACAAAAAAATAAATTAATTTTTTTTTTCAATTTTAATATGATATGTCAGAAATAAATTGTGTGAATAAACTATACATTATATATTTTATTTACAAAATTTTATGTTCCTAAAATAATTAGATTTCTTACTAGCAGTTAGTCAATATTAAAGTATAATCTTAAACTAAATCTAAGTATACTTTTAATAAATATATGATAAATAAAAAATAAATACTTTATTCTTTGAAATCATCGAAAATAAGTTGAACTAATTATGTGGCATATTAATAATGCATAAATGTATTTCCATTTGTAATTTAAACTCATACATTTGTCACAAAAGTGGTATCATATTATTGCGCATATTGGGCATATGTCCTTACTCCCTAAGCACAGATAATATGGTGTCCAAATTTTATTTATTAAATTGATCTAAGAATATGAAATCTTTTAAGAAGATACATAGTTAAATGAGTGTTGCGTGTAATAAACGTGAATTACATATCTTTTATCTTTTTTCTAAGTCATTAGAATGGAGTCGTGGTTTTTGGACCATTTCAAGTTTGAACCTTAACAAGCTGTAATTACGCCACTATATGACAAATAAAAACATCATATTTCTGCTATAAAGTCTTGGGCTGTTGGAAAAATACCAAATATAAATAATAGGGATAAATGCAAAAATGCCCCCTGTGTTAATCCGAAAATGCAAAAATAACCATGTGTTAATAAAATAGGCTGAAAGCCACCTTGTGTTATTAAAAACTCTGCAAAAAACACCCGCGTGCTCATTCCGTCAAATATTTCTGACGGTGTTAATTTTTAACTGTAATACCCAATGTATCCTTCTTATTATATTACTAAAGGGTTTACTAAAACAAATGTGGCAGTTTTGGTAAAACAATCATAACTTGAGTTATACAAATTGGATGTGATTAAAATTGGTTGGGTTTTAAAGATAAGACATAGATCTACAACGTTATAGAAGACACCAAAGTCAAATTCGGACTGTAAGTTGTGCGTTTAAACACTTGCGTTTAAGTGCGCGGAGTTTAAACGCTAGAACAAATGTGGCAGTTTTGGTAAAACAATCATAACTGGAGTTATACAACTTGGATTTGATTAAAATTGATTGGGTTTTAAAGCTAAGATATAGATCTACAACTTTATAGAAGACACCAAAGTCAAATTCGGACTGTAAGTTGTGCGTTTAAACACTTGAGATGAAAAAATAATACATCCTACTTTTATAGTTTATGAGGGGTAAAATGGACAAATTTATAGGTAAATAAATGTGAAAAGCAATAAAAAAACATCCATCTTTGCACAACTAGCGAGTGAACATCAAACATGTTAATTTTTAACGGAATTGGTGTTTTTTGCAGAGTTTTTAATAACACAAGGTGGCTTTCAGCCTATTTCATTAACACATGGTTATTTTTACATTTTCGAATTAACACATGGGGCATTTTTGCATTTATCCCTAAATAATAAAAAGACAAAACAAAGTCAGCTAAATTCTGGGCGTGGCCCATGGGAATGCTCAAACACGAGATTTTGTAATTTGTACATTATATTAATTTAGCCGCCGGAACTTTCTTATTTCCCACCAATAAAATATCAACCTATCTTATTGTTGTAATGATATATCATTGCACAATTTTGCATATATAATTTATTTATAATATGCATTCTTAATATAATAATTTGGAGGGATTTTCCCTATAGATTGCAATATTTCTATGAAATTTATATAATACCAATAGTTGTAATTTTGGATTAGTTTATATAACTATAAGTGGGCTTTCGACTCAGATCTCCTTACTAAGTTGTAACTATTTAAAATACTGGGCCCATCCACTTCAAGAACAAAGTGGCCCAATTTTGACCCAGTATTTAATGGGCCAATCTTCAGGTTCAAAACTTAATCCTATGGTTGGATTGGACATTAACAAATTCTAAGATCTACGGCCCAAATTTCATCCATCTAATTCCCAAACTACAAACTGCATGTGTTTCTCATATTATTGTCAAATATTTTATTCCACAAATATTTGTATATTTTATAGAAAAATAAGGAATTAATTAAGAAATTCTATTGAAATATAATCTAATAAACACAAGTTATCCGGGCCAGGTTTGGGTTCAAACGTGTAATTAAGCAATTATTAAGTAAGTAGGCCCAATTTGAAGACGCAGTCCCATCAAAGGCCCACAAAACCCACTCATGCAATTGAGAGTGACTTGATTATACCATTTGCTTTGTTTTTATCTATTAATAATTGTTTGCAATTTGATCTTTGCAGTCTATATGGGGACTAACCGAATCAAGTAGTCTTCACTGTCTAAGACTCTAACTATTGATATATTCATGGTAAATAAATCTTTTTTCATGATAAAAATAAGAAAATATTATTTTAGAATTAAAAAAGATGATTTGAAAAATGTGCTTAGCTTAGTATTTTAAGAGAAAAATAAATAATGATTCTGATAGGTGTGATATATTTTTTATTGTTAAAATTTTTTGGATTAATATTTAGATGTAATTTTTATTAAATGTTTTTTGTCACACTCGTTGATTCATACAAAAAATATTCATAATGAATCTTAGTTTAAATATTGTATTAGAATATATAGTTACTTTAATTGTCGATGTTGGAACATAATTAAAATAATTCTTTTAATCATAAATAATAAAAATTTAATTTTCATCACTTGTTTGTAAGAATTTTTTTTTTCAAATTATCTACAATTTCTATATATTATCTTACAAGAATTTCTATGATAAGCGTAAGCCCCAAAAACAATTTTTTTTTTCCATAAAATTTTACTCTAATATACTTTTCTCAAACCAATTGGGGCCTAACGGTATAAGGATGATCTCATATGAGTAATGAATTAATTTAATACAAAGTTTCATGTGTGTAATATTTGTATAACATATTAATAAACAAAACCCCTCATAGCAATACCATTACCACTTCCAACTTTGCATTACTTTCCGCTGTTTTTACATTCCTCTGTTTTTAAAATTATTTATCTCCCCTGTTTCAGCCTCAATACCAGGAAACTTGGATTTCTATAAAACAGAGCCCCATCAACAGTACACAACACACTGTACTTTATACTGATCCATCAGTACTACTTTTTCGTGATTTATAAACAAAAACAAAAACAAAATGAAGAAATGTGAGCTTTGCAAGTCAGTAGCAAGAATGTATTGTGATTCAGATCAAGCTAGTTTGTGCTGGGATTGTGATTCCAGGGTTCATACTGCAAATTTTCTTGTGTCAAAACATACAAGAACTCTTCTTTGCCATGCCTGCCAGTCTCCAACGCCATGGACAGCCTCAGGCCCCAAGCTCGGCCCTACAGTATCTGTCTGCGATGCATGTGCTAACAGAACTGGCCGGAATATGGATCGTGATTCTGAACATGCCGAAGATGATGAAGATGAAGATGAAGATGATGATGATAATGATGGTGAAAATCAAGTTGATGATGATGATGATGGTGAGAATCAAGTAGTGCCTTTGTCTCTGCCACCATCTTTGGGTTCCAGTAGTAGTGAAGATTCATCTGCAAGTAGAAGAACAGTAGAAAATCCCAGGTTTTCTTACAATGTATGCCTTTTTCTTCCATTTATTTACCCATTAGTTGTCTAAACTTTTTTTTTACGATGATGAGTGAATAAATTGACTTGGTAATTAAGATCTTTGTCAGTTTTCAGGGCATGGAAAGGCCTGAAGATAAGAAGAGTACTCAAAATGTCAGATCATGGACGTGGCGATAGTACAAAACAGCCTGATGGCTTTAGAATGTCTAATTATCGAGAAATCTACAGTATTTAAAGTGTTTAAATATCTCAAAAGTCATCAATTATCACCCCGAAATCATGTCTCTTTACTTGTCTTTATACTTTTTTATATATTAATACTAATATAACCACCAGGTTTTTCTGAAAAAATTAATATAGCCACCAGTTTGTACCTTAAAAATATATATATTGTTTTTTTTTTCTATTTTTATGTGTTGATCTCCAAATTAATGTCAGTCGCGAACCAAATTTGTAAACCCACTTGTATTTTTTTTTTCTCACATAGTTATTATATAAGAAAACAACGCAATAAAAACAAAAATAACTACAATTGTGATGTAATAAATGAATAGATTAATGAATATTATTTTAATCAATTCCAATCAAACTTGATTTTGTACTCTTAAACCAGTCGGTGAATCACATGTTGTTCATTTAGGACGCAAGATAAGAAGAGGGTTGACTTGTATAACTGGTTTTGTACAGCTAATGCCAATAAATCTACAAATATATAATGCTACCACCTTAATGAATTCATTCTATAATTTCACATAACAAATACAATTATATATATAATATCGAGAATTCAATCCAAAATCTCCTAAAAATCACTCAAAATCTTTTAATAGCAATGTACAAAACTGAAATTAATATCTATTAGCATTGTGTCCAGGTTTTATTTACAATATAGAAAATGTGGATAGGAAAGATATTTTTTGGGTAATGGAGGGTCAATAATTGAATGCTTAGACATCATCAAATATGTCATATGCCAAAATGGGTTTATTATATATATGTATATATATATATATATCATATATGCATGAATCTATTTCACATCAGACAATTAAGCCTTCAACGTCCATTTCTCATCCTACATCTGTCACGGTGTATTTTTTTACTTGACTTTATCGATAACCCAATGTGTAGTATAAACATTTCAAAACATGAATTATAGATTTAATTTCAAAACATTTCAAAACATGAATCACAACATATATATCTTAATTTAATTTAATTTGGAATTTCGGGAACTCAAAGAAAGTCGAACTAATATATAGATTAGTCTAAATACATCTAGCTAACATGCTTTAAACAAGTAAATTAAAGGGTGGAATTATGACTCATGTCACAACTCACAAGAGATCGTAATATAAAGCTAAAAATCCTCTTATTTTGTAATATTGGTTAAATATATTATCTACGATTTTTTCTTACAACCCCACCTCATAATTTGTGTATTTCTTTGACAACAAAAAACCTCACCCCACTCCCCATCCCCATAATTTGGTCATTAAATTATAGTATAATCCACCTCGAGTAATTCAACTTGTGAAGGTGATGGGAAAAAACAATTAATTATAGTCATCCCAATTATAGATTCACATTAATAGATCCTTGTACAATATAAAAATAATAAACTTTGCACCCCGACAGCTACACGTGAATATCACAAGACCCATATGCCAAACAAGCTTAATTAATTTAATATATTCAAATATTATATAATTACTCTAGTGGATTGCAGTTTAGGGTTGAATCCAATAATATTGGCCATAGAGAAAAGAGAATCAAGAGAAAAAGATTTGTTCGAATACATTTGTGGTGGACAAAAAATCGAGGACTTTTTTGTGGTTCATGGCTGCCCATACATTATTTGAAAATACTCCACTAGCAAGGATTCATATTTTTATAGCTTAGTTAGCTTATTTATTTAATTATTTAGGCGTTGAAATCTGTTTTTTATTCAATAAAATAAATATCGTGAGTTTACAAATTGCAAGTTAAAGTGACACCATCATCGTGCAATTGTGAAACAATTCAATTAAGTCTTGAAAAATAATTGAAGAAAGAAATAAGAAACTCCTCATCTTTTATAATGTAATTAATTATAGATTACAGAAAATGTCCAAATGTTTCAAAAATCATAATAAATAACATCTTCAATCCTTTTAACTTCATCTGATATGGAAGACATTTTTAAATCTACAGCAGCACAAATATTAATTCATCTTCATTATTATTTTTGCAATCAAACAAGTGACAACACACTTCCATTCATGGAGAAATAAAATCGAAAGAGTAATTTCGTTTGGACGGCAACTTACAGCACAATGAATCCACTCGGGATCAGAATCGAAAGGAAGAAATTCCCATCAGCAAAGCTGATCATTCAAACTTCACACACAGAAAAATACACAGCTGCCAAAGCATAAACAGAAGAAAAACCTCGAAAAATATCACACAATCACCATGATTATCCCACGAAATCCATTTTCACCAATCATCTGCTTAAGTAGTCTTTTCTGTATCTGCATTAAGCAAAAGCTTTAAGATAGATAGTTCTTAAAAACCAAATCATATCTCAAGACATCATATAAGGTCAATGTTTTCGTTCCATTACGTCTCAAATGGTATTAAGATACAGACCTCCAAGACAGAAAAATAAAACAGATAAAAGAATTGAATCTCCAAAAGACGAAAAATGGAATGTGGCTTATAACTTTCGTTTAAATAATACATTGTGACAAGGTATTATTTCATCTAAAGAGCCACCTGGTAAACCTTGTCACGAGAATATAAATTTTGGGTTATAAGCACAGAAAGTTGGATATGCTACAGAACATATAAAATAAACCCACTCTTAAACATCAAATGTATTTCTCCCTTCTTAATCGTAATATTTATTTTCCCCATCAAGTGTTGCATGTACAAGTCAATACATTTTCCAGATTTACCTGGGAAAAAAATTCTCTAATACTCTAGCAATTCCAAACTATAAATTTTAACCATCATACCATGTCTCTATCAAAAATAAACTGAGCTATAATTTAACATGGATAAAATTTGCAGTTCATATTTCAATAGAGCTTCATGTTCTGGGTGCCTATACCATCTCTTTTTCCACTTTCCTTTGCCAATGTCATTCACAGGTTAACACTTATTCAACTATTACAGACTGCTAACAGTTTCATAAGACCAACAAACAAACCAAATTCTAATTGTTAAAGGAAGATGCATACTAGATTAGAAACAATGTAGTAAAAGAGAGATATATAAGGAATTCCAACCCCTGACCAGTTCAAAAGGCCATAAAAGAATAGTTAAAAAGAGTGAAATACCAAAACAGATAAAGAGAATGAAATCCTACATACGCACCACATTATTCAAACGATCACTATTTACCCAATGTCACTAGCATCAAGAGGTTAACCAGCAGCATCTTGGTAGTAGATTAGCTCTCATATCCAGCTTTGTGTGTGTACATGTTATTGTAAATCAGACTCATGCATTCCACTATCTTTATAATGGGCGAAATCAATAAGAAGTTGCAAAAGGGTAGTTAAAAATAATTGTTGTTCGTGGTCTAGAAAACAAACATCGAGCTTAACGCAATTCAATATCTATGAGCTCATCGATTTCACTCCAATTATTACTACTCATAAGGAAATTGACAAATGTTCTACTTGGAGTAACAAACCCCAATAGAATTCCAGCAACTATGTAAGGTAATGGCAAGCTGAACTCATGTTAGCTCAAATGATCATAATTCAGTAATCTCACAAGAACGTCAAGGTAACTAATTCCAACTACATTCAAATCCCACCCACAAATAAAAACACTGAAATATAGCAGTGCACGTTCCAGTTACATTGCCAAAACTATTCTTAAGCCAAACATCGTTAAGCTACCATATCGAAGTCGAATTGATTCAAATTTCCAAACAAAGCCTAGCCTAGTTTCCTTATTATCTAAAATCCTTCTCAGTAAAGAATTTCAAATAATTGAAACTTCGATGACATTCACACAGCAAGAAAACCACAAATGACTTCTCACAACCATTACAAAATACATATATACATAATAACAGATACAACCAACACTAAGTAAAATCTCAAGTAAGTCCAATTAAGCCATTTATATAATACCTGCATGCTTATCAGAAGCATCCAGATACACCTGCTCTTCCTCCTCAGGAACTGGATGCAACCCGGTCACATCTTTATCTATCGCCTTAGCCGAGCCCACACTAACATTAGCAACGCCACCATCTTTCTCATCTGGAAACCTCACAACAACCACAGGGCAAACACAATGATGCACACAATAATCACTAACACTCCCCAATCTCCCTTTACTACTCCTCCTGGAAGCCCCAAATCCTCTGCTCCCCATGATCACAGCACTCAACCCTAACCTCTCCACCTCCAAGCACAACCTCTCCTTCATATCATGATCCTTCACGATATGGATCTTGAAAGGAATATTCGCCTCCATCAAAGGCTGCGCCAGGTCATTCGATTTCGTGGTGGTGAAATTGTCAAAATCGTCCTCGAGTTTCTGCTGCGATTTCTCGTCGCTAACGGAGACATCGACCGCGCCCCAATCGGCGCCGTACAGGACGGAGGTGGGGCGGACGTGGAGGAGTATGACGGCGTCTCCGGGGCGGAGATAGTTCTGCACCGCCCATTTAACGGCGAAAGCGCTCTCGTCGCTGAGATCGACGGCGATGGCGATCTTGCGTTGAGCGCCGGCAGTGGGGGTGCCGGAGGGGAAGCGAGGGGAGGCTGGCTGGTGGAGGATCGCCGTCGGTGGGCGGTCGATTTCCGGCCTGGGCTTGTTTGGGGATGCCATGCAGTAAATTTTTTGTTGATTTTTGGATAGTTTGGGTGTGTAAATGAATAGGGTTTTGAGGGTTTCTGGTGTTTTAAGTGTGATTGGTAATTTGGGAATGAATTATTTAGAGGTATTGATTGATTTTTGTTTCTGAATTCTGATGATGTGCTCAGTTCATTTTTTTTCACACACAGGTCCGTGTGTGAATGTACTCCTGAAGAAGAAAGGTTAGGGGATAGGAATCAGCTGTGGCACGATGTACCAAATTATGATGCAAAAAAGTTGACTTCCATTATTTACGTTTCTTTTTGTTTGACTTGCAAAAATCGTCTTCTTCTTTTTCCTCAAAGTAAATTTAATGTTGAGGATTTAAATATTATTTTAAAAGATAATTGAGTGAACCATTTTTTATAATAAATTCGAACATATTAAAATTACAATTTTGATCTTTATTATTCATTTGTTCAATTTATTCCCTATCTAAGAATTTTTAATTATTTCTCAACTAAATATGTATTTTTTATCATTTGAAAACCCTTGTTTGTTTATAACACAAACTTTATAACTCTAGATATATTTAATAACGTAGCATAATACTTTAGTTCTAAATCATATACTTCGTAATGATAGAGTGAAATAATAAATAAAATGACACTATTATTGAAAATTTTACAAGAAAAAATTAAATTATTTTTTATGTGCATAAAATTATTTTTTTGTTACTAAAAAGTTTACAAAGAAAGACACGTCATAGTTCATACCATCAAGGGGAATAAAAAAATAAAAGGTGCGTAGCATTGGAAAAAATCCCTTCACGGGGGACAGAGTTATATATTACACCTCAAAGCCTATCCATATCCGAAAGACACGTGCTCTCGAATTTCCCCACAATTTATCACCGCCTGTCACCATATCATTACCCTATGCCCTGTTTGGTAAAACGCTAAAATCCATGATTACCCAATTCCCAAATCCTATTAGATTTAGAACAATTGATCTAGGGTTTCAAAGCTCTTCTATTTAATTGTAATTTCTCACAGATTCCAGATTTTGTTCGTGATTATACTCATACATTGTGTAAAGAAAGATGCCTCAACGACACTCGAAGAACAACAACGATTTAGCTTATTTCACGTACGATGAGAAGAGGAAATTAGGGTATGGCACGCAGCAGGAGAGACTGGGAAAAGATTCGATTAAGCCGTTCGATGTTTGTTGTCTCTGCTTGAAGCCTTTTATTGAACCCATGTCCTGCCTTAAGGGCCATGTTTACTGTAAAGAGTGCATTCTCGAATGCCTCCTGGCACAAAAGAAAGACATTCAAAGGTTATTATTCCCTTCATTGTCAATTTTTTATTGCCATTCAATTATGTGATTGAACTTTATTGTGTCTAATAATTTTAGTTGCGACTGGTGAATCACTTTAAGAAGCTTATTAAGTGCATTGAACTAGATTATGTGTGTTGTTCTGGTGAATTGATTTAGGTGAATGCATCACATGTGGATTGGATTTCATGTGAATTGATTTTACTTAATGCTTGTTTAGTACTGCATATTATACAATATTTTTTGAGTTCCTAGTGCAAACACAAGCTGCATTGCAATTCACATATAATGTCTAGTATCTGAATTTCTTGGTAATAAACATAGAGGCACTCGGTTGTCCAATATAATCGTTACTGCACCTGCCCTGAATGTACTTGCCATTGCCTTGCCTAGAAGTAGCCAATTTTTGATTGAGATCAAAAAGTTAGTTGACATTTTCTCAATTTTATTTTATTCTTTTGCACATTAGCTCTGTGTGTTATTTAGAAGTTTACTAGTTTATTCTCAGTTGGCTTGGTTATGATTTAAGTTACTCTAAAGTTCCATGTATCAAGACAAGATCTCGAAACATTGTTGTATTGTATTGTTAGCTTCAAGAAAAGTATAAAAGAAGTTCCACGAGCTTGCTTTTCTTACCCAGCAAATAAATATATGGTTTAGAGGACTAGCTGAGATTTATTTTTACTGGCAGAAAGCAAGCAGCTCATGCCGCTCAACAGAGGCAAGAAAAGGAAGAAGAGGAAGAGAAGCTAATGCTTCAAAAAGCCAAAGAAATAGATGCATTTGACCAACAGAACCATGGGGCAATACCACAATACACCGACAAAAACTACAACACAGACAAGAACGGTTTCCATGGGGCCAACAGTGTAAAAACCACCTCGTACGAAGCTGAAGCCCTTCGTACCATGAAGGCGTTTTGGCTGCCTTCTGCAACACCCGAAGCTCCTAAAAAAGTGGACGCCCCATCAACAGACACTTTTTGTCCTGAAGGGAAGGAAAAACTCAGGCTAAAGACACTTTTTCCCGTCTCTTTTACTGAAGATATGAATGCAGAGAAACGTGCAACGTCTCTTGATAAGACGTATATCTGTCCTAGTTGCAAGGTTACGCTAACAAACACGATGTCACTTGTAGCCTTGAGTTCTTGTGGGCATGTTTTCTGCAAGAAGTGTGCTGATAAATTCATGGCGGTAGATAAGGTTTGTTTAGTCTGTGACAAGCCATGCAAAGAGAGGAATCTTGTCAATTTGGCAAAGGGAGGAACTGGTTTCGCGGGTCATGGAGATCATCTCGAGGCGAAAGATTTCAAACATTTGGGAAGTGGTTCGGGTCTTGGGCTTGTAAGACCTGCAATGAAAACTTGAATTTCAGACTGAAGTTGATTCGATTTTGAGTTATTTTGTCCTGTTGTCTGGTATATGTTGCATTTTATCTGCAATTATACATGCGTTGTAATGTTTATATTAATCGTGGACACAATGATTTTATGATTGGTCTGCGTTCAATCCAGAATACGTAGCTACTTAACCTTTTGATATTTTGATTTATCTTCGGGAATGCCTTTATTTTGCCAGTTTTTTGCCGATTTTATGAGCATGCTACAGGGGTGAGAAAATCCAGATTTGCTGGAGAAATAAGGTCATTTTTTCATGATAAAGATGCGGGTTTTGGTCAAAATTTCATCTTATTGCGTTTTTACCATGTGAAATTGTTGAGAATTGACTCGTACAGACAGATATTGAAGCAGGGGCCTATCTTAATACTATCTTAAGAAACCTGTCACTATAATAGTCCTCCATAGTTGACACCAGCCAATATTCCTTCATAGCCCATCATACTATACACGTATATTATATATATATATCACAATTATGCATCAACAAATGTACAATTAATGCACCATGTAAGTAGGTATTACAGGTCATATTTGGTTGGCTCATCATTACCACATCCCAAGAAAGCTGTTCCTTTTTCAGTTATTGCAATTTATATTATGTGAAACTCAGTTTCTATGCCTAATTACGATTTGTCTATGATTACAAATTGGAAGTTCTTTTCTATGCTTGAGTTGACCATAGTCTGTTAATCATATGGCATTTAATTTATAATATTACGAAATATTATTTGAAATTTTCCATCACAAACTGTATTACCCGAAATCTCTATATAATCTTATTATTTATAATTTAAGAAGTCAATCATGAAATTAAGAACCCAGAAAATATCTTAAGGGGTTTTAACAATATCTTGTCTTAGTTTCATGATTGAATTCTTAGAACCTAAAATATATATGAGTTGGATAATTATTGAGAAAATGATATATAACCATGATTGGTCTATTTAATACATATCACTTTCACGACAAGCCCACTTGTTTTAATGATTGGATAAATAAGTTTATCCAAAACAAGTATTTGAATTAATTGAGGTTATCCAAAGCAAAATAAGGGTGTTTCATTTTTCAAATGTAAAATTTTTGCACCATTACTTATTTATTGGTAAAAAGATATTAAAAATCCCTGCAATATATTCACGAGCATACGTGGCGCCTTGTGTATGTATATATCCATAGCTATACACATTTTTTGCCCTTTCCATTTTTGCCTCAGCAAAATCCGCACCTTTATCCTGTCGTTACATCTTTTTCTTATACCCCCATCTTCTTCTCTCCCAAAATCTCGACATTAGATTACACAAATAAGCATTATATATTTACCAACAATAGGCCACGTTACAAGAGCAAAAAGTTAACTCGTTTTCTAATAATGGCGGAGCTGGAAAAGGGGGGCGGCGGCGCGGCGGCGACGGAGGAGGATAGGCTGTTGATGGAAGATGTGACATTTTTGGATATTGACATGCTATGTTCAGCGGTTGTGTTGCAGGCTCAGAAGGGCAAATGGGGAAAATTGAATGGAGATTTAAATGAAGAAGAAAATGATAATGTTGTTACTGAATATAATAATCAATATGGAGGGGGTGCGTTTAGGATGTGGGAAGGTGAGCTTGTGAATGATTGCTTTGATGATCGACGGATTGCTCTTCAATCTGCCTGGTAATTTTTTTTTTTTTATTAATTTTCTTGTGATAGGTATGATTTTCTCGATTGATTTTTGTTTTTGGGATTGTGGGTTTTTTGCTTTATGTTTGTTAATTTGTTGTTGGGTGCTGATGTGATGTAAGTTGAAATGTTCTTTCATTTTTTTCTTTTTGTTGTTTTTTCGAGTATTTTTCATACCTAATTTGTTGATTTTTGCTGATGAAAACATTGTTTGATGAACTGTTATCTGTATTTTGGGACTGTTTACTTTAGAAACGACAGAAATGAAGATGTAATAGTTACATTCAGCTTCAATTTTACCCCTATTATTGGTATCGAAAATTGATGTTCTGTAAGACTGAAAACTGGTTTGACTGAATTTGATGTTGAGAATCCTGCTTACTACTTCCATATATTTCCAAATGATTTTCCTGGCATTATATGTTAATTTGTAGTTATGAAGCTTTGACTTTTGAATTAAAATTCTATCTTTTTCCCCATATTCAAACTAATGTCGAGATTGTGTGTAATTATTGCAGTTGTCCATGTTATAGATTTGGCAAGAACATGAAACGAGCTGGATTTGGTTCTTGTTGTCTTCAGGTAAATAGATATCTTTTCTTTCTTGAGTTAACATTCGTGTAGTTGCATTACATTCAATTTGATTTTCCTAATTTGTTTTTAAGCAGAAAATTTGAATATCATGAGTTATAAACATGAATTGTGCAGGGATCAATGTACCTGATTCTAGCCATTATTGCCTTGTTCGACCTTGTAGCGTTCATAATCACCAGAAAACACTGCTTTCTCTATTTGGCTATTTCTTTCACTTTCTCATTTGGAATATATCTGGGATATCACCGCATGCAGATCCGGAAAAAATTCAACATAAAAGTAAGACTTTGCATTTTTAGAACTGTTTCAATTACACAATGTCATAAGTATAATTTTGATTCTCAATATGATACCGCGTTTACGCAACAATATACAAATTATACTCCATGAGAGAGGAAATTCAGTAGCTTTGAGTTCTTGACAAATGTGGGAAGATGAGATATATCCCATATGAGATTTCAATTGATGAAATAATTTAAGCCACTTGTATAGCTATTCTTCATAATTAAAAATGTTTTTAAACCTTAAACAGACTTCGACCCATTCCCAAAATGAAATAAATGATTAATCTCTTAGTTCATGTTCTCACATTTCCTGCATAATGTTTACTCATTTCAAATCATTTCTCGTTTATTCTTATATTTTTCAGTTTGTATGCTCTTAACATATCCTTTTGATTTAAGATTCTCCTTCCAATTTCTCAGCTAATAAATCTCGTTTGCTTATGCAGGGTGGTGATAGTTCTCTCGACGACTGTATTTACCATCTTATTTGCCCATGCTGCACGTTATGTCAGGTCTGTCATCTTGTTCAATCGAAAAACTAAAATCACAAAATTGAACAATAAACACAGACATATCAAAGATACAAAAACTAAAACTAATAATATATTTGTAAACTTGGATCAGGAATCTAGAACATTGGAGATGAACAATGTCCAAGATGGTATCTGGCATGGCAGAGGGGACACTATATGCATAGGAAGCTGCTCTGAGGATGTTATAACATATACAAAATCTCCCGACTTAATAAGCATGCGAAAACCCGCAAATGAAAGCATTCCTTTATCTACTTCTGTGGTAGAGCATTCGTCTCCCTCGACTCCATTGCCCGAGTGATACTCGGAATGTCAGAAAGTTGATGTATATATGTAGGTTTTTAATTAGAGTTGTAAGTTTATGTAAACATTGTGCTTATACAATGTAACTAAGCCTTGTGAATAAGAACCAATTTACTGGCCTTGGGCCATTATCGCTTCGAAATAATGAAGCATTTCGAGGAAATAATTCTATTTTTCAAGTCTACTTTCTAATCTTTATTCCATAGTCCATCAATTAAAACTATGATCCCATTTTGGTTTAACTAAATTATAGCATTGAGCAGTAAAACATTGGGGGTTGTCAGAGAATATATTTAATATTTTAGATTAATATCTTTCCATATCTTGTTGGTCATTTAGATATATGGTAATATATTATATATAGGTTAGTAATATTTTATTTCCTTGTTTGTAGGGTAGTTTAGGGTAAGTTATCGGTAGATTCTCTTGTAATCCTATATATAGGTTCCATTATCAATAATATTATTTACGGGGTTTTATGTTTTTTAACATGGGTCATAGTGATGATGACTGATGAGGTGAACTGACTTTTTAACCCTTTAGATTGCATCCTTTCTGCTAATTAATATTATTGAAATACCATTTATGGATTTCTAATATTTAATCTTTTTTACATTTTGGATGCAGAGTAAGCCAGAAAACACCCAATTTCGATTTTTTACACTCTCAGATGCTAACATTGGTGAAATTGAGAGATATGTAATGTCATATTGTCACATAAACCACTTAACCTCCTCCTCTTGAGGTTGTCTCTTTCTGGAAATCCAGAATTGTTGGCAGCAACCCTGCTGTTCGAGCTTGTACGTTCATGGTCAAGAACGCTTATAGGCGTCGATGTACAACTGGTCGTTGCATGAGGGCTCGGCTCATACCCCTCCCTTATTACCTCTTGCATCAAACCTAAGCATTCCAATAATTTATCCTGTAATAATATAGTAAATCAATCAAAAAAGTCTAACAAAACAGTGAAAAACATGAGTATATATGCTCACATTATCCACATATTCACATGAAGATATTGTGGTTTTGAAAGAACTAAATGCCATCGGAGTTAAGTCGTGGGCGGCACAGAGAATCGCTGAGGCTGCAATTATCGAAGGTTTATACTCCAAAAGCTCCAATACTGTGATGAAATGATAATTGAATCAGTTCAGCAGAAAAATTGGATGAAATGAAGAAGCATTGTGCAAAGATGGTAAGTTACGTTGAATTACCGTGTTGAAAATCGAAGATAATATTCGAAGCTCTATGTTTGAGACCTTGAGTTAAAGAAGACTCTTTGATTTTCAACAGAGAGATGAAAAATTGGAGAAATGAGAAAGGAGTGATGGATCGCATTCGCCATTGCAGAGTTGCAAGTAAAATCGTCTCCATTCGATGAATTGACTGTGCGTCGAACTGAAAACCATCTCTCTGTTTCGATAGAAATCAAATTATTGCTACTTCAGGCATGAGAAATTGTGTAAATTAATTGAAGCTGGTGAATTGTATATAGTACCTGTAGATCGGAAAGTACAGCTGATAAATCGAAGTTCCTCATCTTCGCAGCAAGTGAAAGGCTTGCAACTACCAGAATGTGCATAATCCATGGCCTTCTCTCCTAATTTAACGTCAATTATCGTTACATTAACCACACACACAAACACACTTTAAAACATCAATTAATGCGTGTAAATGATATTCAATCTGAAAATTTACCAGAATTTCGTGCTTGGAGAGGAACCGATCGACGTAATTAATAGAAAGGTAGACTAGAAACGGATCTAAGCTGCAGGAGAACTTCGTCTGCATAAAGGAACAAAATGAAGGTAAAATCAACACAAGAAAAAACAATAATAACAAATTATTATTTCATCTTCACTTTTTTTTTCGATTTTGAGTGTTGAAATTACGTTTGAAATTAGAGAAATTGCACTCCGGCGAACGGTGAATCTGAAATCGGAGGACTGAAAGGAGAGTAAACTAGGCATGTGCTCGGACTCGTTGGCGAAGAGAAACGGAACGCCGTCGTATTGCCAATCATCTTCGTAGCTCGTCAATGGATTCTGAAGATCCAGTTCCATTTTTTCTTTAATCTTGTTTCCTTTTTCAGAAGAGAGAAAAGAAAGTTAATTAGAGAGTGATGATGATGATGATAATAGCCATTAAAGCTTTGAACATATAACGCCTTACTCTCGCTATTTATGCATGCTTGTGAACTTCTACTGTGTGTCCATCAAACAAACCCCGGGCCCACCCAATTGTATTTTATTAATATAATGTTATATCGAGTCCAAATTAGAATTTTTTTTATTAATGAATTTGAGAGCAAGATGAAATTTATTTAATAGAAATAGATTATTATTTTTGGATTTGATCTGAAGGATGGTGGATTTTGAAGCATTTTGAAAAAAATACTCTTTTTTTAAGTGAATAAATGAAATACAAGTAAACTCGATATTTCGTTAAAAAATTATAATCATGATAATTAATAAATTTAGAAAGTTATAAGTGTTACTTATTTATGCATTTCTTACAATTTTAGAAAGGAGAATAACACTCTTTTCACATATATGTTTTTCATAGGTTGAATACAAAATGAGAGTATAATAAAAACATGCAATATCACGTGATTTGTGTAGTTTTTTTGAAGTGGGGGAGTTGCATATTTATGAGTCATTTTATATTAGGCGATTTCGATGGACAGTTTAATATACATGAGGGCTTATTTTAGTAAAATATTCGTAGTGGATTATAAATAACGTAATTCTATTGAAATGGATTAGTATATAAATTTTACATATTCATGGGAGTTTCTATGCTAATTGTGTTTATTTTTTTCAATTTGATTAATGGTGCAGTTACATAGGACAAGATGACACACGTGACTGCAATTAATGAGTTTGGACCATATTGCTAGATTTTCTGGTAAGTCGAAGGTACAAGGTTTATAATATGTAAGGTAAAGATTAAAAGTATGTAATAAGATAGGATAGGTTGCCACCACTTTTTTTGGTCTCATTTTGAGATATTTCAAATCAACATTTATGTGAATGTCCTTGCATGAACATTTAATTGAAGTTTAGTTTTGGAGAATTGGTCCATCTAAATTGCTTTCTTTAATTGTATTTTTCTTCTACTACCAATGGTGACAAAGAATGAATTCATCTCTTGTAATTAAAGTTTTTTTAATCTTATTTCATAAATAAAGATAGTTCTTGAAATTTTTGGATAGAATAAGATACATACTCTATAAAATGTTAGTAAATACAATTTTGTAATTATAAAATGCTCAAATTTAGGAACGGTAATGATTCTGAGTAGAATCTGGCAGGTTCGAATTTAGAATCGCATAATTCTTTCTGGGCCCATAACGGGTTCCCCTATTATGGATCCAAATTTGGACAGCAGGTTTCACCACACCCTATAACTTTTTTATTTTTATTTTTATAAATAGTCTATTATCCGATGTATTTTTTTTCTAAAGCAAATTTGAATTGTTATAGATTAAAAAATCTCACAATTACTACTATTAACTATTATCTCCATCTTAAATGAAAAACTTGGGATGCTATACATGAAAAACAGTAACCACAATAATTATGGCTTGGCTATTCCTTATTTGTTATTTCAATAATAATAATAACAATAATGTGCTAAAGCTAGAAACATTGAAGCACTAGGAAAGATAAAAGAGCACATTTATGAGAAAAAACATGTAATTTGTATTATTACAAGAGGACAAAACAGTCCGTATCTATGAAACATACATAATTTGCTCAAAATTTGAATACCAATTAAAATAAATCACTATCATAAAACCCTTGTAAATCCAGAATCACCAATCAATTACAAAAAGAATGAAAAAGAAATTATTGGAACCCAACTAATCAATTAAACCCACAAAGAAAAAAATTAAAGTTTAGCATAGAAGCCATTTTTCTATATAAAAAAACACAGAATGGGTTACATAAACTTTTTTCACAAAAAATTAAACTTAACAATATTGTATAACTTATAAATTATTGCTAACATCTTATAAAATATTTTAAGAACCTCAATCAAATAACCTCGGAATCTATTGAATATATAAAAAATCGAGTTGGTGACAAATTTTATTGACCAAATAAATATAGTAATTTACTACATGAAATATGCATACATGTTCCTATCTTTAATATGGTGTCTTTAAAAATCACTAGATATGTCGATGGACAAATTTGTTAATGCATGTTCCTACACTTTTTTCTTTGACCAGTTTGAACTTTATTTAATTTTTTTAATTAATTTTTTTTTTTTTGGAAAACGAAGAATTAATAATTGGGTCTATGCGGTTAGGGTTAGGGCCCGTTAGGCAACAAAGTAGAGGTGTTCATACGGTTCCGGTTCCGGAACCGCCGGTTCCCGGTTCCGGGGGTGCCGGAACCGTATTCGAACCGGTTAGAACCGGTTCCGGTTCCTCCCGGTTCCGGTTCCCGGTTCCACGGTTCCGGGGCGGTTCCCGGTTCCGGTTCCGGTTCTAACCGTTTTTTTTTTAAAAAAAAAATTTAATTTTTAAATTTTTTTTTTAATAATATATTATGTATAAATTTATTTCGGCAATATTTAAAAAATAAATCAGATGAAATAAAGACAAATATTAAAAATATTGAACAATAGACAAACCATTTTTATATTAGTAACAAATTTAAACAATACAAAATCGAATTCGGTAAGTATAATATACAATCACACACTACAAGAAAAGATAAAATCCGCAACGATTATTTAAGCAACAAAATTAATTTCGTTGCTATTTGTGAATTGTGATGTTTTAACAACAAAAAATGAGTTTTGTAGTTATTGTCATTTGCTTAAAATGATAATTGGACGAATATTATTTTTTGTTGCTAAAATCGTATAATATGACAACAAAATGCTTCATCCCCAATAAGTGATGAATGGCAATAAAATATTTTATTGAGTACTAATTAATTTTTAATCCTAATAAGTAAAATAGATGTTGAAAAAATATTAAATTAGTTGATATTTAATTTTTCTAAAATAAAACTAGAGAAAATTAATTAAAGATAATGAAAATGGAAATATAATACAAAAGTAGACAAGTAGGATTTGAACCCTAGTCTTTTGTAGAGTATTTGGGTAGTAGAACCAACTTAGCCAAGACCCATTTTTGAAAATTTATTAAAAAAAAATTATAATAATATGGAACCGGCGGTTAGAACCGCCGGTTCCCGGTTCCTCATTTCGAGGAACCGGAACCGAACCGTAACCCACGGTTACGGTTCCTGGAACCGGAATCGGAACCGTGGTCAACGGTTTTGGAACCGTTGACCACGGTTCGAACCGGTTCGGTTCCACGGTTCCGGTTCTTGGGGCACCTCTACAACAAAGAGAAGCAAATAGTCCCTTGCTTTTTATAGTGTTGAAGCCATGATATTGCCCCGGAATGAAGCAATGTTTTACCCTTTAGTATCTTACTCCTTTTCATAAATATATATTCTTTCTCAATTTTTCTTATCTCTATCTTTATTTTTATTTTTTTGTTTAAACTTTAAATATCCCTGAATCACATTGTATCTAAGCAATTATATTCGTATCAGATCGGTCCATTAAATGGAAAAAAAATAATACTATCATCAAATAGTATTTACGAAAAACTCAATTTTTATTTAAACGGCGATAATATCGACTCACTAATGCTAACCATTTTACATTCTTTTCATTATTAATAATTGTAACATGAAGGGATTTTTTTTTTTCCTGCTTTTTCTTGATCCAAGAGAAAGCCATGGGCTCTATTTAGAACATAGAATTATTCCACAACACTAAAAATATAAAATCCGATAACTTTAACTTTTTCTTTTACAAATAACATATATACCAAAGTGGTAGAATATATTGAAATTGAAGAGCTAACTAGCTAGTGTGACAAAGGGTACTGAACTTTAAACATAGAAGCAAATGATTAAAGAAGAATTGTATAAAACATTGTTTGAGTGCATGCATTCACGTTTTTCACCCCATGCACCAAACACCATCATTCTTCTTCTGCTACTGTCCCTACCCCACTAAACCCTATTTTATTTGCATATTATTATTCAACAATATTATAAATTAGTGATTTAATTAAGCTTAGTTAGTTAGATTTAAAAGGATTACAAGATCCAATGTCAATTAGCTTGCATGTTAGGAGTTGTTAAGACGGTTGTAGTTCTCTTAATATTTGTTAGAAAAAAAATGTTATATACCACAATTTCAACATTATTGTTTTTATCGCTTTTTAATTTAAAGAACGTGAATATAGTAAATTTAATAAAATAATTTTTTATCAAAATTAGAAGAGATTAAAAATCAACAATTTATAAAAAGTGATATATATCATAATATCATTATGGGTGTAAACCTTCATTAGAAAATATTGTTTTTCGTACGTCATTGAATCTAATAGTGTAATTTCCTATTTAAAAATGAGACATGAATTTTTTACCTCAAAGAAAATGAAGGATAAAAAAGTAAATATAATATGATTGTTAGGTGACGTATTGCTATCGTAGTGACTACAATTGACTAGGGAAAAGAAGTTGACTAGTAAAAATAGTCTTTAAAAAAAAGGAACCAATGATTAATAAATGTACATGTGAATTTCTTATGGGCTTCCATATATCAGCCCACTAATATTATTGGCCCGTCTCTTAAAAGGCTGGACCTTGGGCTTTCAGCCTTTCAGTGTTATAATAATGGGCTAAAGTTAGAAGCCTTAAAGCATCCAAACTTGGACTCGATTTAAGCCCAACTAGTTAAAGCCCGTAGGTTTCTCACAATCTTCAACATATAAACTTCAAAGCAACTTACTATAGTATGAAAGAGAATTATATGTTTAGGTCACGAGTTCGAATCCTGATGAGGGAATGCCTATTTGCCTTCTCTACTGTGAGCCTGTCAGCTATGGGCAACCTAGGCTGGTTTACCTCTCTTGTGTGGTTTGCAGGCTATTACACAAGAGCGGGGTTTACCCAGTGCGCACCTCTCGGTAGCGGCTGCGGGTTTCCCTCGTCATCCAAAAAAAAAAAGAGAATTATATGAAATACATTTAATCAATTTTTACCTACAACAAGTTGAATTGACTAAACCGCAACTTTAGCACACCATTTTATTTTCTTTTTACAAATAAATCAAACCATATGAATATGATGATTCAGACTGCTGATGAGCTGACCAAAACCTTACACTTTGTGAAATGTGATTGGTTTAATTGACAGCCCTAGTGGCATTAAAAAATATTATATATGTTAATATGGAAATAATTGATGGAATCTTAACTTGTATTTTTCTATTTGGATTTCCAATTTAATATATGCTCAGAAAATGATATTTGACTTTCTTTCTTCAGAAAGATACAAACAAAGAGAAATCTTCATTTTCTTATGTGCATGGAGCACGAATTGCATTAAGAATTACCAACAAACCTAACTCAGCCTAATCTAAATTGTAAATTTAATTAAATAAGAACAAAATAATTGCTACCCTCTCTCCTCTATGTTCTAAACCTATATATATCTATATTTATATATATATATATATAGACAATTAAATAGTGGGAAATCAATTTATTTGAAAGAGACTAGGTGTGAATGTGGTTGGACTTAAACGACAAAGATGATGTATAATAAATAGTATTCAAAAATGATATAATTAGCATGTGAGTGAAATATTATTAATAATTTTTTTTTAAATTAATGACATTATTGTGAGATAAAAAAATTGAGATTTGATTCAATTAAAAAATAGATGATTACCGAATCTATACTAATTAATTAATAATTTATTTTCTTGTTCAACAAATGAATGCTTTCTTAATTCTCGTGCCAGAAAAGTCTCATCTTAAGCTAAATATTAATAAAAGAAAATTGGTCTCAGCATGGAGATAAGGAAATTATTGAAACACGCTTTTTAAGATAAGATAATTCAACAGTATCACCACGTTTTTCTACTCTGACAAGACAAATCACCTACACAAACTCAAAATTCAATTATTTAATTTCCACAAATTATTTCATTTTCACACTGTGTTAGAAAAATCAATTTTAATTAGTTCACACAGAGTGTATATATACGTACGGGTTGGTGTATCTAAAAGGAATCTGGTAAAACAGGACATGAATCTTTTTTTGATTATATTTAATTACAGTCAAACAAACACTCAATTAGCAATAAATTAGATCCATTTATTTTATTTTGACGAGATTTTCTTCCTTCTGTCACCTCAATTAGCAAAAATATCTATCTTTATAAAAAGGGCAATTTAAATTTAATGAAAAGATAATTATTAAGATATTATCTCGACTTGTGTGATTCCAAGAATCAGGTTGGCAGCTTACTCATGAAAGTTGACTATTTTTTTTATGAATTGAACGTTGTGCTCTGGAATTAATATAATATTTCCATGATTAAAAAAGTTTTTCTTTTCTGTGGGATTTTGTTTATCTATTGATATCTCATCCCTACTTAAACGGCGAGCCATTTTTAAGATTCATTATATTTTGATTTTTTCTGTAAATTTTGTATATTTTGAACCAAATTCAGATCCTGAAGAGCAACACCAAACATGACTAATGTTGATTCAAACGAAAACTCAAATCCCACTAGGCTTGAGGTTTGTGTTTATTAACTGTTTTTCCAGGAATTAAAAAAATATTTGAATGAATATATATATTATTTTCTTGGTTAAATTTTCAGGGAAAATTTAAGGCTATTGTGGTTTGTTGGTTTCTTGGGCTGGGATCTCTAGTCTCATGGAATAGTATGTTAACTATAGGAGATTACTACTATGAATTATTTCCAGTAAGTATTTCCACACTATTTGATTGTTTTATTGAAAAAAAATCTCAACTTTGTCTTATTTTTATAGCATTTGCACACTAATTTGATTGTTTTTGAGACAAAGATGAGATTTTTACCATAAATCACTTCATTTTTATACTAGTATATGTCTTCCCTGCTATTGTGAATATGCTATGTAAACTTTATTGTCATAGATTTATATTATTTGTTAAATTTATGGCCTTGATATAGATGAAATATTTATGGGATTTGCTCTGTTTATGTAGGATTATCATCCTGCAAGGGTACTTACCCTCGTATATCAACCATTCGCTCTTGGATGTATGTTAATTCTTGCATACAAAGAGGCAAATATCGATACAAGAAAGCGTAACTTGTTTGGATATATCCTTTTCTGCTTGAGTACTTTTGGACTTCTTGTGGTAAATTATAGTCTCAAAAACCATTTTGAATTAATCTCGTTTTTTCGTTTTTTTCGATTTCCCTAATATTGAATATGTAATTATCAGATAGATTTAGCTACATCAGGCAAAGGAGGAATCGGAAATTATTTGGGAATTTGTGTTTTTGTTGCTGCCTTTGGAATTGCAGATGCACATGTTCAAGGTGGCATGGTTGGAGATTTATCTTTCATGCTTCCTGAATTTATGCAAGTAATATTTTTATCCAACCGTTTTTCGATTTTCACGATTTCGAGAAATTACAATTAAAAAACTATATATATTTACGATGTTTTTGTCTGAAAATTTTAGTCATTCTTTGCTGGTTTGGCTGCATCTGGTGCTCTAACTTCTGGCTTAAGGCTTATGACAAAAGCAGCTTTCGATAGAACTGATAATGGTCTTCGAAAGGGAGTTAGTAAGTTCATTTTTTCACCTTAAAAAAACATCGAAAATCAAACTAAGAACGAAAATTTTGAGCCCATTTTAGTTTTTAGAATATAACAATGTCGTTTATCATGTTTTTTCGCAGTGTTGTTTCTCGCAATATCAACATTCTTCGAGTTTTTGTGTATATTCCTCTACGCGTTTGTCTTTGGCAAACTACCTATTGTGAAGTATTTTCGTAAAAAGGCAGCTTCAGAAGGGTCCAAAACAGTTTCGGCCGATCTTGCTGCAGCTGGAATTCAGACCAACGAGACTCAAACGGTATTTTTTTTTTTAAAAGTTCAATTTATACGAAATTGTTGTTTTATATTTTAAACGCAAATTATGTTCTTATTATAGGTTGATGATGCTAAATACGACAGGCTAACAACCAAACAGTTGTTATTTCAAAATATCGATTATGCAATGGACCTATACTTGATATACGTTCTCACTTTATCGATTTTCCCGGGATTCTTGTTTGAAAACACTGGAAACCACCAACTAGGCTCTTGGTAAGTTTCAATTATAAAGGTATACTTATATCTAGGTTTGTCAAATGGGCTGGGATTGCCCAAACCTGGACCCGACTCGGACTCGATGACACTAGGTAGTAAGGGTTCGGGTCTAATTTTTACCCGCGGGTATTCTACCCAGAAAATACCCAAACTTTACCCTTTAAAAATACCCAATGGGTCTATACCCGAACAATACCCGAAGTTTACCCATGGGTAATTACCCGACATGGACCCGACCCAAAACATACCCTGCCCGTTGGGTCTAACTTTTTTTTTTTCAACCCATTGGGTGTGATCGGGTCCGGGTAAAATATTTTTTGTGGGTATTTCATGGGTCCGGTTTGAGTCTGGGTATTCCCCGCCCATTGACACCCCTAGTTATATTTGTTGGACTATCTTACAAGATTTAATCTTGATTTTTTTTTTTTGCACGTATAGGTATCCGGTTGTCCTAATAGCAATGTACAATGTGTTGGATCTTATAGGAAGATACGTTCCTCTTATCGAATGCATTAAATTGGAATCTCGAAAGGGTCTTTTAATTGCAATATTGTCACGGTTTTTGCTCATTCCGGCTTTCTACTTCACTGCAAAATATGGAGACCAAGGATGGATGATATTTTTAGTTTCGTTTCTAGGCCTAACAAACGGATATCTCACAGTTTGTGTTCTAACAACAGCTCCTAAGGGTTATAAGGTATGTTGTAATAACAATCCATCAAATAATTACAAATCAAATTTTATTTTTTTAGATATATGATCGATATTTTGTGTACCTTGTAGGCACCGGAGCAGAACGCTTTGGGTAATTTGCTTGTGTTATTTCTTCTCGGGGGCATATTTTCGGGGGTTGCTCTTGATTGGTTGTGGATTATTGGTAACGGGACGTTTTAAGCACAGATAAATAAACTTCTATTTATTTGACCAAGAATTATACTATCTCGTTACATGGGAAACGAGATATAGGAACTAAGGGTTCCGATTATTTATGTGTCGATAATTGTATTAGAGTACATTATCTTTTTAGATTTGTATACGAAGTTCAGTTAAATCATTGTTCAAGTCGATTAATATTTCATATATACATATATGCAATTGTTTATGTTTCTCCTTAATTAGACACACTACTATTTTTAGGGCTTTTTTGATATAACCCCCTGAGGTATGTAACTTTGGCAAACAACCCCCGAGGTTTGAAATTTTGGTAAACAACCATTTCTGTTTAGTTGACCGTTAGTCAACAGTTAAGGTCATGGGCAAAATTGTAATCTAATAATTCCAAACAAATATATTAATTTTCAATGTATTTATTTGGAATTACATTGAAAATAAATACATATTAATTTTATTTATTTGCAAAATTGTAATTTAATAATTCCAAACAAATATATTAAATAAATATATTAATTTTATTTATTTACAAAATTGTAATTTAATAATTCCAAACAAATATATTAATATTACATTGAAAATAAATACATATTAATTATATTAATTTTATTTATTTGCAAAATTGTAATTTAATAATTCCAAACAAATATATTAATTTTATTAATTTTATTTATTTGCAAAATTGTAATTTAATAATTCCAAACAAATATATTAATTTTATTAATTCCAAATAAATACATTGAAAATTAATATAATTGTTTGGAATTATTAGATTACAATTTTGCCCATGACCTTAACAGTTGACTAACGGTCAACTAAACAGAAATGGTTGTTTACCAAAATTTCAAACCTCGGGGGTTGTTTGCCAAAGCTACATACTCGGGAGTTATATCAAAAAAGCCCACTATTTTTAGGATTATTATCCTCAAAAACTATAAAAAAATCCAAATGGAGTGTAAAATCATTGCCTAAGTTCTTGGCTTGTGATAGATTGACGGTTAAAACTCAAAATTTCCATGGTTCAAAATTCAATGGTTAAAAAACTGTTTTTTGACAGTTAGTAAAAACAACGGTTTATTTCATGAATCTCTTATCCCTTGTTATGTTCTTACACAATCTCAGATTCCAATTCAGAATCTCTCCTTGCCTTTATCTTTGAAATTCTCAAACTACCTTTCTTAATCTCTACTCCTAGAACAAAATACATGAAAACATGGCGTATAATCTCAATCTTATAAACATAAACTAATCACAATCGTCCTCAAGTGTCAACAAGTTTATACGATCATCTTTTTTTATAAAATTTGCTATATACAACACACACACACACATATATATATATATATATATATATATATCATGCAGATAATTTCAAGAATTCTTTGTCACAAAGTACTACCAACCCACCACCCAATTCGAGTCTTATCCCGAGACTGGCACAAGAAACCGATAAACGTGACATGGAAAAAACCCGAAAAAGGGTGGACCAAGTTAAACTTCGACGGGTCATGCAAATACGAAACAGGAAACTCCAGCATTGGCGGCATATTCAGAAACCACAACGCTAAATTCCTGTTAGGTTATGCTGAATCCATTGGACAAGGCGATAGCAGCACAGTAGCAGAAACAGCAGCCCTTTTACGAGGCCTCGAGATTGTGCTTGAAAATGGATGGAACAACATATGGATCGAAGGAGATTCCAAGAATCTCGTGGACATTATCGATAAAAGGAAACCTGTGAAGTGTAAGAAAGTAGAGATGCATGTTGAACGTATAAATTTGATCATACCAGAAATTAAAAACTGTATTCTCACGCATGTATATAGAGAGGGGAATATGGCTGCTCATAGATTTGCAGAAATGGGACATCATTTGAAGAAGCCTCAAATATGGAGGCATATCCCTCCAGATGAAGTTGTGCATATTGTGAATGAAGATGCAAAGGGCAAAGGTTTCCTTCGAAAAAGATAGGCCTTTTTGTAAAAAAAAAAAAGGAATGATTCATAGTATTGTTGATAGTTTCAGGGTCGTGTAGGGATGAAGATAGGTTAATAGTTCATTAGTAATCTTACAGTTTATTTGTTGTTGTTGTTTTATGTACATCTTGATAGTTTTTGGGATTATGAATGTATCAAAAATTTATCTTTATTATTGAACAAAATGTTATTAGACTAACTCATTTATTGCAAAGTATTTTCATGTAAAATGTACTAAACTAGCATCAATTGACTGTGATAGATTTCTCTATTCCAATATCTCAAATTTCACATGTTTAGAAGTTGATAATTGTAAAAATATTTATTTACAAGTGTTAAATATCCCTTAATAAGTATTAATCATCTAAACACATGGATAGGGGATGTAACACCAATTTGGAATAGAAAATCTTATTCCCAATTGACTACACCTACATTTTAAAAAAATTATCTGTGATGAACGATAAACCATAAAAAAAATTCTTTCTAATGAAAAACATTTTCTTTCACTTGTCATCAAATAATAAAAACTCCACAATTTTATAGTAACTACTACTACTACTACTATATATACATGTGATATGCATTAATTCCTATAAGTTAATAGCATTCTTTTTTTTTTGGTTACAAACTTACAATAGATAAAACGAAACACTTTTCAGACAGAAAAAACATAGTAAAATCTTGAGGAAAGTAGGTGACAAATAAACAGAGCTGATAAGAAAACTTGGACAGAGATTCTCCAAATTGATCTGTAAGAATTAAAATGCACCATAACATAGTATACATATACTGCGTGTATTGGTACATTTTGTGTACGTATATACGGGAAAAGAGCTACAAAAAAACGCAATATAAAATTCGTTCAAAATTGGCAGTATTATAGACACGTGAAAATACTGAAGCGTTATACTGTACGTCTCTTTCCTCCCGCACTTCTGAAACCCTTGAAATTCCATTGATCACTCTGTTTTTTTTTTTTTCTCAAAACTTCTAATCAGATTTGTCCTTGGTTCACAATTTCTTGAAAAAAATCGAATAATGCGAGAGAAAGATCCTCCGCCGGAGCACCTCCGGTGCAAGCGGAGCGACGGCCGGAAATGGCGGTGCAAGCGGCGAGCTATGGACGGAAAAACGATGTGCGAAATTCACTATCTTCAAGGCAAGCGCCATCAGCACAAGAAGAAAGTTCCAGGCTCGCTGAAAATCGAGAGAAAATTGATCAAGAAAAAGGTAAAGAGTAGTGGAGAAAGTAGTTCTAGGTTTCCGAAAATGTCGAAAACGCCGGTGGTTGAGACGGAGACGAGGCGCATATCCGAGGCGTTGGATGAGGCTCTGAAGAGGATGAAGTGGGAAAAAGGTGACCTGCACCTGGAGTTGATTAGAGTTTTTCTGCAGAGGCAGGTGGAGAAGAAGGAGAAAGAGTTAAAAGAAAATGCAATTGGTGATGAGACAAAAGAGTTGCGTTATGGAATTATGGTTATTTCGGGAACACCTTCGTGTTTCCAGAATTTCCGCGAAAATGATGTTTTGGATGTGAAAGTAGGGGTGGATACGCATAGTAATTCGTTTCTGCAGAGACATTTTCGATCGAAAAATATTGAACCTTTGCCAATTGCTCCAGTGCAGGTTGTTTTCTTGCTCTTTTTTCAGTAAAAAATTGACATTTACTCCATTACATACTGTTCAAATGATATTATTTTGTTTCTAATCTGAGAGGTTGATACGAATGTTCTTGATTGTCAACTAGATCGTTCCATATGCCAAGAATGTGAAGAAAAAGAAAATAAAGAAATGCCATTGGTGTAGAGAAAATAATTGCCGTTGCTTGATCAGGTGCTTGAGTTGCAGGAAACGGTACTTTTGTGTGGAATGTATTAAAGAGAGGTATTTTGTTATTATCTTACTCTGTTATCAGATTTTGCATATTCTGCAGTTCTTGGTGCATATTTCTCGCTTTTGATTCTGATACCAAATTCATTTGTTCATTGTGCTGCTATATTACATGGTTCACTATGTGAAATTCCTTACTGGAGTTTGTTTAATTGAATCCTAGTAATGGTTTGTCTAACTAGAGGACATCTGATTTTGAGTTTCACAGTTACAACCGTACACTGAGTTTTACACTGCATTGACATATTGTTATAGTGATAGCCGATAGGCAAACTGCTCTTTTAACTTTAGAATTTCATTTAGGTCTTTTGAGAAGCAAGAAGTAAAGATAAAGTGTCCTGCCTGTTGGGGAACCTGTACCTGTAAGCTCTGCACGAAACAGCAATTCAAGGCTAATATTAATAAGGTTTGGAATGAGGAAATGTTGAATTCTGAACTTTGATCTATAATAAGCACTTGACATTGATTTTCTTGTTTTTTAAAACCCTTCTTCCCAGCAATTTTATAACGGTGCAAGGAAGCTGAATAGGATAGAGTTGCTTCACTATCTAGTCTACATGCTTCTTCCTGTGTTGAAACAAATAAATTGCGATCAGAGCATTGAGCTCGAAATAGAAGCTAAGATAACAGGTATCAACAATACTTATCAGTGGGTCATTCTTTATTTGAAAGCATGTAGTCTCAGTTTCTTACTTGCAACAGGAAAAGAAAAGTCCAGCATCCAGATTCCACAGACTAAATTAGCTTTGTTTACGTTAAGGTGTTGGTAAGTTCCGTTCTACTGCTATGTACTCAAAGCAATCAAATTGGTTTTTTTTTTCGTGACTGTTGTCTGGTTTTCTCAAGCAGCAACAGATGCAAAACTTCTATTGTGGACTACCATCGGACCTGCGCAAATTGTTCGTATAATCTTTGCTTAAGTTGTTGTCGGGAAATTTCTCGGAATAGTTCATATGGAAGCTTTAAGCTCAGACGTTGCGAGAAAAGGAAAATATATTCATCTGGTGATGAGCTTCCATTTAAGCAGACTATTTCTTTATCTCATGGCTCCTTGGGAAACTGGGAAACAAACACAGATGGCAGTATTCCTTGCCCACCAACAAGTATTGGAGGTTGTGGTGAAAGCCTTCTTGATTTAAGATGTATTTATCCTTTTACCTGGTTAAGAGATTTGGAAACTAGAGCTCAAGAAACATTGTGCAGCTATAAATTTCCAGAAACTGCAGATGATTCTATGTGCTTGCTGTGTAATAGAATTGATTCCATAGATGGTGAAGTTAAGCCACATAGAGAACTATGTAGGAGAGCTGGTTACGATGACAACTATCTGTACTGTCCAACTGTGAAGGATCTTCATCAAGATTCCATTGCGCATTTCCAGAGTCACTGGGGTAAAGGTCATCCTGTTATAGTCCGAAATGTACTTCAGACCACCTCAGATTCGCGCTGGGATCCAGTTAACATGTTGTGTTCTTATATGGAGAGCAAGAGCTCTAATTGTGAATCTTGTAATGAAGATGGCGTGAAAGCAACGGATTGTTCGGATTGGTGTGAGGTCTGGATACTCTCTCTATATATATACGTATATATATATGTGTGTGTGATTCTTATTTTCTTTTTATTTTCACTTCATATTGATATAAACACATTAGTAATCTATTGCAGGTTGAAATTGATATGAGAGGGATATTCATGGGGTCACTGGAAAAGAGAACACATGCAAGCATGCAGCAAAAAGTTTTAAAATTCAAAGCTTGGCTTTCTTTCCGTTTATTTCAGAAACAGTTTCCAATTCACTATGATGAAATCTTGAATGCTTTACCCCTTCCTGAGTACATCAATCCAGTGTCTGGCCTTCTGAATTTGGGTGTGAAGTTGTCGAAGGAATTACCGATGCCAGACTTAGGTCCATGTGTATATTTTTCATATGGAGGTCCAGAAGAACTAATGCAGGCTGATTTTTTGTCAAAATTGTGTTATGAATCACATGACACGGTATGAATTTGTTGAACCTATATGATGGGTTTCTGTTCCTTGTATCTGCATTTCCGCGTGCTTTCAGTAATGTTTATCGACATTGAGATATAGATCTTTGAAGAACTGCATTTATTAGAGCCGGTTGCCTTTAAAGTTGCTGTATGCGTATATAACTTTCTCCACTGGCTTTTCATCTCAGGTTAATATTCTCGCTTATGCTACAGACGTTCCAGCTTCAGCGGAACAGATTTGTAAAATAGAAAATTTAATGAAAAAGCACAAGGCTCGGGATAGTAATCACGGACAGTCATTTAGCAATTCTAGTGATCAGAAAGGTAAATCATCTTTGCAGAGTGAAGACTCTGGCGAATCGGGCTTGCATGATGTTGCAGAAAAAATGAACGTGTCTAATGAAATTGGAAACGGTCCTTTTGACTCGAGTGATACCCGTAAAGCACAAACAACGAGTGTTGTAAATGGAAACTTGTCTGATGATGGTGAATCTGATGCTGAGGCATCAATACTTTGCTGTGGAAGTATTGAATACTCTGAAAACTCCAACGAGATTTTTGAAGAAGACATAGAGAGCTCATGTTCTAGTGAAGATAAGCAAAAGAATAACTCCTGCGGTGCCCAGTGGGATATTTTTCGCAGACAAGATGTACCAAAACTGATAGAGTACCTCAAGAAATACTCTAATGAGCTCAGTTCTGCATGCAGCTACTCAAAACATGTATGGTTACTTAATAATCTTTTGCAACAGAACTGCATTGTAGCACTAGTTATTGATTTATCTAAATCTTAACAGGTTCATCCCATTCTTGATCAAAACTTTTTCCTTGATGCATATCACAAATTGAGGCTTAAACGCGAGTTTGGTAAGTGTTTTAGGCGCCCCCTGTTTCTGTGATTAAAATAGAAATGCGAAATATAGCTTGTTTCCACTGCTTTCAGATATTCAACCATGGACCTTTGAGCAATGTCCTGGAGAAGCTATCTTCATTCCTGCTGGATGCCCATATCAAATCAGAAAGATCAAGGTGGGACTTCTCTAAAGTTAGCTTCATAATCTGTATCTATTCTTGCTTTGTGTGTGTTATATGGACCATATATTGCATGTGTTCCAAAACTTAGAATGTGAAGTGAAATAGAGTGTTCTATTTGGAAAAAATAATTTATGCAATGGTTTGAACCTCTGTATCCAGCCAGCTGGCACTACTTTCTTAGGAAATTTCGGGAGATTAGAATTTTTTAAACTTCCAATTTCAATTCATTTGGTAATTCCTCACAAGAAAGTGCTTCTGAAAGTCAATGCTAAATTAGTAAATAGGGGACTGCTGCCTTTGTATCATGGTATATGAATTTTGTGTGTGAAACTGTGTTTAAAAATGCGAGTTCTTATTGTTGCACGCTTTGTCGCTTTTCCAGTCATGTATCAATGTCGTTTTGGACTTCATATCACCTGAAAGCGCCACTCAGTGCATTCAGTTGACTGATGAAATTCGTCTTCTTCCCGTGTGTCACAAAGCCATGCTTGAGGTAGGTTCCAAAAGATCCCTATGAGCAATATTTCTCATCTCTGCATGTACACAGGGTATGAACACTGGAATATGGCATTTTTGCAGGTGAAAAAGATGGCTGTCCATGGAATTAGTTCAGCAATTGAAGATTTAAACAACCTTACAGATGTGCAGCAAGTTCGTCTCTAGAACTTATCTTCCAGGCTTGGGGTTTATTCTTGTTAAGCTAGTCAAAGACTCTTGATGTGGAGATTTTTAAGCTAAAGTGTCTATAGAAACATGTCTTTGGACATTCATATCATCCCACTGGATCTTCACCATTCTAATGTGTCGCATGTCTTGTGTTTTACTAACTTGGTCATGTTTTCATTATTGATAGAAATCAAGAATTCCATATTTCCTTTTTTTATCTTTTGGTAATTTATCATGTTCCCTATTATACTAACTTCAAATGATCCAGGATTGATGGTAAACTGACCAAAGCACTCACTAATTCTAGAGATGGGCCTGCTCAAATCTTTTCCATGGGTTGGAGTATAAATTATTGGAATCCTTCTTAGCATTCAACCCCTGTAAGTGACTATATCTCGTACAGAAACTAATCTATATCTTCGTTTGTAACTCTATTGATTGCTTTTTCCAAACTTAGTTCCGTATTCCCTTTCCTTTGTCTCTCGTGCTTATATGTTATTTCTGCGTTTTCTGGTGACTTCAGAGTTATGAATAAGTTGTTTACCTTGACTAAGAAGTACTGAAAACTCCATATAATTTTCAGGGCTGATATACGTCGCTTTCAGAATGGCCTGGACAATAGAGCTGACATATATTCCTAAGATGTGTGCAACCGTGCAGATTAAGAACATTTCCTTTTTCTGATTGCCCCCTGGATGTTTGCATCTGACAGTGGAAGCGTTTAGAGTAATGGTAATCTGAGGCATCTCAATTAGTGCACTTATAAACTGACCTACATGAATGAGTTCATTTCTTGGAACCTGGAGGTATACACAATTCATTCAACATAAACTTCGGTGTGGTTCATGGATGGCCTTTTTGACTGTTGCTTATAAGAATGTAATTTTTGTACATGAAAAAGGAATCAAATAATGATTTATGCGATGTAATGGTACATTTTGATAATATGCTATGTTTATTTGTTGAAGTAGATTCAGCACGCATTTGGCACCTTTTTTTTTATCATCCAATATCTGCTTCTAATTATCTCCAAGAATATATGCATATCTAGTCTCAAGAAACATGAATGTGTGCCCACAGACCAAGAATTCCACTGTTAGAATAAGGCGTTGAGAAAAGACATTTTACTGCAACCACATAACCCAGAACAAAAAAATGAAGATTAACCTTGAATATCTGTGAAAATAACATATCAAAGAATCACATGAGTTTATTTGCTACCTCAATGTTTTTCACGAGTGGCAAGCCCTCGTGGCAAAATAGTTTCCAGGGGAGTTATAAGTCCTTACAAAATTGTGACTAGAAAATGCAGATGTTAACGAATTACATGAAAAAAGCACTATATAAATTTGTAGGCTGATGTACATTTGAAGTCTCTTACATTCTCAAAAAACCATTCATGGGGCCATGAGTCCTTCTATTGTATAAGAAAGCGATTTCGCCCAGTCAGCTTTTAGGAGTAGCGTTTGAAGTGTATGCATCACATCGTAATCTGGATCCAGCTTACGCTGCCAACCCTATCAAACAAAAGCCAAATAATGAAAATTAATTACAGGTGAAACAAATCATATTCACAAGAGGAATAATATTTCAAAACACTGAAAACATAAAAAAGGGATTTTATATTTTTACCTCAAGTACTAAAACTGTCACCATAACAGTGCAAACATTGCCATCAATGTTCACTCTATGACGCCTAACTTTCTCGAGTAATTGCTCCATGCACTCAGCAGGGTGAACAAAGTCTCCTTCTGGGGTACCCCAAAAGTCAAATGACTCTTTCACTTCCTGTTAAAGTCAAAGAAATCAAAGAGCTTAACAAGACGACAAATTCTCAATCCATATGATAAAAGTTCAAGAAATTATTGAAAGGTTTAGCCCTTCGGTTTATTGATCTGCCTAGCTGGCGATACAGGGCTGATATGATGCAGTACATGAAATAGACCTGAATGAATGAAAATGGTAGTTATTCACCTTGATGTAGGCCTCTGGATTTGGGCAGTTCTGTTTCTTTGATAATCTCAGTGTGCTCTCTGCTGCAGTTTTTCCATCTCTACGAGCAACGGCCTTAAAGAACTCTAGCAAATTTACACGATCACTCTTTGAAAGTTCAGCAGTCATGCCAACGTCGATGAAGATAACATGAGGCTTGGTTTTGAAGAGCCTTTTACGAGAAGGCTTGCTCTGAGCTACACGAACAAGGATGTTTCCAGGATGCATGTCAGCATGAACAAAGTTGTCTACCTGTCAAAGCAAAGAAAAATCTCAGAATAGAGACATACCATGCTAATCATATTTATTTATTTATTCTTCATTTCCTTGGAATAGGAAGAATTCGAAAAAGGTCGAACACAAATCATAGTAATCAATACTAGGTCCATGAGACTGAGATATCATGTCATATTGAGAAAAAACAGCGGGGCAGGAAGGAATGGGGCACAATACAACATCAACTAAATTCCAATTTTCTTTTATGAGTGGGATGAGCCTGAACGCTTGAATACGAACATCTTATAAAAGAGTAAAGAAAAGAATCCATTGCAATCATGAAAAATGCAGATGCTTTTACTAAATAATTGAGCTTCAAGATCCATAAAGCTGGTGGAAGTCAATAATAACATACATACATAAGCTACACCACATGCAAATTTGTCACATTTAAAAGTTACAGAAGAAACACCAAATGAACTGCAAGTCAGCAACTTAAAACTGCACATTTTGGTGTTGAAAGTAATTTAGTCATGTAAACACAAAAAATTGCAGCCATAGATTTGGTCTATGAATCCAGACTCCACAAGAGTCTACAGACAAGCATAAGCTATTCACAATAATAATCAGCCACAATGAACAGTGAATTCATTAAAAGCAGCAAGAAAAGCTGAAGTTCCCATGCATGCATAAGAAAGAAGGGAGCACAGATATCCACATTAATAATCAAAATGAAAAGTGGCCATATATATTACCAGGAGCATCTTCAGTAGTGCATGGGTTCCAATATGGGCAAGAGCACTTTTAACTCGTTCATTTCCCTCAAGCTCATCAACATAGCGAGCAACACTGTCTCCATGTTCAAAAGTTTCCACCAAAACAGCCGGATGTACAAGAGGATATACAGGCTTCGGGAATGATACATCCTTCCAACTCCGAAAATTATATATGAAACGGCTCAAATGAGCAGCTTCTCGAGCAAGATCGACTTGAGCCATCATGAAAACTGCAAACTGTTGGACACTTTCATCCAATCTCAACCAATTCAGGGCAGGAATAAAGTTCGAGATTTTTGCTGCAATATTAATTATCTCAAAATCCCTCTTTATAGACTCCCCAACTCCGGGATGTCTCACCTTAACTGCAACCAGTATTGGTTTATTCAGACGGTTAGGGTATCGAGATCTAACAGAGGCTCGATGGACTTGAGCTATACTTCCAGATGCCACGGGTTTTTCCTCAAAGTCATCGAAAATATCAGAAAGCTTGCGACCAAAAGCTTTCTCAATAGTCTTTTTTGTGTAGGCAAAGCTATGTTCAGGTGCTTTCATGTGAAGCTTTGACAATTCAGTACACAAGTCTCTAGGGAAGAGATCGGGTCGTGTGGCAGCCCACTGGCCCCATTTTATGAATGCGGGACCCGCTCTTTCAAGGGTTCGATGCACAACCTGTAGCCACAATTTTCGAAAATTGGGTCCAAAACTATCAGCAAATGGCGCCATTGCGATGCTCGGTGTGAACAAAACAGCCAAAAATATAGCTCTAAGTAACAAGAAAATGCCTTCGAATAAGGAAATAATCAATCTGGTCAAAAAGAGATGGCTGTCTTGAGCACGTAGGTACATATTATTCCTCGGCTCAAAGATAATATCTGTGTCTGTGGCGGCTTGTGCCCTTGCTAATTGGGTCCCACACATCAGACCAAATATACCGGGGACAATTATGGAAGAACGGGTCAAACCCAAGCTAACTGCCTGAGCAATCCTGTCTAAAGGGAGACGAGTCTGTCCTTCACGTACAGACATGTGTGCCAACCTCTTCCATGCAACTTGCGCATGACGGGCTATAGTATTACTTGCTGGAATTGCAGAATAATTTCTGATATAAGTGTTCGAGAAACTTTTTCCCATTTCACGGTTTGCATTCGAAGCATGTTTACTGATTGTAAATAAATATTGTGACAACAATCTGTATTGAGAAGAGCATAAGCTGTCTCTAACTGGGGCTCCATGATTTGACCCTCCTGAATAGATGCTAGTCCGATTCGTCCAAACAGAACGAGACAATCTCCTGAGATTTCCAAAGGTCAACAATCTGCAACCTCTCAAGGAGGTGAAAATACCCACCTATAAGAACATTTAATCAAGAAGCATAACAATATATTTTTTCCCAACACTACTATCAAACTTTGACATATTGACATACATGAATCAGATTTCAAGAAAGATACATTATTAGCAATCTAAAAAAGTGGCGCATAAGCTCAACCATTCAATACGGCTTGCTTAAATATGTAAAATACCTATCCAGTAACCTGCCCTATCAATTGAATTTCATAAATAGACAACAAACGGGAAAAAAATAAAACAAACATCAATATTCTAAATATTCAAAACGATAAGCGATTAAGGGAAGAAAAAAAAAGAGAACAAAGATTGTATAAAGAGGGCAGAGGGTTTACAAACCTTGACATGGCGAAAACTGGGTTTGAGATAAAGAGGTAGAAGCTAACGTGTAGACGAGCATTTTTTGCAGATTAATGAAGATCCAAACATATGGGATCACATTGATACCATTCACAAATACCAGATTCGTACGCCAATGAAAGTATAAACCTAATCGCAGGCGGCGGCGAAGATGAAAATTAAGAACACGATGAAGATGGAGAAGAAAGACGAGTTCTCAGAAAAGGGTCGAATCAAATTGTGCCCTACGGCTACGTTTTAGTAACTTGGGTTCGATTTTGGCTCTTCAGACTTTTTCATTTGCCGACTTTTTTAAGGAAAAATATCTTATTCTTGCCTGAAAAGGAATTAAGGACGCGTTTGGCATGCAGGAAAAATGATATTTTGTGAAATAAAATTGCAATGGTACTTCTTCAAGAGATTATTATATTAATTTACATGATGTATTCCAAACTGTTCTAATATTTAGAAACCATTTATTTCATAATAGTAATTTATTTTAAACTTTGAGAAAAATAGTTTCTTTAGTGTATATTTCAATAGTCTCATTTTATCACGAATTTTTTAGATCAAATATTATGGTTAATAAGGGAAGCAAATGTTAGCTCGTTCTCTATTCTAATAAGTTTTCCTATTACCTTTAACATTTATACTCTTTTTTAACATTTCGTTGAATTTTTTAAACACATGTTATAGACCAGTCTTGATAGGGAAAGTTTCAATAAAATACAAGTTAGTATTTTAATGTGTGAGAATTAATAAGAACATCAAAGGTCAGTTTACATTTAAGCTGAAATTATAAGCCAAATGGTGGGCTGACTTATTGAATGGACAATATCACATTTACAAATTGGGATGTTGAGACTTGATAATGTAAATGAAACAACAAAGAGATTTATTCTATGGTCATGTAATCATGTTCTTAAACCATATGTGAAATGTGGAGGTTCTAATGACCATTCATCTCAATGGTTGCAATATTTGTGCCTAAACATGGCAAATTTTATGTCGACTCGATCTAATTCTGAATTAGATTGTCACGTTGTTTTTCATTTGGATCTAGTCATCGAACGAGATTGGTTTATTGGGCCAAATGGGTCTTTTGTCTTATTTTGATTTAAGTAGAGCCCAATTTGGTTTCAAAAATGGGCCCAATTGGACCTATCTGGATTCCAAGTTGACCCAACTTGATTCTGCATTGGTTGTTAAAATATTCAAATTTGGGCCCTAGCTATTCAGATCTTATTCATGTTAATGCCTTTTTCAATATTTTAAGCCCACCTATGTTTCTTACTGAGTTACATGTAGGAGCTAGTGAATTGGGCCGAAGTTGAGCCCATTTCTAATCTCAACTGGAATATTGGTCTATCATATATACGGCCTCAAATCCTGCTTATTAATGCCCATTATCCAAGCTTTAAGCCCAAAATAAACCCATGAATGGGTCAAATCTCATCAATTGATAAAATCTGGTTCCTGGATTGGAGGTGAGTTGGGGTTCTATGTAATAATTAACTTGAAAACAATATTTACTTATAGGCCCTCAAAATCTTGATGATTCGCCTTTTTGAGCCAAGCCGGGCGAAAGCAAATAGACTTTACATTCTACGATTCAAATCGAGGCTTGCTTTATTGGCCAAGCCAAGCGAAGCCACCTCAGTCGGAGACATGTTTAGGTTAAGATTAAATCAATTGACTCTTCTTATGCTAACTTTTAAGAATTCAATTAATAATATATTGGATGGGCCTATAATCTAAGCCCAACAATTTTTTTCGAAAATTAGGACTTCCTATATTATATAGTTCGGAGTATAATATAAATACCCTTCTCACAAACGTCACATAATAATATTCATACTCTTATCTTTTATGATAAGCAATTGCTATAACTCGATCGCGTGTGACACCTGTAGTCAAAAATCTATTCAATTTCATTGTATTTTAGATTATCCTAAGCTGGAGAAAAATCTTGAAATAAATCCCACAAGCGTCATGTTTAATGAGACATTGGATTTAACCATCGGGAAGAATTAATAGAAAAATTTAGATTGTCTCGAAACATTAGAGCACGAATGATGTTAGAGTGGACGAAAATTTTTATGTTGAAAGATTAATAGATTGTTTAGTGATAAACAAATATTTCAATCTTATCCTAATTTCTTTTGTTTACTTATTTAATTATCAGTGGGATTGTAATTTATTGTATAATTGGAGTTTTAACAAGTCATTTTCATAATGATAACGTTGTTTTATGGGCTTAGTACAATGAATGGAACATGTTTTTTCAACCCTTGGATGAAAATATTAGCAGACTTTAAGAATAGACAACCATCAATTGTTATATTGAATATTACAAAATTGAATATATATTTAATTAATTAATCATAAGTCAGTTGTCATAATCCTATAGTCAAATGTGTGTTTCGGCCGTGACATATATAGCTAGCTGATAAGTGATAACACTGATATTTGATGTCACTCGATATTACATCAAAATCATCATTTTTTGGTAATTAAATAAATAATCCACAACTTTTTTTCCTTTTCTTTGTTTTACGAAACAATTAATTATCAAATAATTCACATAATTTAGAATTCGAAATCTTCGTATCCAAGGTTTCATCTTAACCTTTGACAATTATTACCTTTATCTAAAAAAGTTGATAATCATTTTAATTCAAAGCAAACTTAAGACTAGGTCTTGTAGTTCACACTTATGTCTTGCCAAACTCATACCCAATTGTCTCAAACTCTACCAGGGGCAACTCTTGGTAGAGTTGGTAAGGGTATGTGAATGTTGTAGCCTTGGTTACGGGTTCGAATCCTGACGAGGGAATGCCTATTTGCCTTCTCTACTATGAGCCTGTCAGCTATGGGCAACCTAGGCTGGTTTACCTCTCTTGTGTGGTTTGCAGGCTATTACACAAGAGCGGGGTTTACCCAGTGCGCACCTAATAGCGGCTGCGGGTTCCCTTGTCATCATAAAAAAAAAGAGCAACCAAAAATTTACAAATGATAAAAAGCTTAATTAATCCCATAACAAGAAAACTTATTAATCAAAATGCAATCATATTCTCAACTGGAAATTAGTAAGTCAAACGGGCAACCATGAGAATTAATAAATAATCATTAGGAAACACTTGATGACCCCATTTACATTAATTATTCCATGCTCATTTAGTGCAAAATTTCCATATTTTGAGCATAATTTCTTCTAATGTTTGAACTGTCACATTAAAGTTTAAGAAAAGACTACAAAAAGATATTCCAATAAGTCGAAAAATACGAAAAAAAAAAAATAGAAAAAAAGAGAGCAAAAGAGACATAAGACAACTTTAAGAGAGGACTTGTTCAAAATATAGAAGTGCTTTTTTCTTTGGGCGGTCGAGCAAGAAAGTGAGAGATCATTTTATCCTATTAAGATATTGTCGGTTTTACTAATATACACACAGTCCGTACACTTTATTTCGTAACATTTTTTGACACGTAATTCGTCTATTTATCTCTTACTTAATTAGTTCAGTACATTGACGATATTAATAATTAATTTTATCAGTCTAGAACATGTTTCCTAGCCTTATTAAGATAGTTGTATATATAAGGCTAAAAATTCATAAAAAAATATGTTCAATTTAATTATTCATGTATATTTTGTGGAATAATTAATGTGATTCATGGAATGGAATAAAGTGTTAAAAGAAGACGAGTTGTAAATATATATATATAAATCAAATAATGTAAAAATGAGGTCATTGTGACGTATAAATGACATGCATGGAAGCTTCAAAATTAAATTAATGGCCGCAAAAATATTTTTCTTACTTTATTTTTACAAAAAGGCATTGACCTTTAGAAAGCTACATATCTTGGGGTCGTACTATTAGAAAGTTAAACGTTGTCATATATATATATATATATATATATATATATATATAAGATTTGTGGTTGTGTTCTATTGATCTTTCTGTGTACAAACAGTTTGAACACACAATTTATTAATATGTGGTCGTAAAATAAAAATAAATACTTGAAAATTTTAATTAATAATAAAAATAACAAGGAATAAAGCTGTTTTTGGAGCTTGCATGATTTGTAGTGCCCACATCATTTAGATGTATTATCAAGTCAGCACTCGGCAGAATGCTTAATGTGACTAAATACAAAATAATGCAGCTGTATTATGACCCATCAAGCATCTCAATTGTTTCATATATTATATTATTATTATTAGTAAATATTTATTTTGTGAAAGGAAATACGAAATACAAGCATAAAAAATTATAATGACATAATTAAATACGGAATTTTTACTATTAAAAAAGATGTACAAATTTGTAACTAAGACATAATCCTTTGGTTTTTTCACGAGAATAGTATATACCATATTATCATTTGTCAAATTCATATAATTAGCGGATTCGGGTCAATTGCCGACCCATATCATCAAGTGGGGCCCCATGGATCTCATTTATAATGAAGAACACGTGTCCTCGTGCTGACTCAGGTGTCATTAATTGCATGGGAGGACAAAAAGGGCAAGAAATAGCCCCGCCGTGATAAAGCTATTGTTTTCCAAATGGTCCCCGCTGCATTATTCACCCTGACACGTGCCCCCCCCCCTTCTAGTCAAACCCAAGCTTAGCAAAAACCATGCAAATTTTTTTAAAATTGAAAAAATATTAAATACAATAAAGTACACACACTTCATTAATTATTAATTATTATTATTTATTAGGGTAGATTAGTTTTATGATACAGGTGGCATCAACACGTGTCACCTTCCTCAACTCCGGCCACTGTCGGCGGCGGAGCTGCCGCCGCTAATCCTCTGTCGGGATCCACGAAACCGTCCTGCTAGCTAGATATAGTATTTCTCTTACCTCTGTTATATATGGACCAAAATTTACATTAAATTAGCAATAATTTATTAATTATTTACATAGAAATATTAATTAGTGTTGTGAATTTTCCCGTTTTAGCAAGTTAACAAGACAATAGGGCTACCTTCTAATGAGACGAAAATTGAGTAATTAAAATTAATCAGACACATCATCTATTAATTATTTATTTATATATGCAATATGATAATTTCTCGATCTTATAATAAAATTATATATATATATAAACAGTTGAAAGTTGTTGATATTGTGACTGTGGTTACCCTTTTCTTGCCATGCAAATATATCCTAATTTTCTTCTGAAGAAAAAATATTCACATTTTAATTAATATAATTTTATGGGTTTACATTAACATTTGTATTACTATTTAATAGACATTGAAAGTCTTTGATGTGATTATGACTAAGCTATCATCCCTCCATGCATGAATCTTTTGTTTTCCATTAATTATCAAGTTATTTTAGTTTAATTACTAAAGATCATGTTTCTTTAGTTCTTTTTTGAGTAATTAAAAAGTTGTCAGTCAAACTCATAAAATCGTGAACCACTAATGATTGTATTATTTTTAATATCAATAATGGAAATTAATTCTAAAACAAGCAAGATAATTAAGAAACAATATAGTGACCAATGATTATATTAATTTAAATATATGTCAATTATGGAAATCTATTCTAAAACAAGCTAAAGAAGAAAACAATAAATACCATTGTCTTGTCAGTTGGTGATCACTAGAAAATTATAACAGAGTTAATTACTCTTTATCATAAATATTTACAAGAAACATGGACTTGGAAAAAAAAATCTCCAAGACCTTAAAAAAAAACATCTGATCCGCATCACTTAATACGGCATCTAATCATGCAATTAATTAATTACATGAAACCATAATTAACATCCAAAATATCAGGAATTTCAAACTTCATCATATTGCTACAGTAACTATTATCCCTTTCATCTTCATTACTGCTGCTGCTAATATAAGTCGAATTTGAAGGAGTCGACATAACCGATTGGAAGCTGAAATTATTGCTGTTATTACACTGAAATGTCGAAGTTTCTGATGATAAATCCGACCCATAATACCCATAATTTGTTTCGTGCACATAATCCTGCATATTAAACCCATCAAGATTCTGATGAAACTGCTGAACGTCGTCGTGTTGCATGAGTTGATCATGATTAGCAAATGGAAAAGGTGTGGCAGTATCAAAATCAGTAGTGGGAATAGTAAAATCTTGGCCAGGTTGGATAATTTGATGATTAGAGACTTGATCATGGTGATTATGATCCGTAATTAAGTGATTTTGCATGAGATGATCTTGGTTTTGGCTTTGGGGTGACAAAAGTGAAGTGGCTAATCTGATTAATTCAGGGTTTATCAAAGGCTGCATGCCTAATAATCTCGAAAAATTAATTTGCGATTGTGGATTGTTATAGAGAGACGAGTTTAGTATCGTGGAGAGATCGAGAAGATCTAATCGAGGGCTGTGAGTAACGGGGTCGATTCCCATTCGTAAAAGCCGTTTTCTGATATGCGTGTTCCAATAATTTTTTATTTCGTTATCTGTTCTGCCAGGTAGACGAGCAGCTATTGCAGACCACCTATGAAAAAGAAAATATTAATAAAGTTAGAATTTGGACATATATTTTTGTAGCAAAAAAAAATGTTGTAATAAAAACATAAAACTTACTTGTTTCCAAGTATACTGTGGAGTTGAATAATTGTTTCTTCTTCTTCAAATGAAAATCGTCCTCTTTTGATATCTGGCCGGAGATAATTTGTCCACCGGAGTCTGCAACTCTTGCCACATCTTTGTAACCCTACAGATTAATTTAAATAAAAAAATAATTAAATTTTTGGCTATAAAAACAATATTTATACAGAAAAAAATAGGAAAAAAACTAACCAGCATTTTTGGGAAGGGTTCTCCAATTTCCATAGCCATATTTCTGGATATAATCAATGAGCTTTTGATCTTCTTCAGGGGTCCAAGGGCCCTTCTTGAGTCCATTTTTATCACAACAAGGAGCTCTACCCATTGCAGGATGTTAGGGTTTTGTATATTTTGATAATATAAATGATTTTTTGAGCTTTAAAAAGAATTTATCAAGTAATTAAAGATACTTAATTGAAAGTAGTAAATGGGTTTGGGGTATATATATATATATAGTGGGGAGAAATAAAGAAGAGAACGAAAAGAGGTCAAAACTCTAAAAATATTCGGTGCCGTCCCTGTTACTCACATAGGCGACGTGTCCCCAGTTTTTGGAGTAAGTCTAAGATTCATCAAATCTCTATTTACGTGATTAAAAACTTTAATTATTAATAATTACTTATTTAATCTATATTAGATAATTCTACTTTTTTATGGGGGGTATGTTTATTTGTATCTCTAGTTAAGATTTGGCTAATTGTAACATTAATAACTTAAAATAGTAGATAATGATGGTTTTGGTTCTAGGGTTATTTCGCTTTCAATATTGAGAAAAAGATCAATTAAAAATATGATGGATATTATTAGAGATTGTCTATTCAAATAATGTAGTTTTATGTCATTTTTATAGTACTTACCTAGAAAACAATCTTTTTTTCCTTCCAAATTTGATATTTTCAATTTTTTACCTAAGCCCTTGAAATCAGAATTGGATATTAATACAAATTGTAAAACGACAATTAACAATTATGGACCATATATAAATCTTCTTTTTCCTTCTTTGTTTTACTATTAGGCCTTTTGACTAATGTGAATTGATGTATATTTCTCTATCAAATATCATTTTCATATAATATAATTAAATCCTTGCTTTCTGTATTCATATTAGCTGTCTTCAATACGAAAAAGCCACGTACCTGGTCATCTTAATGACTTTTGTAATAAAGTTATTGCATGGCTTCAAAAGATGGCTTTATCAAGCCATGCAATAGGAAAAGACTATTATGTCCACCTTTTATACCCTGCGTTCCTCCTTATTCGATTATCTCAACATGGGCATTCTTGGAAAAGGATTATAGTTGTGAGTTTTATTTAATTTAGAGTACAAATGCCAGGTGGCCTATCTCTTATGGTTTGAAATAATTTGGATATAATTTATCTCCAATAATAAATGCCTCGAGGACTTGAAATAGTCATTAATTTCATGGCTACAATAATAGAGTTTGGGTGTGCTGAAATATGGGTGCATTTATTGTATTTAAATATGTCTTTCCTCAAACAAAAAGGAAAGTTTATCAAATTCTCGTGATTTCAATTTTTTAAAAAGTGATCAAAATCCATAACGTTTGTCCCATATATTATACAATATAAAATCCCAATTTAAATATAATAATATTGATGCGGGATCAAATAGTAATGTCACGTGAGGATCACGTGGGGATGGGATCCGACTCGCCTCACGACAGACCAGATTAGGTGTTTTTAGATAGTGGGGCTGCGCTCAGTCACTTCGAGCTGCCTACGTACCTATCTTGATAGGATCAAACATCTTCGTAGTTTTAAGATATTATACTCCTCAATCTCGTGAATTTGGAGAGTATTTAGTAATTCTAATTTTTAGAGTGTAAACCAGATAATTATTAGTTTAGCTAATCAATATGGTATTTATAGAGATCTTAGCTGGGCCGTGGGCTCACTTTATTGGGCTCTCGGCTGGAGGCTCACGATTGCAACATATTAATATTGTCTTTTTATCAATTATATTATTAAATTACGGTAATACTCCTAATCATAATTGGGGACCCATCAAGTATATATTTAAAAATTAATTAAATAGATTAATCATAATTAGGGACCCATCAAGTACAAATTTCGAGAAATTAAGATAATTGAGCTGACTTTATGTTTGTGCTTATTTGTATAGTTCTTTCTATAAATTCTGGCAAATCAATTTAACCTCGATATGGGAAATTTTGTGTGAAATTCAAGTTTATTGACTTTAAAATTTCAACATGCATTAAATACCCCAAATAGGAGTTTGAATATTTTTCATTTCGATTATCAATGATTAACTAGTAATTAGAGTCTATGGTCCCAACTTCTAAGATCCACAGGTTTGTTTTATAAAGTACAGCTATTCTTGTTTTACCATATTTTGTATTTATTCCACTATTTCAACTATAGGTCCAAAATCAATTACGATGATATTTAATTATATACAAAACAACTTAATTGAACTAGCTATATATGTATATTCTACATACACAAAAATAAATTCTTAATTGAAAATTCAGGCATTGAAATAAATCTCCCCAATCTTCATTTGATATTGATATCGTACTATTAACATTTTAAAATTTCTCATTATCATAAACTTAGTCAAACAAAATGCATATTTTATTATATTATATTACTATATAAAACGTACAATAAATAAACAGCACAAAGTGCAAGAGTGTGCTACTCCAGTCTCTTGGAGATATATTATTATATTATATATATATTTTGAAAAAAAGGTCTCTTGGAGATATATTTAATTAATGTCCTTTCCATTTTCAGTAGGTTACTAGCTAGATATAGACACGCGTTCACATATTAATATGACTTTATTTTCAAATTAAATAAATTAAACTATATAATATGAACATGTATTCATGAAAGACTTTGAAAAATCATGTGTAAGAGTGTGTCCTTTCTCGTCGACCTTCTATTACACATCTTAAGGTTTTATAATCAATTATGGTCAAACATTATTATATTATATTTATCAAATCGGATATAGATACATGTTTATATTATATGCTCTAGGTTTCTATTTAGGCCCCAGCTGTTCATTTTGACCAATTCTTTGACACAAAGCACTTTGCTTCTATGCCCTTCTAACTCATGATTAAGATTAAGTTTACTTACCACGTCCAATTTGTTATACCAGTTTTAATAAAACGAAAATATTAGATATATCATCAATGCAAATTTTGATTTATTATGTTAATTAATTGAAAGAGCTGCATTTGGCTAACGTTCTCATTTATTATTAAAACTAAAACGAATAGACATATATTAAGTACATAAAACATTAGCTCTAATAGTATCTTTAGCTCTGTTAAAACCACAACTTAAGTTTAAACAAGCTTAGTTCAACTAATTTGTATAGCCGTAGAAAACTTGATTTATCATTTGAAGCTAAATTAGTGCCTAAGTGCATGTCTCTGCATGTGTAATTAACCAAATTATTGAGTAGATTTAATACATAATTACCTATACTTAACACTAAGATTCGATTGAGTTACCAGAATAAGCTGCTTAAGCTCCAAAGTTGACCAAAAAAGGCATATTCTTTAGGTGTATTATTATCTGTTAAAAATGATGTTAGCTTCTGTGATAAGCTGTTAATTTCCTCCAACAAACCCTTGAACATTAGACAAAGCTTTTTAATTTCTATGAGTAGAAAATGATTTTATTAGAATTTTTGAGTCGTTTTTAGGTACGAGATGTGGCTAGTTACTATTCTCAGCAATTTTATGCATATTTGTTCAAGTAATCGTGGATGGTTATCAACAAATACATATCATATAATAATATAAAGCGTAGTTAATGTTTGCAGCCATGCAATGCAAGTACATATTAAAAATAGATTAATTTGATGATTATTAGAGATTTGGTAATACTATTGTGAAGAAAAATTGGAACACCTGGCTAATCAAATTCGTCCAGATTCTTCCAAGAGAAATAGACTTTGGAAATTAATTTGCAATTAGCGTAAGTAAATAGCAATTAGATTACATAAAATCACTTAATATAGTTTCTTACGAAAACGTGACGTCTTTTTCACATGTATGAACGGATCTTAATGGTTGAGAAACTCACATGTTTTATAACCTGTACGTGGCAGAAGATAATTGGCTCTGTCTACAGCAGGACTACATCGAATATGGAATCGGATAAAAAGTTCTAACTCGAATCAAGTTCGATCAAATTTAAACTAATAAAATACAACATTAACGAATAATACATCAATTAATCACAAGGCAAGTGAATTAAATTCAATCTAAATTGAAACCAATCGAATTGATAATGAATAAATAGTACTTTATGTAATTAACGTATAATTTAAAGTGAGTGGTCAATCATACATCCCGATCTGAACAATAAAAATACACATAAATTGTAATTTGGACGGAATTATTGTAATTGTAAACTGAAAACATTATTCTATCAAGGTTGAGATCTTCCAAAACCCAATAAGGCGAAGTTCTTAAATAGTGTGACAAAAAATTGGAGTTCAATAAGAATGCGTAAAAGAGTGAAGTGAATTATAAAAAAATTTAAAAAATATCAGCTGTAGGATATAATCTCCAATATCTGATTATGTAAGTTATCGTTTGACACGAGAACACCACCAGAAGGAAATAAGAGTCTTCGCTCTACTTCATCCGCGGCAAAGTCCAGTTCACTACCCTCCCAATCAGTCACCTGATACAACTTCCATTTGAATAGACTCACCTTGAATATCCTCCATGCTCTTTCATTAACAAATTTCTACTCAATTAAGGTGTTTCTATATGCGTGGCTAATAACGAAATAACAGATTCCAGTGTACTTAACACAAGGACTATGGTAGTTCGTTAAGCATTTTCAATTGTGTATAGATCCATATTATAAAAATTTAGGCCTGGCATTGGGTGGGCAAACATTGGGTCTAAGCGATACCCAAACCCAATGTTTGGGTCTAGACCCAGACTCAAAGGGTCTGACGACTTTCCATTGTGTACAGACTACAGACGCAGATCCGTGTCACTTACTCCTTAGTTATAAGCAGGGAATTGAAAAAAAAACATATTTGATTGAATATTTTTTGATCCCTATTTCCTAAATATGAGTGAGAATTGGATATGAATCTCATGTGAGTCAAAATAACTTATTTGGTAGCAAGATGATATAATGAAGCATAAATAAATAGAATGCAGAAGTGGTGGAAGACATACCTTTCCCCCAGCTTCATGAATACATATGACTCCCACAGCATGATCCCACGCCTATATTTTAGAAATGCAGTAATGAACTGAGACTGCTTCAGATATTTAGATACAACAAACACTAAGAAAATATACCTTGACTTTCCTTTTTGTTCTTTTACGAAGAATGTAAACAGACGCCCTTCCAGATGCCACCATCAGATATTTACAGAGACTGTACAGAAAGTAAGTATAAGAGAAAACAAGATCAAAGGCATTTAATAAAAGACAGATCATGGGACTTAGATATAGATTATAAAAAATTGTTTTACACCCAAAGCAAAGAATGAGATAGCCAATTGGAGAAGTAACAGCTAGATTATCATTAAGTAATCGGGCATGGGCAAGTAAATCAAATACATTCCATGTTGTATGCTATATTCATCAAGCCTCAAGGTTTTCAAAAGCCATAAATATACTTGATGAATGATGTTTAAAGAGAATTTTGAGCTGGATTATAGGCTATCTCAGCAAATATATATATATATATATATATATATCTATTAATTGTTAATCACATGCGGGTTACAGATTAATATGATAACTGATGTGAAAGTGATTCAAGTTCTATGACGATAATTTCAAGCATGATACTGCGCAAGTTAGCAAGATCGACTAATTTCTCTAAAGGACTCTTCTATGTGTTTCTAGAGGGTAACTAAGCATCAAATATGATGAAGATAGATCACATTCACGAGGAAAAAGTAAATAGCTCGGCAAATAGAGGAACAACTTTAATCATATTCAAAAGTTAAAACAAGTAATTCGCATATATATAATAAGAGAATGCACATCCATTTTCTTTGACTTAAAAGTTAACCTTCCACAGCAAGTAGACAGAAGAAGAATCTCTTTGTCCCCAACACGGTTCGCATAAGTTGTTCCTTTAAATTGAGCCGCCAGGGGCAACGATTCCCATGTTTGACTTTCTGGAATGGCAAAACGTGCTTCGTGTATTTGTTGAAAAGCATCAACAAAGCACCTGGTCCAGTTATGGGACATTTCAGTGTTGTTAATGTGCAGATCCCATAATCTTGTGCTCCACGTTCCACAACCAATATGAGATATCATAATAATCCCAGACCCGGAAACAGTATTTGCATCTCCCTGAATCTCAGTAGTTGATATATCAGAATGCTCATTCTGCCAATTGGGGCATCCCATAACACCCAGAACAATTTCTCCTTCAACCACTAGAGCCAACCCTACCTGGAAAGTCAGCCAAAAAAAATGAGAATGTTAGAAGAGGACGCATAATACTAGAGGTCCAGGACACATAAAACCCTGCCTTGAACGTTAGGAGAAGACACATAATAGGGCCGGAAACATAATACATTAATTTCTATCCAGAAAATTCATCTACAGAAAAACATTTATCTGTTCAGAAGTGTTATTTCTGATTTACTAGAAGTGGTTTATGTTCAGCAATTTCAGCTATGTTGATAACACTGATATAATCATGCAAGCAGTGTTAGTAAAATTATGCAAGAAGTGAAGGTGACCTAAGTATCAGTAATCTGATACTGACAGTTTGCAGGTTTTCCGTCTTTCAATGCATAATTAGAGGTGAGTCTCCTCATATACTTCCAGCAACGATGGAAGAAATAGCAACCACAATATCAATTAACATCGTAAAGGGTGAGGACCAGAGTGTCTCTGTATAACAGAAGTGATGATACTATACTGTCATTCAAGAGTCATATACTTGCACATCGAAAAAGAATCATCCTGATAGAACTACGATGGTCTTGAAGAAAAATACCATTCATAAAAGCAAAAATAATAGTGAGACCAGTCCATGATGGAGGAGAAACTCGTTTAGAAACATACCACGTAGAGAGCGTCACTACCTTTAACAAATCCTCGTGTCCCATCAATAGGATCCAATATCTGCATATTTCCATGATGTAAGCAACAAAGTACAAGCCTAAACCAGAAAGCAATATAAATTCGTAAAACAATTTCCCATAAAGTATTCAACAATATATGTCATCTAATGCCACACAAAACAATTTCACAGCAGTAAATTGTTTTCATCCTTCATCCATTATCTGATGATTTATATACCTAATAATCTAATATAGAAACATGATTACTGTCAACCTCATTGCAAACATACTATAATCCTCCTATTCTTGAAACACCTTAAATTATTTACAAACCCTCTTTCGAAAATTGATAAGCTCACCCAATAAGTAGCTGGCTTCGATCCAAACAAATAAGCATCCTTTCCTCCTCTATCAATTGCCTTTAAAACGTCATCTTCACTTAACTCTTTATCACAAATAGTTGATTTATCAGCAACCACTTTACACACGGCATTCACCAGATTATTTTCACGCACAAATGCCGAGTCCTCCTCGGCTACCAACGGGATTGAAGGAAACAGTTTGCTCATCTCTGTCGCATAACAGAGAAAACGGAAAAGGCAGCATAAAAAAATGAAAAACATAATGAAATATTAAACAATTCCTCTCTTCTCAGAGCCAAAAGAAATTACCCAAGCTAACAAGAGCTTGAACTCCAAAATCCGCAACAGTGACCGGTGTCTGATCGACTTTCTCAATGATTTTCCCATCACTCGAAAACAACGATTTTTGCACCTAACTTCGAAAAATATTTTTCAATACTAAATATCGAAGAAAATAATAGATTCAAAATAGGCAAGAAAAGAATTACATCAACACATAAATGGCAAGCGCGTTCGACGACATTAACAGCTGCTTGAAGATGCTCATAGTACTTCGCTTTCTTTTCCTGGATAGGAAGTCTAAAGCTTGACCTGAAAACAATAAATTGCAAAAAAAAATCGAAAATCAAAAACGAGCTCAACCCCATAATTGGTGAGCAATAGAGAAATCCGATGCGGAAGACCTCACGGAGAAGACACATTGGCGGGGAGGAGTACGGAATGAACGGTGGAGATGAGTTACATTAAATCGAGAGGCTGAAGAATAGCTCAGAACATCCATGGCGGGAAAGAAACGGGCGGTTACAGTTCACAGGGAAGATTCGATGTCATGTAATTCAATCCAGAAAATACGACGTCGTTTGGACAGAGTTCAATCGAAGATCTACTGTGTACGTTTTGGGCCTTTTGTTAATGGGCCTTGTTCCCGTTAACGCCTAATTGTTTGTGGTGGGCGGGCTTCGTGTTGTGTGGGTCTGGGTCCAATATTAAAAAATTATTGCATATTAACAAATTTATTGTTATGCGTTAATGGGCTATTTCCATATATAACAATACTCACACTCTTATTAATCATATTTTCTTTTCCAAATTACAAGTTAAATTTTTAATATTTAAAAGATATTTTTTAACATGTATGATATTGATATGATATTAACTTTAGCATATGCTTTTAACATAAACACACCATAAAGATATCAGTTAAGCACAAAGTTATACATACTAGGACTTTTAACCAAAATAATATTACAAATAAGTAGAAGTTTCTATTGAACCCTTAAATAGGGGAAATTCCACACAATCCCTTTCTCATATTATATATATTGAAAAAACTCTTTTATCTAATTATCTAACACACCTTTTTATTCTTAAAAAATATTTTTTTCTCACTTTTAACTTGACCTTTTTTTTTCTGAAATGAATATATCATCCAATTAGAACTTAATTTTACTGATATATTATCCGTGACCTAATGAACATGTGCATATTTCCCAAAACATGATCTATAAGATGCAATTTGAATTAGTTATAGTAAAAGATTTATGCCCATCTAATCCAAATACTAATAGTAATCAAAAGACAAATAAGTTTCCATTTTATTACGTAGAAACATGTAGAATTATCTGGATGACGCATAAATAACATGTCCAATATTTGTGTTGTGTGGGATAAACATATCCAAATTGGGTTGGGAGGATAAGTATCAATATCAACAATTGCCAACACACTTTACGATAATAATCCATCCTAAGTTTGACATTAAAATCCACATGCATTTATTTGACCTTTAATAGAAATTCCACACATTATTATTATTTTTAAAACGCAACCAACACGTGACTTTTACCAATAGAAGATAAATACGGTCTCATCCGGTTTCCTTCTCTAATTAAATTTCACCGCTTTCACCTTCACACCCGGTTGTTCAATCCTAACCGTCCACCGGCTTTTCTCATAATCCATCAACAATAAGAGAAATTTATATGTAGACCCCCTCATTACTGTATAATTACCATTAATTACTTTTTAAAAATTATTAAAATCACTTTAATATTTTGTGATTTTGTCTTTGTAAATATTTTAGAGAGACAGGGTGTAAATCATAGCTAAGTTGGCTCGTGAGTCAGGCTAGCTCGAGGTCGAGTCTACTACACTATCGCTCAGAGGCGGAGATAAGGTGGGCGGAGGTGGGTAACCGCCCCACCAATTTTTCTTTAATGCATATATATATATTAAAAAATAATATATAATTATATAATTTTATAATTGACGTCATATTTTAACCCACCCATTTTTAGTTTTTTTTTTCAATTTCTAAATCTGCACCTGCTCTCGCAAGCCTGGCTCGCGACCCGAGTCGACTTGGCTCGAACAAGCTCGAACTTTTAGTCAAGCTCGAGCTCGAGCGCACTTCTATCTGAAAAAAGCTCGCGAGCCTTTTTTATATTTTAATATATTGTTATTTTTATTATTATATTAATAAATATTGTATTAAATAATAAATAAAAAATTCAAAATTTCCAAATGAGCTCGGCTCGAGTTCGGACTGGAGTTCGCGAACTAAGGCTCAGCAGTCAGCCCATGTCTTCAGGGTGTAGCCGTGTATATAACTTTACTCATGTGGGGAGTTTTTGTAATTACACAATAAATAAGGGGTCGAAGTGTAATTTCCCAAAAAATAAACCCCCTTGCTCTTTCTCTTCCCCCTATATATACACCATTTTTTCACAATCAAAAGCTACAGGAAAAAAAGCTGATTTCGGTTAAAATACACAAAAGCTTTTGCATTTAAATTCTCGTATATTGTTGCTAAAACTTTTGGTTGAGATACATGATAAGTAGGGTGGCGTACCAGGCGGGGATGAGGGTGATGCAGGGGATAAAAGACCAGGTATCAAAGTGCGATTGCAGCATAAAATCGTACAAGGACTCTTATGCTTCTAGGCAATCTCGGAAGTTATCTGGTGCCGTCGACTCCACGGCGTTCAAGGCTGCTGCTGCTGCTGTTAAGATTGACAAGTTGAAACAGTCTGAAGATTCATTTCGAACTGTCATGTACTTGAGCTGTTGGGGCCCCAATTGATATATATATATATATATATATATATATATGTATATGTATGCATACTTTGTTTGAGTTTGGCAAGTGAAAGAGAGCAAGTGTTTTATTGCTTATATATGTATGTAGCTATATATATATATATATGTACTTGATTCTTATTTGCTTCCATTTTCTCATAATTCATGTCTGTATTATATTGTTTTGGTGTTTGATTAAGATTTGATAATTAAATTTTTATTTAAAAAACAAATTAGATCATATTTAAAAAAAATTCGAACGGAGTTATTGCATGAATTATTCCGGTGTTCTTGGTTTGAGATGTACGATGATGACGAGGGAAAAAAGATGAAATGCGCCAGATTTTGGGCTTATTACGCGCCAGGATTATGGGCTTTTCTATCAATCTAGTCTAATGGACATTATTCGTCTGAACCCAAAAAGAGTAAAAGCTTGTGGCAGAGGGCCCAATGGGCTGATTAAATTTGGAAAAATGATAAAATTATTTCTATTAATTAAACAAACCCCTAAACAAAATAAACTGAAAAGAAGATTTGTGGTCATGTACAGCGAACAAATTAAAATGAAAAGCAAACAGCACAATGACAGCATTTTCTCCTTATTTTCAAAGTCAACATGTGCTTGCTTAGTCACCCACTCCACCACAATTATTAAATAAGCCATCCCTAAACTAAATTAATTAACCCTAATAATCTTGACTTGAATAAATCAAAAGTTAAGAAAGAAATATTACCAACATTACTAATATATATATATACATTTTCAAGATGCATGTTCCAATTCTTGTTCCTCAGTGTTGTAATTGTGTGTAATATAATGTACAATATAAAATATACATTGTATAAAAGGTTCCGAAAAAATACAAAATATGAAGCAAAGATAATACACTAACAAATACAATTCTTCAATTTTAAGTGGATCCAGTTCATGTATCGTATCGACTTAATAATAGATAAAATATATAGAAAGTCGTTACTAAAAGTGGTCATCGTAAAAACCTTGATCGTAAATACAAGTGGCATCACCAACGAAGTTTAATTTTCATAATAAGTAATTATAAATATAAACAATTTTCATATGATGAAACATTTATAAATGGTACTTATCTTTATGCATGATGATTATTGAATTTAAGAAGTCGAGCATATTTAGAAGTTATGACTTTTATGTACTACAGATTTTCTCTTCCAATTGGGTATTAACTCACTAGGGATTTTATTCTCATAACTTCCCAAGTATAGGTCAGTTTTTTATGACATTTTTCCATAATTAGACTTTAACAAATGAAATACTGTGACATAGTAAATATAAATAAAGATAAATATAGTAACAAAAATAAATAAATTGAAACTTACAAAAATAAAATAAATAAAGAAACCAGCACAAACGTACATAGCTGCTGCACTTCACCCCCACACAGCACCAACGACGAACTTTTCAAAACTCACTCTCTAAAAAGGCACAAATCGAAACCAAACGAGGTCGTTTAGTAGCTCCGGTGACAGAATAATATTTCCAACAGTCATGGCTATGGTGGAAGAGAAATCCGACGGCAAAGTGTGGGGGCTTTTCAAGCTGCCATTCCGTAATTCACAGTCGTCTACTTCGCCTGCCTCGAATTTCGCTCATTATCAGCAGAATTACGGTCATGGAAACAATAATATTCATTCTCAGGTCGAAGGATCGGGACCTGAAGGTCATCCTGGAAGCTCTGTTACTTCTGTTGCCAGATCTATGCTCCCCACGCGCCGCCGTTTGAAGCTTGATCCATCTAATAAGCTCTATTTTCCTTGTATGGACTTCTCTATTTCACTCCGCTTTACTGGTTCCTTTTTTTGTTAATTTTCGATAGTGTGATTTAGGTCGTGTTTTGAGTATTTTTGTGGACTCTTTTGATGGTATTTTGGTGGCTGAAGATTCGTTTTTAGGTGTACTTTAGGTAAGCTTGATCTGGCGTTTTTATTTGGCCTATGATTTGGAACATGTGTTTTCTCGCTGTAGTATTATGATTAAGTATCACACTTGTTTTTTGTTAGTAGATTATGAAGGTGTTGATTATATAGGATCTCAGGAAAAAAGAAGAAATCTATAATCCTGTATGACTTGAAGAGCTTATTCCTAACTTTTGATTGGATAAATAGAGAGAAAATTGGATAGAAAAGCAAGTGAATTATAATGGCTGCCCTGCTGGATTTGCGAGTTGGAGACTTGTGTTCTTACTGTTTATGGTACAGAAAAGCGGTGTTGCAAAAAAGACTACCTCTTTCTGTTTTAAGTCAATTGGTTTGTTAGATAGGCAAAAGGAGTAATAGCATAATTGCGAAGAGGAGTACCAATTATCGTTTTCATGTAATAAGTTTCATGTTCGCGAAAGGAGATTGATAATTGGTGTATAGTTTCTATAAACTAGGTTAAGTCCTACCATGCACGATAAAGCTTCCTTATTAGAACTTGTCTGTCTTTCCCTTTTTAAGCTGACACAATGAGTTTCATTACACCTCTGTATGACCCTAATAATTTCCCCATTTATGCACTCAGATATGCACGTGCGAATATACTATTTCCTGAATGTAGGCAGTAAACTCTTAAAACTAGATCATGCAGTATGCACATCCTGGAACATATAAATTGTTGAACGCAAAATCTTACCTTTTTGTTCTCCTTTTATGACTTGCAGATGTACCTGGTAATCAAGTCCGAAGTGCCATCAAAATTAAAAACACAAGCAAGTCGCATGTAGCATTCAAGGTACACCAAAAGTGTATTCAATTTTCTTTTGTTGGCTCTCTACTGTTTTTTGTTTCTTCTTTTACGCTGATAAAATATGTGATTCATGTACAGTTCAAATATGCTTAATTTTGGTTAGGCTAGTAATTATCACATGCTATTACCCTATTATATTCATCTTATTATTCTTTTCCTGATTTACGTTGTTGGTGTTCTAGTTCCAAACAACTGCACCAAAAAGCTGTTTCATGCGTCCTCCTGGGGCCATCCTTGCTCCTGGCGAGAGTATCATAGCAACCGGTAATTATTTGCTACAGAATTTCGCACCTTTTACTGTTGCCAAAACTTGAATTTAGATCCACGAGTGCAAAAAAATTGCTTCATACATGATTTTGAAGCATTTTTTCTTTTCGGCTAAAAGTTAACTCCTTACACTCCAACCTACTTGATTTTGAATTCTTCCATCAGTATTCAAGTTTGTAGAGCATCCAGAGAACAATGAAAAGCCAATGGATCAGAAAAGCAGGGTGAAATTCAAAATCATGAGTCTAAAAGTGAAAGGACCAATGGACTACATACCCGAACTGGTTAGCCCACATACCTGTTGATTTTATGATAGTGATTTACTTCTCGCATTCTTCTGATTATGTTTGTATTTTAGTGGGTTGTTGTCCAATTGTCGTGATCATAAATATGTTATATACACCAATAATTGCTTTACATTTATTCTAAATACGTCATGTACACCAATAGATGCTACATTTCTTGATTCCACAGAGCTTGGTTTGTGGAATGAAATCTGTTTACACCAATAATCTGATTCATGTTGTTTTTACTCAGTTTGATGATCATAAGGATCAAGTTGCCGTTGAACAGATACTTCGAGTAATTTTTCTAGATGTTGAACGTCCTACTCCTGTAAGTGAAAATTTTCAGTTATCCAATTGGTAATATAATCTTGCAACCCTTTATTATAAACAAATGTTTCACATTAGAAAAGACTATAAGCATCATATTTATGATTTATCTTTGAAGGCTCTAGACAAATTAAAGCGTCAGCTAGCTGAAGCCGAAGCTGAACTAGAGTCGCGCAAGAAGCCTTCAGAGGACACAGGCCCAAAGTTTATTGGTGAAGGGCTTGTCATCGATGAGTGGGTAAGTTTGTCTAACTTTAAAAACTTTTTGTAAGCCTGTCAATGGGCGGGTATTACCCGTACCCGTACCCGTACCCGTTCAAAATTTATTACACCCGTTAAAAAGACTATAAGTATCATACTATGATGTTTGTTATGGCTTGTGTTTAATCTGCATCGTGTTTGTATTGAAACTGTTTATACAGAAAGAAAGAAGAGAAAGATATTTAGCTCGCCAACAAGTGGAAGGGGTAGATTCTATATGACCGGATTTCTTCTTTAGAATCTTGTGCTCCGGAATGGAAGGTATCTGTAGTCTGTACTGTACTTTTGATGAATGTATTTAGTTATGTGTCGCAATTCGACCAAAGTGTTGAGTTGGGAGATGGTGGACTCTTGGGTCAATGTTCAGTTTGTAACTTATTGAGGTACTAAGGATTCGGGTTATTGCCATATATGTCTGTAGATATGTGATTTTGTTTCCTAAATGATAGAGATTAAAATCATCGGTGTACTCGTTTTTCTGCTGTTCCTTTTGTTTAGAAAAATATGATAATATATAGTACTAGTTACACTTCAATGCAATGGGGATTTTAAGGTAAAACACCCATATATATATGTGGGATTAAAATTCATTATCTGAATTTATGTAATCTTTGGAGTTTAATTCATCAATTTTTAACTCCTATTTAGTGATTTTATGTGGGCTTTTCAGATCAGGCCGAACCTAGATAAAGCCCCAATCTCTACTCTATGTAGATCTTTAAGCGGGCTTTTCCAATCAGGCCGAACCAAGTAAAGCCCAAATCTCTACTCTATGTGGGCCTTTAAGTTAAATGTAATTTCATGATTGCTGTAAACTTGGTAAAAATTGAGTCCCCTAAATTAAATCCAGAAGGATTTTGTTTTGATAAATCAAGTTTCATCTAAAAGTCAATTAAACAAAAGAATTATAAAAGAATAGAAATTCTGCGAACAAAATGAAAATTTGTGTTGGTAAGATGAATTTCCTCTATCTAATTTTTTTATTAATTTAAATAGATAAATAAAATATGTATACAAATTATTATTGGTTCAATTCAATTAACCGATTCCTAAATTTAAAGACAATTCCGATTAAACGACATTTTAATTCTTAATATATTATCTCTATAAATTTTTATTTTGATATTTCACTCTCTAAAATCTAAAAATATCAATATTTGCCCTCAATTATTTTGATCCACCCCATGAAAATTTCACAAGAAAATGAATCTGATCCCTTTTTTTACAGTTATCTAAATCCAGTAACAATTAATTTGGCTAATAATTGCAATTATTTTGGCTTTTTTTTCGAGATTCATTGAACTATAAGTACTATTGTTTCACGTGCATCATGAATGTACACTTCAATTATTATTTAAATTCATAATTACTTGGTCTACATTTTGAATTAATAATGCTTTTAATTCTTTCCACAACCACGTACAAAACAAATCTTTTAGGCTTTATCCAAAACTACCAAAAATGAAAACAACGTAGAACAATTGGGAATAATAGAAGAATTTTTACTCATTCAGGTAGCTCTTATCCAATTCACATCCTAGAAAAGAAATCAAAAAGGTCTTTCTAATTAAATAAAAATGTGATTTTTTTTCATGTGATAATATCATTTTTCCGTGACCTAAATGACTTTTCATTTCATTTTCTTAAGTTATTAAATCAGTCACCAAAAAGTCGTTGTATTATCATTATAAGACCAAAAGAAAAGGGGGATTCGACTTTAAAAAAAAAAAAAAACATGTGAACTTGATTCCTACTTTTGTTGAAGGAGTGAATGTTAAGGTTTACTCATTTATTGCAACATCAACTCCTTTTACTAGAAAATCTAAATTTTCTATTTCCATTACATTTAATTTAATAATATTTGTTAGCTTATTATACTATAGTATATTCTTGTGTCATTGTATCATCTAATTCATTCAAGACATAATAATATATACAATACATTTTCAATAAAAATGAGTAATAACTACCGGTTTGACACCCATAGAGACCAACACTAAGTAAATAGAAAAAAATCATCTATAAACATAACTTAATATTTAAAATATTTTCATCCTCAAAGTCTCTTAGAACCACTTTTTTTTTTTCTTTTCAAAAGGCACAAGCTATTGTGTACCTATTTTCATCCGAAGTTTCTTTAGCCACCTTTTGTTTTTTCAAAAAAGCACAAAGCGTATATATATTGACTTAAAATAAAAATAAATAAAGACTTAAGAACCTTGAGTAAATAATTTTAATAGCTTTTTATCAAGACTACAATAATAATCTTAACTATTCATATAACGAAGTTCACACAATGCTCATTTGATTTTTAAATTTCATAACATATATACTACTTCTACAAATCGAACCTCAAAAAAAAAAAGAAGAAAAAGAAATTGGAAAATCTACCACAAAATACATCAACAATTACATTGAAATTCAATATTACAAACATTTTGTAAAAGAGTAAAACTAAATCCAATTCCAAAGTCCAAACACACATTCCTAATATTGTATCCACCAAAATAATCTTTTTCCTCATACTTTCATGTGGTAATTATCTCCTGAACCATTCTTCATTTCAACTGATGAAGGAAAATCCTCATCACCAATGTATCTAGACCAGAACCAATGTTGCTTCCACACAATCACCATTTCTTCAATCGGAATATTCTTCGTCTCGGGCAAAAAGAAGTATATAAAAACGGTCATCACGACTACGAAGAAGGCGAAAAACAAGAACAGCCCGAATTTCAAGTGGCAAAGCATTGTCAAGAAGACTTGTGCTATAATGAATGTGAATATCATGTTCACCGATACGTTTAGACTCTGTGCAGCTGATCGAATTTCCAACGGGAAAATCTCACTAGGCACTAACCAACCTAGAGGTCCCCATGACCAAGCAAATCCAGCTACATATACGCATATAAACGCAACAACCACAATGGCGTACCATTTTGGTAGCTCCCCGGCATGTCCATCAACGCCAAATTTCACACCAATGAGAATCGCGACTGCAATCTGCAGAAAAACGGGTCGAAAACGAGTTAGTCTCTCATATGGCGAAAGACATATCTTATAAATAAGGTCGTACTTATGAGCATGTGCTCCAAACAATGAGGGTCGTATATTTTGTTATTTACTCTTAGGTCCCTCCTAACCATAGAATTGCAGAACACTACAAGATTCACATGTTATTAATGTACGGGTCAAATACTTAATGTATGCTGCATATTATGGACATGCGTACGGTATTCCCACGTGTCCTCACATTATCCATACAGCATGTCACAACTATAAATACAATCTTTGGCAATTGAAGAAGGGAACGAAAAGGAAATGTCGTATTATACTAGATCAAATAGTACGAACCCACTCTTAGACTGAGCATCTATTATCTCAATTGCGATTCAGTTATATTATATGAAGTTATGAACTACATCTAGACTTGATTCTAGAGAAAGATACCTAGGTACTTTGCCTAAAGCCAAGAGTACAATCTATAACTCAAATTGAAATAACTCGGCTTGATTTAGGACCGTCGATTTACGACCTCGTTTTAACGTATAGATTGAGTTTGAATAAAAAAACATATAACATACCTGAGAAAGGAGCATTTGTACACCACCCTCAAGGAAAAGGAACCTTCTTCCCCACTTATCCACATAATAAACCGAAACCGCCGTTGCAATAACATTAACCCCACCAGTTACTACAGCGGACATCAACGACGCATCGTCTCCAAATCCGATTGTCTGAAACAAGACAGGGGCATAAAACATGATCACATTTATGCCCGTAAGCTGCTGAAAGAATGGAATAGCAATTGCCATCGTCAAATGAGGCCTGTATTTCCTCTGTAAAAGGTTTCTCCAGGGATCATCGATTTTCCTAGAGGCCTCACTAGCTGCGACCAAGTCATGAAATTCTTCGTCAACGTTCGATAAACCTCGGATCCTCTCGAGTTTTTGTCGGGCTTCGTCTTTTTTGCCACGTTCGATCAAGGAGTTTGGTGTCTCCGGGAGGATTAGGGACCCGACGGTGATGATTAACGCCGGGACCATTGCGCCGCCGAGACTTAATCGCCACCCCCAGCCACCTTTGATCTTGGCAAAGCCGTAGTTTAGAACGTTGGCGGCTAAGATTCCGATTGTGATGGAGAGTTGAAAGCCGATGTTGAGTGCGCCGCGGAATTTGTACGGAGCCATCTCGGAGAGGTAGAGTGGGACCGACTGAAGAAAATGCAAAACAAAATTATTTTAAAATCAATTTTTGTTATAATATCTAAATCAAATTATATTTTCATCATGTTGTTTAGATAAAAATAAATGTAAATAATTTTCATTACAAAAAAAATAGCGTTATATGGGACCATTTTCGGTTTTGTCACCTAATGTTGGTTTTTTTTTTTGTAATAAATTAGTATTTTAGTAATGAATTTCTTGACTTTGTTTGCATTCAAAGTCGTTGCTTTTGGAGTAAAATTCAAGTTGGGAAAATAAATTAAGATATATATCAATTTCCAGAAAGGTACATGCGCGAAGAAAAAAAAGGGCATGTAAGATTTGGGTCCCACACTTCAAAGAGTTGAATTTTTTTTAAAATTATTATATTAAAGGTATTATTTTCTACAACTCAACTAAATAATACTATTATTTATCCAAAAAAAAAAAAACTAAATAATACTATTACAGTGACAATATCTAGAGCAATTGATTACTACAGCGGATGACAGTGAAGCAAAATCTTTTAAACTAGATTGAGTATCAAGCCTGTAATAATTGTCTTAATAAAATATTGTTTATCATATAAAATCCTAAAGAATCAGAAAATTAAAATTAAGAAAAATCTTATTTTTATTTTTAATATTTTCTTAGAAAAGGCAGGTCCGTTCAGAATTCATGTTTTTATGTTACAAAAGAATTATTTGTCGGTTTTTGAACATTACTTCTCTGAACTACTCATTTACTTACGGATCAGATCTGAACTAGAACAAACACGTTGACCCACATCTTTCACCAATTAAAAGTTTAAAACCAACAAAATATTTTAACAATTATAATTAATCGACTTGAATAATGAAAAATATCCTATTCAACCCAAAATATACAATATTATCACATTGAATTTCCCAAAAAAATACCATGTTGCTGTTTTAGAAAACACCATCGTTTTTGTTCTGTACTAACAAGTTGCAACAAAAATAAAAGAATCAGAACATAGAAAAACATGTGAATCCATCGAATCTTTGATCCAAAACTAAAAGAACTAAACCAAAATAAACAAATTCCATTAATACAATATTATATATATATGTATGTATATACCTGATTTGCAAACCCAATTCCAAAACCAAGAAGAATACGGCCAACGATGAGCATCCAAACGGCCTGAGCCAACCCATTAATCAACGCCCCGGCGCAGAACAGCACGCCGCCGAACAACATCGACAGTTTTCTCCCCAGTTTTCTCGTCACCGTCGCGGCCACAATCGACGAAAACAGCGCCGCCAAGTACAGCGACGACGTGAACAGTGTGAGCGACACACTGTCGAATTTACAGTACTGGTTTGTCGAAGTATCAGCAAGCTGCTTCCTGTATACCGATGGGAAAAATTTCTTCAAGAATGAATCCATCGACGTCACTCCCCCTGTAATTATTCAACAAGCAACGATTTAATCACTACATCAAATATCATATATTCTAAGATCATAAATAGCTAAATTTTACCTGAAATTCCGATATCGTAGCCGAAAATAAGACCACCCATGGCGGCAATAATGCAGGTGACGACGACATACGGCGTTAGGTTGCCGGGATAGGCTTTTCCGGTGCCGGGACCAGGGCCAACAACACCGCCGGCCATTTCTAGTCCTTGTCTAGAATTTACTTCCTAGAACAAGAATGATATCTATAATGAGAAAATATGAAGTCTCAAAGATTAGGCTTCTAAGTTTTATAATTTCTAAATGAAAGAGAGTGACAAGAAATGCAGAGACATGTAAGAGTATATATAGAGAAAGGCTGGCTTAATTAAATGAATTAGATCCCAAAATTAATAACACAATTAAAAAAAAAAGAAATTATTTCAAAGCAATATAGTAGCTGTCAAGGGGGGTTGAAATTAAATTAATATGGTACATTATTAATAGGTAGATTATGTAATTTAAGTTAATATTGGATTGTACGAGAAAAGGATATAGTAATAATGTAATATATATGGGGATTATTTTCTTGCCATATATTTTTTGGTCTTAAAAGGGGGGGAATAAATTTAATACAACTTGACTAATTATTTTTAGGCAGAAAAAAAAATGGATAAGATGATATAGGTGAATACCAAAATATTCGTTTTAGTTATGTGAATACAAATATTAACACTTGCCATATACAACGGTAATCGTATTTTTTGGGTTCAAAAACTTGAAACTGATATGTTGGCAGTCAAAGTTAGTATTCTTACAGTACTTGTATACTGTGGGCCGACGTCAGCAATTGCTCATTTTATTTATATTAATCGAATTTTCATTCAATTTAATTTAATTTGTACTCTGAATATACAATAATTGTTTAATTTATTATCCTTTCCAAGTTTTAAGTATACGTGAAGGTGGTGGGTTTATTTATGTATTTATGAATTTAACAGAATTTGTAAAGTCAAGTTGAATTGTTTAAAGTTAAGGGAATAGCCCATTAAACTAAATCCACGTGGACCCAGACTTACAAACTTTAACCCAAATTTTCCAAATCACGCACACCACAAAAATGCAATGGATATTGCTGACTCATTAAATTTCCTTTCCACATAATTCCACGATGAAAAATAAATAAATATCAATTAGTAATAATTACTAAGTTGAAAATTATGAATTATTAGATTTTTTAAATCTTTTATGCACCCCATTACATCCCACCGAACACCCCTTTCACAATCAGGGAAAATTGTTTTGACCCGGGTCCAAGTTACTTGGGTCATATAAACCGGGTTGAGTTTTAATATAATTTGTTATGAAATCAAAATTGAGTTAAGTTATTATTTTCTCTTTTTATAGCTAACATTTCACAAAACCAATAAAACGATACAAAAGTCAAACTCTATGATACACAAATTTTGAATATATTATTCCCCTTTTTTTTGTGTTAAATATGGGCCATAATGGGTCTGAATTTGGATCTAGACCTAAATCAAATATTTAGGATTGGGTTTAGACCCGAACTTTTGGTGGGACCCTCCCATTCATAGCCCTAGTTGGATACTGGAAAAATCTATCTTGGTCCGGGACCGTTGGTCCCGGCCAAGATAGGCCACATATTTTACATTGGGTGGGTGGTTTTATCCACCACCCTAAGTGTATACCACCCACCCAAAATGTAAATATGTGGTTAAAAATGGACCGGGACCAACGGTCCCGGTCCAGGATAGAATCACCCTTGGATACTTGGATCATGTGAAAAGACTTGGACTTTTCTAAAAACCAGTAGTTATGAAATAATAAATAGTTATTAAATAATAAATAAATGACATGTTAGTGAATAATAATCAAATGAATTCTAGTTTTGTACCCCATATTATATTTAAAGAACACAAAGAAAAGGGATCATCTTTTTCCTTTTTTAATTAATGGATTCACCATTTTGAAATCCAAATTCGAAATGACTCTATTTTGACGTAATATAAAAAGGAACTCTTTTGGCTTGAAAAGTATTTTTAATTATTTTAAAATAGGGAAAATTCAAAAATTTAAATAATAGAATAACAATCCCCCTTGGATTCAAACTCGAGGGCTTGACTCAAGGCGTTTCGTCAGCGGACTGGCTTTTGGGCCCAATAGTCAATACCATTCGCTTATCGTGGGGCCCATTTCCAATACATTTTTCGTTCTATTTTTTCTTTTTGGTAAATATCTATATATTCAAGCACGTGCTTACTTGGAAAATGATTTTCTCTGTATAGTTGACATCAATTGTCAATATATGCTTTGATCATTTTACCACTTTCGGAACTTAAATCGAACTAATGAATAATGATCACCATATTATTAAAATTTCTTAATAATATATATGTATATATATATTTCATTTGTAATACTTGATTCATGAACAATCGTTAAGGTAAGTTTGCTAATAATACAAAAAAAAAAAAAAGTAAACCTCTATCCGTCAGTCAACTACTGAACATGATGCTACCATCCTTATTTCTTGCCAAATTAAATACTAATTATAATATTAAGATTACCTTTATATTATACTTTAAGTGATTAATATAAAGAATACCTAATTCAACCGTTGAGAGCAAAGATTATTCTTTGCATACAAAAACAATATTATAATGCATGTCCCTTTTGCAACTAGGAAATAAATGTAATCTTCAGTTCACAAGTTGGAATATGAAATCATAGAACTCCATAATTCAAGAAGTTGAAATACCAATTTAAAAGTCCACAAAACAAGATTTATATATTCTTTATCTTTTAGTATGTTATGTAAATGAAAATTTTATATACATTATTCAAACTGTTTTGTTCAAAACACGAATAATAATATAATTATTGCAATTTTTCCATTATAATAACTAGAAGATTTTAAAATTATGCAATTTTTATTAATAGTCTCCTGGAATATCTCAGTACAATTTTCACACCCTTCATTGAATATTCCTAGTGTGGAAAATTCAAACAAATAGATAGTTGCTCCAGAATCCAGTCAAATCTGCAGCAATATTTTGTATTGATTAAAACTTTGCACCCTTTATACTAATAAATAGCAATTGAAGGAATGTCCCTTTCGTTTTTATTAATTATTTCATCGCTCCAACCCTCAAATTTGATACAAGGAGTTATATTATCATTAAATAAACATATTTTTATTGTTAGAAGAATAAGAGAAGATACATGATTGAAGTCGTATCTTCAGATTTTTTATGTATTTATATTTATTGATTTATGTTCAGTATTTGTAAAAATAGGTGACTACCAATGTTTTTAAACTCGGACCGGTGATTGAACCGGATAATTTCTGGGTCACTGGTTCGACCGGTCGGACCGTTCTAAAAAAACCGGTCAACCTGGAATATACATATATATACATAATTCTATATATACACATTATAGTATATATTTAACTTACAAATAAAAGTAATTTGAGTTTTATTTTTAAAAACATTAATTTCAGTCGATTTAGTGAAATATATATATATATATATATAATATTAAATATGTTTATCACCAATGTACATATAAAAATATTTATCATTTTAAACTCAAATATTTCATGAAAGTGTTTTAATTTAAATTTTATAACTTTAAACAAAAAAAACTTTGGTGTAGTGGTGAAATCCTTAAGCTACAAATTCTAGGTTGAGGGTTCAATTCTTGATAATTACATCCATATATCCATTTTTGGTAAGGATCAAAAAACCGGTTGGCCGTGACCGGTCTAACCGCCCGGTTCGGACCGGTTCAACCGGGTCATGACCGGTTCGAATTGGGTCATTGGCCAACCGGATGGAGAACATAACCGGACCGCTCTGATGGCCGGTTCGCGGTTTAATCGGCCGGTCCGGTCCGGTTTTGAGAACATTGGTGACTACGAGATGGGAAATAGTGATAGTTGTTAGATTAGAAAAAATATCTTGAGGGTTTTTACATTATCAATGAGAAACTTAAATAAAGATTACAAGAGATATATATATATATATATATATATAAAATAAACAAATACAAAATAAAGATATAATAAAAGATATGATTTAACAATTGCAACAGAAAAATAGAGGATTATTCATTCATTCTCTTATTTCAAAATTGCACAAGGATGCTAAAATTAACTAACCCACATCTTTATTTTAAGGCCAAAGATGAAACACCAATCAGATAGAAATATAACCATTCTGCAAATAGCTTTTTTTTACTATACAATAGCAGCCATATCATTATATCATCACTAAAATGAAATTTCAATAATCCTAAAGATATTGATCAGACTCAACTTCCCAATACCTTTGGAGGACACCTACCTTTCAGTTCCCATTCAAGAGTGTGCTGATGTAGAAAACACTTCATTTTGTGTAAAACATGTAACTGAAGTGGAATTATAGTCATCATCATATTTTCATCCAAATTCATCATTATCCAAATGAACATGGGTTATTCCAATAAGACCAGGCAATATTGCCTATGTTTCTTACATAAATTTGTGTAAGAGAAAGACTAAAAAAAACACTAAAAAAGCATTGGACTGAACCTATGATAAACTTATGCAAATCAACAGAATACAGTGTATGTCAAGTCTCAACACCCTATTATTTCCAAAGTTATAGTCCATAAACCCGTGTCTCAGCCAGCATTATTCAAAACAGCTGAGCTCATTGCTGGCCCAATTCAAGACAAATAAGAATAACAAAACAGCTTTAAAAAATAAAACTTACAAATCAGTCGTCATCGTCCAGGCTTCTCCATGCCTGTTATGTATCAAATTGCCTAAAAAACTCGATTCTTACCCAATCAGCAACTTACCCTCCTCCAAGAAGCTGTAAGTGGGCACCTCCAGGTTAAACGGGGCGGGTCCCTTTCGAATCCTACCCGAGATATCGTAGTGGGACCCATGGCACGGGCAAAACCAACCACCAAAGTCACCAGCATTTGGCAAAGGAATACACCCTAGATGGGTGCACACCCCAACCACCACTAGCCATTCTGGATTCTTAACCCTAACCGCATCCTCTTGCGGGTCCCGTAGGGAGGCAACATCGACACTGTTGGCCAGCTTGATATCATCTTCAGTTCGACGCCTAATGAAAACGGGCTTTCCACGCCACTTGACGGTGACAGTTGTCCCGGGCTCAATGCTGGATAGATCCACCTCAAGGGAAGCAAGGGCAAGGACGTCTTTACTGGCAGACATGCTCAGCACGAATTTAAGTACCAAGAGACGGGCCAAAGAGGCGTACACGAATCTACCTCCAGTCAGAACGAAGTACGCGAATGCACGTTTGCTGGGATCACCTGGAGGGTAGCGCTCGTGGTTGTGCTCATCGTAGACAATTTTTGAACTGGGATTCTTGATTGCTGCCACAGTAGCTGGGATCAGGCCCATCTCCTGTCCAGGCGCAAGGGCAGCGGTGGAAAACCCTAAAGAAGTCCATGAAGAGTTAATACATTATTGCAACCGCTGGGAGATTAATTTATGGATTTGAATCGAAATAATTATGTCAATTGTAATTCTAACATTCATTGTCAAACAGAATGGAGATCAGAAAACCAGCTAATGTGCATTGAAGATAAATTTTCATCTATAATTCATTGACAAGTGAACAATACCAATAGTTGGATAACAATTCAGAATAGAAAAAATGATTAGCATTTCATAAAACACTATGTGGCCAATAAATAATAGTTGAGAACTCGTCAATTTCAAACTACCCTTTGTCCAACCAATGGAAGTGAAATGATCTGCGAGACAAAACCCAACAATTTATGGATATCCCGCCTCGCCCCAACGAAAAAAAGAAGAAAGAAGGATGAATGTTTTGAAAGCTTACCCACACCCCAATTTTGATATCAAATTATGTTTTACTGATGTTATTATTTAAAATACCTATTCTCCTCTTCCAGTCAATCAATTATGCAAGTATATTCTTCATAATGTCAGTAGCTCGTGCTTGTCACATTCCTATTCATTCTACCGTCTAAAATAATATCATTCTCATTTCACTATGGTCCAGAAGGATATTACTCCAAACCATTTTAAACAAATGGTGAATTAAGAAAGGCAGTAGTGCCAACTGCCAAACATTATTCTATATAAGTAACCACTAAGAAATTGGGGGAAAAATGGATGTTTGGATCCACTTCTCAATTTATAAATCCATATGTAGGATGGGCTTTTTGAATGGCCATTTTAAATAAATTCTTTTAGAAATGTAAAGTGTTTGCAAAAGAGCACTTAAGTAACTTCTTATAAAAGTGCTACAAAGAAAGTCCAAAAAACATTAAACGCACTTCTCCAAACTAGACTTTTGGACAAGTGTTTATTTTGAAAAGTCCATTTAAGTTTCAAAACCAAACAAGTGCCATCTTTACTAATAGACTTCGATCTCCAAAACTCCATTCGAAAAATGCTTCCAAGCGCATCTATAATCTAGTAGCTCCATGAAGGCACATAAAAATTATCGACCCATCATAATCAAAAGGCATAAGTCCAAAAATTATCTGCATATACATTATAACTCATTAAGAAAAATGATGAGGGCTTCATCATCGTTTTCAGTGTTCAGTTCCCAAATAACCATAATAGCTCAATCTTCAATTAAATATCATACAATAAACTCAAATCCTTGGGAACAATTCAATCAATACCATAACAACAAAAGAATCTCATTCAGGTGATTTCAGATTCGAGAGGAAAAAAGCAGCTCATACCACTTGAAGCAACTACAAGATGGCCACATTTAGTCCCCTGGTGTTATTTCAAAAACAAAAATATATATTTATATTTTGTCCGAAACTCAGAAAGCTTCAGATTCATCACAATATTCGATCTCTACTGCAGCGAAACGCATACTATCGCCTAAATAAGAAAATATAAAAAATCAAACAAAGAAGATAAAAAAAAAGCACCTTTGATTTTATTCGGAAAGGAATTGACAAGCGCAAAAGCGTTAGCAGATGATTGAATAGATCCGGTCCGTCCATCTGGCGATGAATCAACGCCGGTGAATGGGTTTCTGGAGGCGAACGCGGCCGATGGATTCTGACCAGAGCGCCATGAGAGAGAAGACAATCTCCTACCTGCTACTCTCAGCATCTTCGATAATCGGATGAGATTTTTCGCCCTTTTCAGGATTCAATTGTGCGCAATGCGATCGATCCGCGAAAGCCTAGGGTTGTTTAGGAGATTTGGTTGAGAGAAAAAGGAGAGGAAAATGAAAGGAGAAATTATAAGAATTGAGCAAAACGATGAGATAGTGTGATCTGTAATTCACGTTGAAATATAAACTATATTAAACCGTCATCACAAGCCGTCTTAGCTCAGCTGGTAGAGCGCATGGCTTTTAACCATGTGGTCGTGGGTTCGATTCCCACAGACGGCGTTTTTATCCCGTATAGGTTTGTTGGGCCTTTGGGCTTCGGGAGACCATAGAATTGTATTTCTTTCTCTAAAAATGTTGGGCCTTTGGGCTCCGTCTGTTTTTATCCCGTATAGGTTTGTTGGGCCTTTGGGCTCCGAGAGACCATAGAATTGTATTTCTTTCCCTAAAAATGTTGGGCTATGGTCCAATTGGTTGGTAACTCCTACCAAAAAAAGGAAAATGTTAAACACTTTGGCTGGCAAAATATATTTTTTAAAATCTTTTAAAAGTCTATGTAATTGAAAAAAAAAGAGAGAGAAAAATACTTATTATTATAATTATTCATGATTTGATAGTTAATATTTAATTAAAATTAATATTTATTAAAAATAAATTGATCACATATTTAATATAAAATAATACATAATCAGAATCCAATTTTTGCACAAATCCACCTAGAAATCTAGAAAAGAGACCACATCCTCTCAAAACTTTATTTTTATTGCACTTTATAGCAAAATTCACATTTAAGATGACAATTAGTAGTATAGACTTTGAGGTCCCAATTTGAGTTATGCTATTACCAAACACCCCTTCTGTTATTAAAAAAAACTAAAATTACTAAACAGCCCTTTCATCCACCACTATCTGGCAAATATTTTCCGACCTATTTTCGTAATTGACATACAAATTTCCATTCTTGTTTCAAAGCGCTAGAGATAATAAGCATTTAGTATCATGATAAGATCAGTGATGAATGAATGTTTATCCCTTTCCCCTCAAAATCAAGAACCCTTGTACTCGCCGGAATCTGAGACCTCACTCGCCGGAAAACCTCAACGCCTCTCCGGAGAATGTGAGTTTCTTCTGTAACAATAAGCATCTCCACAGAATGAGTGAACAAAAGACAAGGCTGCAACAAGCAATTCTACTAATCTCTTCATTAATTTCTCATTCTCAATCGATCAAAATCTTTGCCGCAAAATGGCAGTCGATTAGGCACAAGCTTGAAGAGCTGTTTTCCAATCTCACCGCCGTTGAAAACTCTGAATTGACTGATAATTTTTCATTGTCGATCACTCTAGAGTCGATTTTATCCACTCTTAATAACTGCGGCGAGCTCGCGAAACGATGTTTGGAGGTTTCATATAGTGGTAAGCTTCTCATGCAAAGCGATCTAGATATTGTATCGGTAAAGCTAGATAATCATGTAAAGAGTATTTCTGATATTTATGCTATGGGACTGATTACACAGAGCTATGCGATTGTGGTTTCGAAACCTAGCATTTCGGCTTCGAAAGACGATATAAGGTTTTATATGAATGATTTACTGTCAAGGTTGAAGATTGGAAGTAATGATATGAAGAAACAAGCCCTAATTGCGTTTAATGAGGTTATTTTAGAAGATGACAGATATGTGAAAACTGCTTTGGAGATTGCTAGTTTTGTCAATTTTGTTGTGAGTTTTCTTGATTCGAAAGATACTGAAATTCAGGAAGAGGCTGTGAAATCTGTGTGTTTGATTGCAGGTTTTGAGTCTTATAAGAGTGTGTTAATACTTGCAGGGATAATTGGGCCTTTGATTAGGGTTCTTGAGACAGGGAGTGAGTTGGGTAAAGAATTTGCAGCCAGGTGTTTGATGAAGGTCACAGAGAATTCCGATAATGTGTGGTCGGTTTCTGCTCACGGCGGAGTGACTGCCCTGTTGAAGATTTGTAGCAATAATGGTTATAGCAATGGTGAATTAGTTTGTTTGGCTTGTGGGGTGTTGAAAAATCTTGTTGGGGTTGAGGAAATTAAGAGGTTTATAGTCGAGGAAGGGGCAATTCGTGAGTTCATTAAGCTTGTATGGTCTAAAGATGAGGTAAAACAAATAAGCTCACTTGATCTATTGCAAACTATGGCTTATAGGGATGAATCAATTAGAGACCATATCATTCAAGAAGGTGGGATTCATGCATTTGTTCGTATTTTGGATCCGAAATCATCATTTTCAATAAAAACAAGAGAGTTGGCTTTGAAAGGAATTATGATTGTATGTTTATCTTCTACTAATTCATTGAACATATTGATAAATTGCGGTTTTATGGATCATATACTTCATTTTCTTCGATATGGGCATGTCACGGTCCAAGAATTGGCACTAAAAGCTGCATTTTGGTTAAGTGAAACATCAGATGAAGCTAAGAGAGCAATGGGGAAAGCAGGGTTTATGCCAGTCCTTGTAAAATTTCTCGATTCAGAATCATTTGAAATCCATGAATTGGCTGCTGAAACACTTTCTAGCATGGTGATATTGCCCCAGAACCAAAAAAGGTTCGTGCAAAATGATCAGAATGTTGGTTTAGTGATGCAAAAGCTTGATTCAGGGGAGGTCAATTCAGGTAACAAAAAGCACTTGTTATCTATATTGATGTCGTTGAGAAATAGCAACAGTGCAAGAAAACAGATAGTTAATTCAGGTTACTTGAAAAACATTGAAAAGCTTGCAGAAAATGAAGTTACAGATGCCAAAAAGATTGTCAGAAAGTTGTCATCTAATAGATTTAGTAACATTTTGAATGGGTTATGGCATTCTTGAATTTTTATTCACCCTTTCTCTATGATGATAATTTCTTCTGTAAATCTATATATATTTTCTTGATTTTCAGGAATTTAGAATGCAAAAAAAGAAAAAGGGTTATAGATTATATTTAGGTTGTAACCATCCATTAATAGAATTTAATAAAAACAGCTGTTTATTCTTCTGTTCTTTATTTTTTTAGCTCTTATATTATATGACCACACTCATATGAAAAAACAGACACAAAGTACATCATCATCTGAGTCAATCCTGGATGGATCTTTCTGGATATGGACCACAATTTATGGAAAACAGCTCTCTAATTTAATTTTAGGGAATAAATAAGTGTTAATTAGTTGCCATCTAGGGCTGCCAAAAATGACCCACTCATTTCATGTAGTACAAATGTACTATCAGTTCATTTTAACCCCCTAAAAGTTCATATTAGTTTTATGCATAGTAGAACCCATTATTGAAATTTATAAATATATTGAATTATTTAAGAAATAAGTACGAAGATGATGTGATTTACTGGACAAAAAATATTTATATAGATGCTTATATTAGTTGTTTAGTTAGTTAGTTATAGGAGTTGGAGTGAGTTAGAGTTCAGGTTGATTAGTTTAGAAGTTAAGCTAAGTAGTCTTTTATTTTCTGTATAACTCAAATTAAAATTGAAAATCAGTTTTGAATAGTATAGTTTGGATTAGCTGGTAACTCATCAATTACTAGTTGATTATACTTAGTTTGATAATCATGAGTTGTTACTTAGAGATTCAACTAACTCTTTTGTTCTTTACTTTTGACACTCATGATTCTAGCTTGACTCACAACAAAACGTAACATTCATTGAGATGCATACAATTCACAAGTTGATGGGGTTCAAATTTATTTCACGAGTCTAATTATGATCTTTCATCACTAACTAAAACCCACCAGTTAGTAATTCTCATAAGCATCTAGCATTAGTCTTTAAATAATCACAAATAATCGGTTTTTAACACACCCATCTCGGTCGCATCACATAAATTATCACAATTCTCTCTCGAAATTAAGAAAAAGCTTCGAGAGCTCGAAAAAATAACTCATCAAGGTATTAAGTTTGCAAAAAAAAAAATGTGAATTAAAGGTACGTACCTGAAAGAAGAATGTATATTTATGTCCCATTGGCAGGTACATGTAGCACAATATCTGAACAACAAGATCATTAAGGACAAATAACATATCAACATTAACCTGAAAACAAGTCAAATATCTGATTGGCTTTTCAAGAACAATGATTTTAAACAAGATACATCCTTTCAATTGCATAAACTACATTCAAATTTCAACCTAAATCCAAACCCTGGATATTTAAGTACACTTTTCCAAAACTTGTAGCCACGAGGTTGCAAATAAGTTGAAACTGATCACCAGAATGCATCTTTCCGACTCAACACTGTTAATTGTTCTGAAAATACAGCTCTACAGATTTAAGCTACTAACAATACAACAGAAATGATACAAAAAAAATCAACCAACTGGGGAGATCTCTTGTAAGAAATGTTCTTCATATACACCTCCTCTCATTTCTAGTGATTTGGACAAATTAATAAAGAAAATATGCTAAGACTTAAAATTCAAGCATCGGGATATATAACTTCTGGCCCAGTTCACTTGACTGCAAATTCACATCCCAGAAGCTTCATGAACATATAATACTCACCTTCTTTTCATGACAGTTATCTCAATGCTCTGATTTTGTCACCTGCATTGTTGCCTTTCACAACCACTTTTGCATTCAATTCATTTGATCTAAACTCTAAACAACCATTTACGAGACTTCATGCCCTTCAAGCATAATAATAATCATTTGTGATCAGGAACTGAGCTGTAATATTACTGCAAAACAAATATCAAAAGAAACAAAGGGTTGGATCCAAAACCTTTGTAGGTTGTCTACCTAATAATAGGTAGACCCCCTACGAATCATGAAATTACACTTTAATGCCCCAAAGAACGACAACGGTCTAATAATTCTTAACAACTGGTGTAAATTGACTAAATATTGATACAGTTAAGGAATCTAAGATTAGGCCCATATATATGTATACACTTGTCGTATTGGACTTGCACTTACTTCCCACAAGGACATATTAGCTAAATTTTAATACCTTTACGTGAATAGCTGTACTATATATAGACTGCATAAAAATTCTTATAAGTGTGAGCAAATGTGAGTTGTTTTTGTGGTGCTTTACTGTAAATCTGCAACAATCCTTGCATACTGCCAGAATATGTATGGATCATAGGACTAAGCCTCCATTTGTACCTGGATGAGTTTTTATAATATCACTCCATTACATATATGAACGTTCACAAGTCGAGGTCAAGCCGAGCCCGATTTATCCAGGCTTGAGCTCGAGATCAAGCGACCCGAGATTGCTAAGCTCGCAGTCAAAATTCGAAATAAATATAGCATTAAGATCGAATCGATTAAAAAATTGGCACGCCATTCAGTATGCCATTTATCCAGTACCACACGCCTAATTCCACAATTAAACTCATTAAATTGTCTCAAATCAGTATGAATTATAATCTTGTTCTTCACCATTGAAAAGTTAACAAATTACAAAATCATATATTTGAAGATTAAAAGACATAATTTACACCTCTTTTAATATGAATTATTACATTTACCCCACTGTTTATTTTGGTATTAAATTAATAGTTGATCTGAACAAGGGCAAAAAAGTAAATTCATATATATATATATATATATTGGTGAAGTTAAAATTTGTCAATTTGTTTATGGATGGGGACTATTTTAGGTTTTATTACAAGAGGGAGATGTTTGTTATGTGCCGAAAAGAAGTGGGGTGGGACATAATTACACTAATAAGGAGGTAGTTCATGTCAGATCCGTAAAAATGAAAAAGTAAAATTCTTTAATTTACAAGATGGCAGAAAGCACTTACCAACTACTCGTTTCTCTGTACTGTCAAAGAGTGATAACAGATGGTGGTGCATCCCGTCTAGGCCCTGCTACAGAACGATAAACATAAACTTTGTCAGCTTGACTGTCATCACTTCCCTCATCATTAATCACTTCAACGTTCAATCTTGGCATCTCCCTTGCAAGTAGCCTGCACCCCTTCATTGTCACATTACAAGTTGACATCCAGAGTGACCTCATCGTTTCATATTTCCCATGCCCACTCAACAAAGCAGCATCACCAAACGGGCAATCTCTTATCTCAAGCTTCCTAAGCTTAGGACAACCTTGTAAAACACATTGCATCCCCCAATCACTATTGCCAGCGAAAGCCACAGAAAGAGTCTCAACGTTTTTAGCATACTTTCCAATATAGTCAAATGTTTTATCAGTTAGAAGGCCCGAAACTGAAAACCTCTTGAGTTTAGTGCAAGTTTTTGCCACAGCACCAAAACCCTCGTCCATAGGTTCATTGGTTAGGTAATCTGGCTGGCCTGGAGTCATTATGCAAAGACGAAAGTGGGTAAAATTAGGACAGTTTTGCACTATAGTTATTACGGCAGCATTAGTCATCCTCCTGCAGAAGTAAAGAACATAACGGAGATTTCGACATCCACGAGATACAGCCAAGAAGCCCAATTCGGTTACTCCATCGCGATGATGACGGTCGTAAGGGTCAGCAGGGAAGACACGCAGTTCTTCAAGCAAGGGACAGCTGGATCCAACGGCCTCGAGACCCTTGTCTTCAACTGTATCAATGACCTATATGGAAAGAACTAGTAAAGAAACCAGAATATGTGGAATAAGTACGACGGAGGAGGTAGAGACATAAATCAGAAGCGCAAATATTTGTCTCGACTCTTATATCTTTACTTCTTTTTTGTTTGTTTGATCTTTTCCTTGAGATGGAGATAAATCCACGTAGCTTTTTAATATTAAATGAACCTTGTCGGAAGTTCAGTAGGACGACAAAGTGTAATGACTTAGAGCCAATAAAGCAACTCATCCACTTCAAGATTACATGAAGCATGAATTGAAGAGTAGAGAAGAATTATCCTCAAAACTTTCTGAAGAGGGGAGATGCTGCATTACCTCCATTTATGAAGAAAATACCAAATGTTATATATAAAGTGTGTGTGTGTGTGTGTGTCTGCGCCTGTGTGCAACTCTTGTTGAGTAGAAACAATAATAGTGACAACATAAACAACATTTTAAAATGTTTATAAGTGCTTATGATTGAAAGGTTTTATAGTTCTCTGAGTGTCAGAGATGAAATGCTTTTTCTAGTATATTTTTGTTAGTCGAGAATTTTACGTAAGATTAAATTCTCAGCAAATGCAAACTCTTTAAATGATCAACCATCTTAATTGTCAATCCTTACCCATAATCGTCGTAAATTAGGGCACCGAGCAAGAAGATTTGCAAGTTCACTACTTTGAAGGGCCACATCACTCAAGTTCAAGAAAGTCAGACCGGCACAAGCTCCATAAACAACAGGGAGATAGACAGAAGCAGCTTCCCATAAACCTGAAAGAACTTGGATATTTCTGCAATTACTGAATGCAATTTCAATGTCTTTGTACTGGCGAGGTGTAAGTTGTTGCATGAAGGAGCCAATTCCAAGCTCCGTTATTTGAGGAGAATGTACAAGCAACCGTTGTAATTGGTCTAAGATAATGCTCTCATTGACCTTCAAAACCCTTAATGATTTGCACCGACTAACAAGTCTCTCGAGGTCGTCAAAATTGACCTTGCTGCTGAGACAGGCAAAGTTTAAAACTTCAAGTGAGGCAAAGTTCTCTGGGAAGCAACTCAGCCAACCTCCACCGACATCCTCTGTCACACTGTCCTGTATGTCGAGCTCAGTCAACTTCCTAGAGGCCATATTTACACGTTAAGTTAAATCCTTGAGAAAAAATTGAGACAATAAGCAGTAATATGCCATATTAGCATTAAATTACATGGATGTTTGGAAACGAAATCTGCCATACCTTGAATTTTACTGCATTTCTAGCGAAAACATAAGTATATCTATTAAGGGAAAGGTCCTAACTCTGGATAGAGATGGGTCAAGAGAATAGAATCTGCAGTGTTAATTCAAGAATCCAAACATTTCAAATTAATCCATAAAGCATATATGCGGTTCTTAACATTGTCCAATCTTCACTTTTTTCCTTCTCTCAACTCCTAGTCTTCATTCTTTTAATCAGCAAGAGAGCAATAACAAACCAACAAATAAAATAGAGGGGACAAACTATAAACAAATGCACCTGTTCTACAGCCAAAAATACCTCATTATTTCACATTGACATCAAGAAGCACAACGTTTCTAGTTTCTACGTTGTGAATATACTCACTTGAGAAATAATAGAAATATATTTTTACCTGCAATGAATCGCAATGGCTTTAAGACCATTTTCACTGAATCCATCACAGCTTGCCAAAGATAAAGCCTTGAAGTCTGGGAACGACTTGGCCAATAGCTCCAAGCTCTCATCAGTGACAGTCATTCTCTTTAGCCTCAGCTCCTCCAGAAAAGGGTACACTTTGGCAAACATGACCATCCAGCAATGCACATTAGCACCCCAATCTCCCGGCAATAAATTAAAATCAGAAAATCTTGGTCGCCCTTTAAGTGTAATACTCTTAATTCTTGGAAATCTTCTAGCTACAATCTCAGGTGATACTGAATAGCAGTTCCCTATAAACAGCTTTGATCTTGTCCATCGTTCAGCATTATACCAGTCTCTGCGCACAAGGGAGACCGAGCCCCTGTCCTTGTGTGAATCTATGAATGAAAGTACTCTTTCCAAGACTTCATCTGGGAACCTGGAGGTGACTGAGTTTGAAGGTGCCTCTTCAGATATATCGGGGTCTGGATCCATTTGAGTCTGCAAGGATGGCATAAAAGTTCTGATTCGAGTGAGAGCTCAAACGGGCTTGATTCAGGGCTTATAGAAATCTCAAACCCCACATAGACTGCAATGTTTTACATAAAGAAACATAGAATCAGAACACATTTAATTAAAAGCAGTTGTATCCATTATTTAGTGTAATAAGATACTTTATATATCTTTTTAAAAAGTGAAAGAAAAATCTTGGATATTATAATAAGATCCATATGCTTTCTTTAACAAAATCAGAACTCCTTTCTACTAATTTTTTTGATGCATCATGCAATTTCAAGAGCTGGATCTTAATACAATCTTTGTCATTAAAAGAATCATATAGGAGAGAAAATGTTAAGAAAAAGGGTTTATATACTTCCTTTTAACCCAAAAAGAAACATAGTAAAACAAAATAACCTAATGAGTTCAACATGCTGGCACAAACATTAAAATTTGAATCATCGAGCAGATAATAGGTTCTTAAGAAAATCCTCAGCTCTGGTTAGCACACCTGTACCTTAACCTATTACTCTGATACCTTATGCTTGAATTTCAATTAAGAAGAACTGGAAATGAAAAATGTAAAAGCAAAATCATCACAACATTCACACACAAAAACAAGCAACTACCTCAACACCAGTAAGAAGAACAGAGATCCGCCAATATCCGTACAAATTCTATAGATCCAGAACCTTTTTACGGTAAAAACAAAAATGCAAAATCACCATAAATAACAAGCGATTGGATCGGAGAATCAAATGAAACAGCTAAAAGAAGAACAGAAAAAGAACAACTATGGTGGATTACTAGTTCACCTCCTAGTGTTGAATCTTAGAGGAAGTGAAGAGACAAAGAAAAAGCTCAGATGAGCCCCCACCTGCATGTTTTATTATTATTATTATTATTATCAGTAATAAATCAAGAAATAATAATAATAATTGTTACTGTTACTGCACTAAAAGAGCAGTTAAATAGAACAATTTTTGTATGCAAATACAAAAAACATAAGTACAGTACGTATATATATATATATATATATAGAAAGGTATATTTACTTAAAGCTTTTAATTATTAGGCAGTCCACCTTAGGTTGAAGAAGTTGACAAACAATGGAGTCGATCGGCTAACGTCCGCCGTTGGGTTATGTGCGCACGCTTTCACTGTATGATGTTGACCCTGGTCAGGTTCGAGCTTGGTTACATATTAAAAAGAACTAAAATTAGTTGGAATATTATTGTATTGAATTCCAGATTGAGAAAACCCGGGGGGACTTGACACCACCACCACCGTAGATTGGGCCATCTCCTACAACCTAAAATATAGCCATATAGATTACATTTGACATCTAATTTGTTGTTTTTATCATAAGCCCATGTTACCTACAATCATCCCCTTTCCCCTCCCTATGTCTCAATCATTGTCCATTTTTCATGTTCTTACAAATTTTGCGATATATCAGATCCAATAAATTTAGTGTGGTATATACTAAATCTGTTGGACCTAGTGTGTCATAGTTGTTATAAGGAATAAATCCTCATAGGAAATACAATTATAACTGAAAGTATTTAACACAATGAAAACCCTAGCTAGATCACAAAAGGAAAGATAAGCAAATATATGACAAAAATATAAAAGATATGCTAATGTATCAAATAAGATATGCAAAAATATGAGAATATCTCTTAACAATAGTCTTGTCCGGCTTTTCTTAACAAGGGTGTTGCAAAAGCAAACTCCTTCTACCACAAATTATAAAGCAAACTCAACTACAGTAAAACCTCGTTAAATTAATACTCGATAAATTAATAACCTCGCTAAAACTAATAATTTGTCCGGTCCCAAGTTGGGGCCAGTACAAATTTGGGACCCAATCAATAAAATTATAAGATAATAATTTTTTTGAGATCCCAGTGTATATATATTGGTCCCGACGAAACTATAAATTAATAATTATTAAAAATAATCCATATATATATATATGATGCACTTGAATATTCTTAAGACAACTTAGTAAAATAAGAATCTACTGTAACTTGCTTTTTCTTGAACTTCAAATCTATGTTGATCTCATCTTTAAATCTCCTTACTGCACCAATAGTTGTGGTGTTGTCTTTTCGTACTGCAACAAAAAGTTATGAAGAGTTGTTGATGCTTGCAATGCTTCTTTTAGAGTGACCGGTTGCAAAGCTATTGAATCATCCTCTGCTTCATCATCTTCCGGATTATGAATGACATCGGCCACTATCTCTTATAGACTCTGAACTTCGTGACATCGGCCACTATCTCTTCTACTAGTACATTTGTATTTTAACTTAATTTTCATCAATAACTATGCATGTACACTTAAAGTTATTCAAAGAATTTGGAACTTTGAAGGTCAACTGTGCATATACGTTAAAACCTCTTTAAATTAATAAATTATTAATTTATCGATATAATAATATCTCTATAAATTAATAAAATTATTCGGTCCCAACATTATTAATATATAGAGATTTTACTGTAGTTTAGTCTAGGTGGTCATCCCTTCTAAGAGCAATAGAGATTAGTGAGACCTAGGAAACGAGCTTTCTATCGCGCCAAATAGTCTCATCTTTGTGTTATGTCTATTTACGTGATAGTTGAATTATGACATAGACTCGATCACCTAAACATAGCCCGATAAATACAATGGAGAGGTATCATCCAAACTCCGAATCCATATCCAATTTTGATAACCCATTAATCCCATCTTTATATACCATTTTGTCCATCTCCCCCCAATTACCCATTTCAGTTCCTCAAACCGGACTTGGCGCGGGCTTCATCCGTGCAAAGCTTGATTTGGGCCTATTTAAAATGTTTGGGTCTACTGTTCCTAATGAAAACATGGGCCCAACCCAAATTAGGGGATCTTGTTACAACTTTGGCCCAAATTATAGTCATCACTCTTACATTCTAGTCATCATCACAATACAATGCTGTTTAATGGAATATGGAATACAACTCAAAAATCGAGCAGAAAATAGAAATGAGACTTTCTACAGAATTTACTTAAATAAATTAGAAAAAAACTGTATATGCTAATAACTGTTTCATACATACATGAAACATAAACTTTCTCCATCTACAAGTACAAACAATTACAGAGCCAACGCTACCTTGCTTAAGATCGTGCAGCATCGGTACTTCAAAACGCTAGAATACATGGATTAGTTTACTACTTTGTATTCCCTTGTTTTGTTGTACTTTTTGAACGTTTGATGATATGTCCTTCTTTTGTTTTGTGATTGAGGAGCCAAAAATATGTGGCTACCCTTACATAGCGCTGTTTTACCTGGGCATGTCCCAGTATTTGTACAGAACATTTTGATCATATATACCATTTTTTACCTGATCAAAAACAAAAAAAAATTACAGAGCCAACCCATCTTCAATGCAAAGGGTTGAAGAAAAACTGGCCTCAAAATACTGTATCTACATATCTTCACAAAACTACATTCTGATAAGCTCATCAGATCACCAAAAAACAAAACCCATAATTTTACAAGTTACAACAACAGCAATGCCTATATATACAATACCACTTAAATCTCCATTTCCATTTCAAGAAACAGATTTCTTCGTGGCCATTCATCTTCATTACCAGAAGCAAAAAGGGCCACTGAAATATCGGCCAATTTCTTCGCGCTCAATCTAGAACGTGGAACCCTCGATTGCCTTGGAGCATTTGGAGCTTCAATTTCATTCAAATCGCTAAAAACGTCCACTTTTGGAAACCCCACTGTCTTTCGTGGTGTATTGTAAGCAAAATGCAATTGCTTTGCAATCAATGTCTGTTGTAAAATGACACCATATTAGTAAACTATAATCAATCATGGAGTATACTAGAAAAATCAGAAATGAACAAGAAAGAACCTTAAGCTTACCACTTCTCTTATCCCTTTGGATACAAAAAACAGCCTTTTCAAATCATCATGCTCCACACCACACAGTATCCTTATCTGCCCAACAAAACATGAGACAATTTTAGTAACACATCTCACTGTATAAGTCTTCAAAGTAATAATAATTACAAATAACAATGGCATAGAATAGAATAGTAGACTAACCAGAATTTCTTGAGGCAAATCTTCGAGTGCAGATTTCTCAGCACAGAAAAATGAATCTAGAGAGCAATGTCTCTTCGAAGTTGTGGTCGAAATACAGTTATCATCGTCTCCAAATTCCATATCAATATTTGATACAGCAATTCTTTTTCTACCAAATGATGAACTTCTAACCAAACCCATTCCATACCCTTCATTTGCTCTCCTCATATTCAAATCACATTTCGTCACAAACGCCATTTTCCCAAAACTTCAAACTACAATTAGATCTGGTTCAAAATCACCCCCAAAATCAAACCCTAAGACCAGAACACGATGATAAATAAACCCAAAAAAGGCAAATCCCAGAAACTAAAACCTACCAAAAGTAAATATACAGAGCGTAATTATATGTGCTGTATATATAGTGGGTTAGAAACTCTAATCAGGAGGAGGAAAGTAAATTGAGATTGATGTAATGGTTGTAGTGAAAAAGGAAACAATAATGTTCTTCCAACTACCTTGTAGAAAAGTCGGTTACGATTTATAGAATAAATTTGAACTTTGTCTTAGAAAAACTAATGGGGTAAATATCTATCTACTTGACGATTTGGGCGTGCTAGAAAAGACTCGAATTTTCCGATGAAAAAATCTTGGTTGTGTGGGGAAGAAACTCCAGTAGTATATAGGAAAACTAGCCGTTGGAGAGGGACACGTGGCGGTTCAAGAGAGGCTTGAAGGAAGGTTCTGGTGACGCGGTAGATTTTGGTCGGTCTAATCTAAGCCGGCTGTCAACAACTGTTCCACGTCATAGACGTGTGTCCTTGGGGGTTCTGCTAAAGTCACCTGGGGTGCATACAATTTAAACTATTACAAAATGTTGAGATGATGACACGTGGCGATGTTGAAAACGAGTAGGGGAGATAAGGTAAAGAGAACGAGGGTAGTAAAAATTCCAAATGGGCGGCTGTTGATGTTTGTTTTACTTACTGTTCACATGTATTTTTTTAATTTAATCTTTTCTTGGGCACATCGAACCATTTATTTGGGAAATTCTATCCCGGACCCTGCCCAATGCAGCCGGTCCGGGATAGCCACACATTTCCCGTGGGGACCACACATTTGTGGGGGTGGGTGTTGTAATTTAACACCCACCACCCCTGAAATATGTGGCTATCCCGGACCGGCTGCATTGGGCAGGGTCCGGGATAGAATTTCTCCCATTTATTTTAATGTAATGTACAATAATTACACATATGTTAAGGTAAAAATTTAAAATAGAAAATTTGTGGAGTACTTTTTATATGAAAATGAGACACAAGAAAAAATAATAGAACCGATAATTTGGACCTTTTTCTAGCTGCACACACTCTGCTTTTTTGTGCTTGTTTTTTCTTAGTTAAAAAATACGCGTCAATACCTAAGATTCGTTAGTTTAGTGATATCGGTTTTTACCTTCATATATAAGATTCAGGGTTTAATCTTAAATTGTCACAAGTTTTTTTCTCTTAATTTGAGTTTTTTACTATTTAAAAGACTATTGGTATGAGTTTGTCAAGTCATAATATCTTTCATCGTCAAATATGGCCCACATAATTTGTGGCCTACAAAGTATGTGGGCCATATTCTCTCTCAGTAGGGCCTACAACCCAGTAGTTTGTGGCACAATTAGAGGTTAATTAATATTGAGTTTTAATAATATGGCCCACATACTTTCTACTTTGAAGTTGAGCCACTAGTTGGACTAGTGGGCTTGGTGGCCTACTTTGAAAAGTATGGCCCATTTAACTCTTGAATGCCACGCGGGATAATGGTGGGGTGGGGTGGGTGGGGGTGTCAAGTTCAAAATAAAAGGCTTTGATTATATAGAAATTATATAGAAAATTTTAAATTGGTACTAAATTGACCATCTTTAGCAAAGAACTAAAGGAAACATTATATTGAATTGAAAAGGTCAAATTTAGAAATTTTAAATCTCAAATAAAAGGTCTTTTTCATTGTTAAATTATTTCTATAATAATACGTCATCATATAACATACTCCATAAATGTCAAAGGTTATATAATTGAAAATCACTAATTCTTTAATGCATTTGATGGAAAAATCTGGCTAATACATAGTAACATGTTGAAATAAAATATTTACCAAATAAAGATATCAATTGCCAGCCATACTTTTCCTCTTCCATTATGAGGCCAATCACGTTCAAATAAAAGTGCATTGGACCCTATCATTATTAATTTACTAAGAAAAATAATCCCTTCTTCGTAAATAAATAAATAAAGATTTACAACAAAAATAATATAATTGGCATTCACTTTAACTTATGATAGAATACAAGAACATTAATCTCTAACAAACTTAGTCAAACATTAACCTTAAATATGATAAATAAGTTCAAAATTACAAACACATATAAAAAATCCCAAAAATATAAATTATATTGATCTTTCAAAATCTTGCTAGATCAAAACACTCTTACCGCTTAGATAGTTATAGAATTTCGATATTTGCCCTCGACCATATTCCCCGCTTAATACAATCCGGGGTAAACTCTGGAGGAAAAATGTAATTTTTCGCCTTAACAAGTACTAATGATCGTAAAAGTACTGCACTGTTGAGGAAAAACCTCACCATTGTTACCGGCATCACGTTGAGTGTAAATCCCTTGATTTTGACAGTGTTAAGAAATGGAAATAACGCTTGATACTCACTTATATGTTTTCTTCCATGAATTTCCCAGTAAAGACTATTCCCAAATGCATTTTCCTCGAGCTACAAAAGAAAAAAAATATCAATAAAAATAAATAATTATTTAATCCAAAAAATATATATATATATTATAATTTAATTTTTTTCCCCACATAAACTTACATCAATAAATACTGTCTCAACTCTTTGGCATTTTTTGAGGAAAATGAAAATATCACAAGGGTTAATAAAGCTCTCCTTTGCAACAACCAAATGAAATTCCCTTAAATTCCATAAAAGGAACTCCATTTCCCTATACTCACCATTCTCAAATCTAGGAGAAAGCACCTGTATATTTCACCAAATAAATTAAATTAAATCAACAATAATAAATTCATTAAGCTAAAAAAATAATCTTAAATAATTTCAAAAAAAAAAACATAAAAAAAAAGTAAAATTAATTACCTCAAGAAAAACACTGCTAACTCTGAGACTTCCAACATGAGCGAATCTATTCATCATATCCTGTCTGTCAGAAAGAATCTGGAATCCTTTAGGATGTTCAATTTCAAGAATCACATCCTCTAATCCTGGAAAATCACTCCCAAATATTATCCCACAAATCTTACCAATATAATGCAATGTCCTAAGATTAGGGGCATTTATAGTTATTGATTTCACTTCAGAACAATTTTTCACCACCAATTTTTGAAAAGCCATTGATGCTTGAATAGGAATCTTAAGGTCATTAACAAGACTACAGTTTATAAGCTGTAAACTTCTCAAAAACAAGCAGTTAATAAATACTGCTTGGATCGATATGGGCCCACCTCGTACGTGTTCAAACGTAACGTCTCTCAAATAACGAAGGCCGTTTGCGGCAAACGGTAAGTATAACTCGCAACTAACGAGTTTTAAAGTTTTTAAACTATCAACATTGATCAATTCGTAACTAAGAATAACCAATCGACCCGATGGGGTAAAATCTAATTCGATTTCTTTTACGCCTAAATGAATAACTCTTTTTATCCATTGGGCCATGAGGATTATGTGTCCGGTTGGATTAAAGTATAGTTTAAATTTGTCAACAAAAGGACTTAAATGCTCGTTTAAAATATTGGTAACAACGAGTATAAACTCGTTGTTGGACAAATTTTGAGCGAAATTTGAGTCGAAAGATAAATCTCGACAGTATTTCCAAGAATTTTTAAATCGTGTAGAGAGAATAGAGAACTTTTTAGCTTCTTTTATTGGAAGAAAAGAAATTATTATCTCAACAACATCTTCTTCCATATTAGAAGCTATTAAAGTTCTCATATGGGGTGGTTGAAAATTGGACATTAGAGGATTTTTTTGATATGTTAATGAAAGAAAATACTACGATTTTTGGTTATGTTTAGAGGAGACAATTTTATTGTGTTTATATAGGATTTTTGAATTAGATTTAGGGTCGTATTGCAATGAATACTTTCCTTTTATCTGATTATCCATATATGCAATTTAATTCATGATTAATATGATTTGCCCGTTTAGGGGACCAAGACCATAATTACAAAAAAAGAAAAAGATTGGATTTTTGTTACCCCAATGAAAAAATATTCCAGACATGATATTTTGTGTCTTATTTCGAGTAAATAATAGTTGGCTTGCACATATATTTTTTTCACAGATATAGTGCATTTAAAATTTATGAAAGTTTTCCTATATTTGTCCAATGTACCAGCATTACTACAGCCAAATATTGTAATTAATTCAGATAAATCTGATAGAGATAGAAAAGGAAATCTTATTATTACCAACCCTACTAGTAAGGAAAAAAAGTTCGAATTCTTAAACTAAATGATTTAACTATCTAATAAAAAATATATTCATATATTATTTATTATTATTGTTATAATTATATAATATTGTATTTAGATAAATCCTATATTTATTTGGAAAATTGCTCCATTCCAGATTAATGTTTGCAAAATTTCCATAAAACTTCTGCTAATACATGTCATGCAAGCAATTTAGGTAGAAATTTAAAATGATTAAATATTCACATAATAATGATATTACTCTTGACTAACCTATAGATATTTTGTAATTCACTCTTAGAGAGTGATTTTTCTATAATTACTCAAACTATATTACATTGCATAAAGAAAGTTACTTTTAAAACGAAGGACCCACACTAGAAATAATGAAATAAATCAAATTAAATGATAGTAGCACTACAAAAATGAAATTGACACTCCACTATTTATCACAATTTTTTTAAAAAGAATAAATAGAGTTTCGAGACTATTGGAGGTCTAATATCAATACCTATAATTTTATATTGAAACTTGAAAATAACATATTTTGTGAACGAATTTGTATTTACTATTAGTCAACTATAATTGTAATTGAAAAAAATTAGTCAACTATAATCATAAAAATCAGCATTACATGGTTAAAGAGTCACATACGAAAATTAATAGTTTTATTTAATAATAATAATAATAATCTCAAAATGACTATGTTAATTTATTTTTAACTACAAAATTAAGCAAAATGATTTATAGAAATAACTGACCTTGAAGAAGAAAAAAGCTAGCCTCAACATTGTGTGAATCCACCACTTCATATAGAACTTTCATCTCCATCCTAAGATCATGTAATTCCTACTTGGCTACATTCTCAAAAATTGTGTCCAAAATTTTCTTTCAATTTGCTAAGAATTTATCAAAAAATGAGTTAAAAATATTATAAAATTATAGATGAGCATTTAAATCCTACAATCGATAGACTTAAATTGTATTTTAGTATTTTAGTCTCACTTAACAGACACAATCCTTGTGTCTCATTGAATAAAAAGTGCAATTCGTTTAAAATAAACGAATTGATTTAGATTTTACCCATCAAGTACTCTCAGCTACGATATTATTGATGTTGAGAGTGGAAAAGGTGTGAAGCTGGTTAATTGCGAGTTATATTTACCGCTAGCCTCAAATGGTTTGTGCCATTTGAGAGACCTTACGTTTCAACATGTAAAAGCCTGACTCGTAGCAAAAACAATATTTGTTAATTGCTTGACTAAGAACTTTACTATTTTTTAATTAGGTATGTACGTATAATAAAAAAATAGAAATGAAAATTTGGTGTCGTGAAAAATTAAACCAAAATGATTGGATCGGATTGGATCTGATCGGTAAGTGATACGGAAGAATTATGCTATGAAATATTGAAGATCTCCTCTTCCAATAGATGTTCAAAACCTGCAAATCGATGCAACATTAGACAACACATAGAAAATTCACTAAATTTCGCCACCATAAATGTTTTAGATCTCATCTTCAAATGAATCTCAGAAATCTGTAAAAGAATACAACGTTAGAAGGCATCTGAGGATTTCGAACGTTGGCCCTCAAACACTCAAGTGAAAAATTAACTCGAAAAATTCATATACAAACGTTAAAGAATATATTTGGACCTGAAAAGTTAAACCAAAATGATTGGATCGTTTTGGTTCGATTAGTGAAACGATTTTATGCACTATAAATGTTTAAGATCTCATCTTGGGATGAATTACCTAAACCTGCAAAAGAATGCAACGTTTGAAGGTGCGTCGAGGATTCCTGGAAATTTCCGCACCATAAATATTAAAGATCTCATTTTCAACTACAAAAGAATAACGTTCAAAGGCTCATAAAACTATAAAAGAATACAACGTTCAAAGGCTCATAAAATTGGGAACAAACCCTGATAGAGTTGGTAGGGCATCTGAATATGATTCCCACTGTGGGAATGTCTATTTGCCTTCTCTATTCTCTATTGTGAGTCTGTCAGTTATGGGCAACCTAGGCTGTAACTCTCTTGTGTGGTTTGCTGTTATTACACAAAAACGAGGTTTACCCAATACGCACCTGAAGGATAGTGGCTGCAGATTTTCCCCGTCATCCAAAAAAAAAGCTCATAAAATTATAAATGAATACAACGTTCAAAGGTAAACCGATGGTTCCCTGGCGTTGGCCCTTCAACGCTCAAGTAATAAGTTAATCGGAAGGACTTATGTACAATGTTAAAAAATAGATTTGACCTCGTCGCCGCTCTCAATACTAGAAAGCGTAGTATTTATAGTCTGTGAATAGTAGCGTTGAAGAAACCCTAGAACTTTATTGGGCTTGGGTCATAATGTAGTTCATCCTACTTTTGTAATATCATATATGTCAACATTTTAAACAGCATAACTTGACTCAATATTTTGATATGATGAGTCGAGCTTAGAAAACTTTCCAATCTCGAGCCTTACTGTACGAGCTCGAGCCTTATTGTCCAAGCTTGAGCTCGTCGAGCTCAAAATTTTCGAGTACGGGCTCGAGCTCGTGAGCTTAGGTCCAAGCTCGAGCTGAGCCCAAGCTCGTGAACTCGAGTCAAGCCCACTTGAAAATTCAAAATTCTCAAGTCATAAGTTAATCGAAAGAACTTATGTACAATGTTAAAAAATATATTTGACCTCGTCGCCGCTGTCAATATTAGAAAGCGTAGTATTTATAGTCGTGAATAGTAGTGTTCAAGAAACCCTATAAGTTTATTGGGCTTAGGTCATATTGTAGTCCATCCTACTTCTGTAATATCATATATGTCAACATTTTAAACGGCGTAACTTGACTCAATATTATGATATGAATTTGTCTTAACTAGGGGTGTAAACGAGCCGAGCTTAAAAAAATTTCCAATCTCGAGCCTTACTTTCCGAGCTCGAGCTCGTCGAGCTCAAAATTTTCGAGCTTGTAAGCTTAGGTTCAAGCCCACTTGAAAATTCAAAATTTAGGCGGAAAATTTTAAATTTTGATTTTTGATTTTTATAAATTATTGAATATATATTTATTAATTATTTAATATAAATCTAGCTCGCGTTTTTTTTTAATATATTATTATTTTTATTATTATATTAATAAATACTCGTGAGAGTTTTTTTTAAGAAGTGAGCTCGAGTTCGTTTGAGACGAGCCGGTTCGACTCGTCTTACACCCCTAACTTTAACGTTCTTATCCATGTACACAAACTTTAATTTTTATTTTGACAAATAAATTGAATATCTTATTTTAACACTTGTTTTTATATATATCGCATCACCTAGGATCGCTATGATGCCGAATACGAGGATAGACCGAAAGGCAAAGAGTTCATAGTAACAAAAGAGTTTGATCGAACGAAAACAAAGAGTAAGAGACCATTGACTACATTAACAAGAATTATACATTTATATCCAAAGAAGAATTTATTAACTCGAGATAGAATGTGGCTCATAATTTATACAGAATCGATAGGCAATTATCAATTCTGCTGAAATTAACACTTCAAGTACGGATCATCCTTGTACCTTAAATACAGGGGAAGGTCAAGAGCTTTCTCTGCGATTTCCCTGTCCTCGTGGATCTTTGCCACAAGGCTTTCAAGGGACTGAAAGTTGGCCTGTAAGATTACAAATCACAGTTATAAAACAAATGGTGATAAATAATGCATATGAAGTAGCCATGTATTTTACCTCAGGGCGTATATAGCCAACAATAGCAAGACGTAAATCCTCTCCATAAAAATCCTCTTTAAAATCATGAAGTAACCATGGCTCCTGCAATATTATCATGGGCTAAGAATGTGACACTAACTAAGATTGTGTTAGAATTGATGAATTTGAAATTGAGAAATGGAAGGATGTTATATAATTTCAAATTCGAGTGATTTAAAATACACCAGAATGATTGAAATATCGCTCACAATCAGTTCCAAACTCTATTATAACTTGAAATCTTCAGGACGAAGTTCAATAAAATGGGACATAGAGAGAGCTAAATTAGGATCTCACAATTGTCTTTTCGGAGTTGTTGAAGTAAGGGTTCCAACCAATGCTCATCACCATCTTATAAACACCTCGACTTCCTAGTCCAGCCCACCCGAAAAAAACTCCTGAAGGATGTTCCGAAAGAATAGCTGAATAGCCCTCAGCAGACAAATTAGCTGGAACATAAGCAAAAGATGAAACTTTGTTACACTAATTTACCCTCAAATCAAAGGAAAAAAGTGACGTTCGACTAGAAAAACTGTATATAAAACATATAAAAAGAAACCTGTTGGGATTCCAAGCACTTTTGAGCCACGGCCAAAACCTTTGATGACGGGCCCGCCAATGTACCAAGGTTCTACTGGTAAAGTACCTTCTATCCCTGTATCAATAGCTTAGATCAATGCATAGGACACAGAACGAAATGTTGAAAAATGCCAAATAGTGAAAGAGGCTCACAGTCTTCAAATGCAGGTAAGCCCCACTTCTCGGGCTTCAAATCTAGTAGAGAGTTAATAACCTCGTCTGCCGAGGTGAAAGTAGAAGCTTGTTTGGGAATGGTTGGGACAGCAACCACTTGCATTCCAGCTGCCTTACCAGCAGTAACACCTGGCCTACAATACAGTGATCAACTTTCTCATAAGAATACATGAAAAGAAATTCTCAAATGATCGCATCCAACTTTTATATAAGAAGTTAATTAAAAGACAGACATAACATTCATGCAAAAAATATCACTGATATCTATAGTTCTGGATGACTCAATTGAACCACATTAAACTGACAGTTGGCTGGCAACTTAGCATCTAATGTGTTAGTCGAAAATTTTGGTTTGCTAAGATCAAGATAACAAAAAGCAACTAGGTACCACACAGCAGTATTATTAACTCATTGCTTGGCAAAATGCTTCATTGATACTTACAATGAATCTTCAATGACAAGACAGCTGGAAGGGTCCATCTTAAGTCTCTTAGCAGCTTCAAGATATCTTAGGTAATAAAATACAAAAATCAATATAAATAGATAAAAAGTTTATTTAAGACAGAAGCATGCACAAGGACATCAAGCTTACTTACATTTCAGGAGATGGCTTTCCACTGGTAACTTCATCACCTCCTATAATAACAGAGAATAATTCTTTCCAACCTACAAGTTGTTAGTGCTAGTAAATGAGATCCACATTGCAGACACAAACAAAACTAGGCACCACTTATACGATGTTACCACTTGCCACTGAAAAAATAGATTTGAATACGGAGAATTATGCACGTCGATGGTGCTTGGCTGAGCTTATAAACTTTTCAAAATATCTCATGACATGTTCGAGTCCTTATAATATGTAGTGTTTGTTTGGAAAAGGAGTATATAGGATCTTATAAGCTCCTTTTGAAAGAGAAAGGAGATATAACTTATTTCTGAACAAAGTTCTTCAATGTTGGCCACATAAATTACAAAGTTATCAACAGATTATTTCTAAAATAAGATTAAACTTCTTATCAGCTCCAAAGTATCTTATCAGATGTAAAAGCTCATAAGAACTTTAACATCTCAACCAAACACCTTCGCAGATGAAATTTCATATACATACCTTGGTGATAAGATATTTTGGCATCAACGTTTGTTCTAAAAGAATTTGAAGCTAAAGCCATTGGCACGCCATGACCCCTTAAATGGTTAAGTAACCTATAGGCACCAGGTTGAGCTTTAGTATTGCACCATCTGCAATAAGATTAGAGATAGTATCAGTGAATAAATGACAAGTACAATCTTCAAATAGTGAATTTGAATTATGCTCGTTATTCACAAGTTCCACACTTAAAAAAGTGCCTTTGTTTCAAGATATAACTTCAAAGATAGTTTAAGCATGGATTCCGTCTCTAGCTGATGCAAATCTAGAACAACTTGCGGAATTATGTATATTGAACGAATAACACAAACATTAAAAATCAAATATGCATCATGGAAATACTTTCTATATCATGCAAAAGTCTCTCCGTGTAAGAAGATTTCATCCTGAGAAGTCAAATGCCTTTAATAATTAGAGAGCTTGACTAGGATACAGGTAAAATTACTGCTTGGATAGCATTGGAGCAATTTCTACTAGAAGTTCATCCGAAGTTATGGGAAGTTCATAATCTTCTACAATAGCAGCTGCAGCTTCATAGGGTGTCTTTCCTACAAATTTCTGAGCTCCTCTTCCATCCCATTGCTTTCCATACTTAACCAAATAACCTCTCAGAATATCACTCACGAGGCCATCTGACAAACATAAACTTTATGTTACAGATGGAAGACAAAGATAAAAAGATGATGAAATGTCTATGGTAAACAATAAGGTTCAAAAATTCATCAGACATACAATGACAGTTTTCCATGAACTAGAACTAAATATAAAGCAAACAGTGGTTGTTCTCATATTGAAGTAAAATAAATATCTAACAAAGACGCAAGAAATCAGAAAGGGGAATATGAACATGATAAACAAAGCAATTGAGTGGAGCATATAAATGAACAAAGATAAATGCAGTTGTTCTATACTCATTCATGAAATGTGAATTTCGTATGGTATATCCTAGTGCAGGAAACAATATTACAAGTAAATGAATTGATTCTGAAAATAAACATAATCTGACCTGTGTTAAGAAGCGTCCCATCCAAATCGAAGATAACACATGACACCAACTTTGTAAGAGGTCTCGCCACTGACATGTTAGCATATAACCGACCAATGCAAGGTTTATGTCTAGTATACCACCGATGTTGTATCTGTTGCAACATAAGTCAAAAAGAAAGTATTGGAACCAAGTTCTTCCACAATAGCAATGTTCTGTGGTAAAAAAAAAAAGGAACAAATATGATGATCTTGAAATGAATTTTATTCAGGAAAGCATAATTAACTCCGATACAGAAATGTCTCAAACATAACTACTAAACCTTGAATTGAATAATATAATGTGTTCTCAAAATAAAATCTCGGGAGACTATGTGACCAATTCACATCATTTGATAACATTTTCATCTTCAACTCACCTTGACATGAAATTACCATAATTCAAGATCAAAATCAGATGATCTAAAGTAATTAAAGCTTCTAAGATAGTACCAGACTACCACCACACAAACATTTAAATGAAAGAGGACTACAAATTACCGGTTTAATTTCTCAATCTCAAACCAAAAATTCAAAAAACAGATCATAAACAGCATACTGAGAAAACATTCACCAAAAAAATAGAGAGAGAATTATTACAGAAGAAGAAAACAATACCTTGCGTCGGCCGGACAAGACCGTTGAGTTATGCTCTCTTGGATGAGTTTTTACGAGATTTTTGGATGAGAAGCTGCGTGATGGAGATCGGCTATTTATATTTTTCTCAAGATAAAATAATCTGACTACAGATTAATACGGTTAGCCGTTGGATTTAATTTTGGCAAGTGAACCAGATTTCTTAAGAAGAAATCTTGCAAAATAAGAAATCTTTAAACTATTTCTTGAGGGTTTATTATTCTATTTTTCAAGAAAATCTGAAATTAAAATTTACTAAACACTTTTAATCTCAATAAAAAAACTATATATATATATTAAAAAAAAGGGCTCGATCCAGTGCATCGCGCCACTGGGACCAAGAGCTGCCTACTTTCACGCTTATATATACGTAGAATAAATATATATATATATATATATATATATATATATATATATATATGAATATTACAATAATATAATCTTTATATTTTACAATTTGGAGGTATTTTTACTAATTAATTATTTTATCGTGTTCCAAAATAAAATTAATTTATTGTTTTGATAGTTACTATTCAAACATTAACTATGATTACAAAATTTATTTTGTAACATTAAACAGTTCATAAATTTAGGTGACACAAATACTTTAATTAAAAGATGAAAAAAGTTTTAGAATATGAATTTTATTTCTAGTGGGATGTCAAAATAAATATTTTTTTTTAATGCAACCAAACACTATTAATAAAATCAATTAACTGAAAAGTTTTATCATTTTAAGCCGGGGTTTATTTTAAGTCAATGATAATCATTGGTATTGGGTATTACATGGTTAGGTTAGTGTGACCATAACTAAAAACTATTAACTCAATTCTATAAATTTTGTAGGATCAAATATCACAATTTATCTAGGAATAAAAACCCAAAGGGCCATATATGCATAACCTAATCTGAAGTGATCATCCCCAATACAAAAAACCAACATTCAAAGTTGATCAACTCAGAATTTTCTACCCCTTTTGGATGAAACAATAGATACAATCAGAATCTGCTGCTACAGAGAGATAGTAAACTCTATATACCAGAATGAACCTGGAAAAAATGAGCAACAACTTTAAGAATGTCTATGTAATATAAAAGTACAGACTACAGATCACTATTCACTGATAAGCATATCGAAAGTCACCTTTCAAGCATAAAGTATCTACATTGTCGAAAAACGAGCTGATACAATTTATACGCCACGAAGTGATATCTCTAACTGCTCTATTCGTTTAGCTAAATCGTGCTTCCCACAGTTCTTTAAGCCATCAGTGACCATATCAAAGCTTTGTGACATTGGCAACAAACTCAACTCAGTCATCTCCACCAAGTAATTGGCAGCTTCAACAAATCTACCTCCACGTCCACACATCTTTATCAACATGGTATACAAAGGTCTGTTTGGAGGATGACCCTTAATCTTCATATCAGAGAAAAAACTAAATGCATCATCAAATTGTCCTCTTCGACAAAGAGCTTTCAGAATTGGGGCATATAAACTAGGAAACGGTTTGTGCCCATCCTCAATGGACTTGTGAAGTATCCTAAAAGCTTCATCAACTCTTCCGATTTTCGATGCCATTGTGATCATAATCTTATATGTCTCTGTATCAGGATAAAATCCCAAAACACAAACATCACGAAACAAATCAATGCAGAATTCAATCTCCCCGGACTTACACAGAGCTTCAGCCAAACAGTTAAACGTGCTCACATCTGGCACAAATCCTTCTTTGCTCATTTTCCTCACCAGCCCTTTAGCTGCCTCAAGATAACCTGCATTCAACAAACCATCAATCAGTAAATCACGACCACGCACAGGCGGGTTATACCCCTTTTTACTCATCTCCTCCAAGAACGCCTGAGCTTCTCTCATCTTCCCTGCAGAGCACCATGCGTTAACAAGAACCGAATAAGTCCTCTTATCAGGAACAATCCCTTTCCTAATCATTCTACGTACCAATGCATACGCCCCCTGGAAATTCTTAACCTCACATAGAGCAAAAAGCAATGAATTATACACCTCAGTCGTTTGGGGACAATCAAAGTTCTTTAACCCATTAAAAAGCCCAACGGCTTGATCAATTAAACCACGCTTAGCATACTGTTCGATAATGTAAGACACAACAGACGGCGAAATAGGGAAATTCTGAGTTTTCATACTATGCGCTACCTTCCACATGGTGTCCCAATGTCGTGTGCGAGCTAGGGTTTTCAGAAGCTCCTCGAATTCAACTGTGGTCGGATCGTAATTGGGGTGATGGGTGCGCGCCCAATTGAAGAACCGAAACGATTCGATCCCGAAATTGCAGCAGCTGCGCAGGACGCGATAGACAAGCTCCGAGTTGACGATTTTCGACATGGGCATCTTGTTGAGTGTTCGCTCCATGTAGATGTCTCGGCGCACGATGTTGGATATGTGGTGAACTGTGGCGAAATAATCGTCGTTTGGTATGGCCCTGCCATTGCTGCTGTTGCTAGTGCTTTGAACGAAATTGATCCCAGTAGTAAGGGTTTTTGCGAGTGTGAAAATGGGGGAAGGGCTGCAAATTTTGCGAAGCATAAACATTCAGACTACTGCAAACACTTGAGAATCGTTAAAAAGTACAATGGAATAAAGTAATTCAATTGACAGTATAAAAGAATAAAGTGGAGTATAACGATCAGATTCTCCGGGCCATAAATATGCTTGGAGAAGAAACGCTAATTATTGACTTCATTTTGCTGAGTAAACGCTATTTCCTTTTCGACTGCTTACCTAAAAACGTGCAATTACAACACTCTTGTTCGGAAAGTGCGAATCAGACAGTAACCCTAATAACGATCAGATTCTCCGGGCCATACTGTCTCTCTCTCCTACAGTATATTTTATCCAGATTTAATTAGGGTTTGGCATTTTGATTGGGGATTTTTTTATCAACAATTTCGCGTAGGGTTTCGTCCTTTCCCAGGTTCGCTCTTCGTTTTCTTAGTTCTTGCAAAATCTCGCGTGTGCATCTGATTAATGAATATTGCATACATTTGTAATTCCCTGATGTATACTTCTAAAATTTACGGCTTCACTTGGATTTGTTTTGTATAACCGACTTTCTTTTGTTAATCAGGGATTTATTTTTTTGAAGGTTGTTTGGTGATTTTTGAAGAACACAAGCTAGATGGAGGACTGGGGTAATTTTTCTTCTCCAGTAATCTGTTGCCTGTAATTTTTGTTTTTACTTTCTTTATCTTTTTTTTTTTCACATGTTTTGTTGTACACATCTTTGACCTGTTGCATTAATGAGTTTTTCTTAATTTGCCTGTAACTAGTGTAGAATTTGATATTAAGAAACCACAGTTAGGATCTCTAACTTTGACCCCTTTAGGACTGCTGTTGTATTGATTTGGACTCTTATTTTAGTGACACCACCTTTCTTACAAATCTTTTCTTGTATTGTTTTGGAAATGGATTTTAAGTCTTTGAACAAGGGCTGGTTTGATGTTTGCTATTCTTGTCATAATTGAACATAATTTCTGTTCTTTTTCGCATTTGTATTGGTTGATGACTTGAAACAAATTGATCATTGTAAAGTTATATTGCATCTTGTTTGTTGCTTAGCGTTTCTTGCAGTGCTTGCTTGTATTTGATATTGAATATGCAACTTTCATGCATCCTTGTTCACTGCATTCTCGTTTATGACAAGTAAATAAAAGCAAGTCCAATTTGAATCCGTGTAGTATATTTGGAGTATATAATTTAACATGTTAATTGGATCTGCCAGCTAATTGATTTTGCATGATACCCTTTCATTCTCAACTTTTATTAAGTTTGTTTGCAGTCAATATTCTTTCAACAATTTTGTGGCTTTTTCAGAGGACGAGTCTGTTGAAGATCTTCTTGTGAAAAAAGAGCCTCCGAAGAATAATTGGGATGATGAAGACTTGGATGATGTGAAGGAATCTTGGGAAGACGACGATGAGCCTGCTCCGGTATATATTACTATTAATCATCTGTATTACTTTTAATATCACATTTTTGATCTTGAGAAATAGATACTTTTTAGGTTAGGGTGAATATAAACAACACCTCCTAAGGTTTGGTATAATTACTACTGATTCCAACATTTATATTCTGCCACTTCTATTAGATGGTACCTTTTCCCCAGCTGGAAATTGTATACTTGTATAAAGTTAATCTGTCTTCTTCTTTACATTCTACGATAGATCTAAAGTTGTTAAGATTTTCTTGTTTGCTCGATGAGAACCCTATTTATCTGCATACAACATTCGCCACATTTGGTTTTAATTGAATATATTTATTATTGGCTTTGCATTTTCTTTTTTGGGAGGTATATGGGAGTTTAAAGCCCATATGGTATGATTGGATAAATTTTTCTCGGCTGTTTCATTTTCTTATTCTGTTGATATGGAATATGTTCTCAAACGTTGTTGTCAGGCACCTAAAGTTGAGGCACCGGCTCCGGAAAAAGCCCCTAAGAAGGCTGCTGTGAAATCAGGTGAAAAGAAAGTGAAAGCTGCAAAGGAGGAACCTTTGGATCCTATTGAAGAAAAACTTCGCCAGCAGAGGTGGATACCTGTTTTTTTCAGCAATGCTATGCTTTGATTTTTGTGGACCTTTTCTACTTTCAAAGTCTGTTGATCGTCTGATGTATGTAGACTGTGGCTTAGGGAAATTAAGTGTTGAACTGAAGCATCTTAATGGCTTGATTATCACATATAAACCCTTTTTTTTAGTTTGGTTGAATTGTTTCAACTTCAGAAAATTTCCCTCGAAGACTTCCATAAGCAACCTTTTTTGAAATTTTCTTTTTTCCTTCATACCTTCTGGAGTTTATGTATTTTGCCATGATACCTTTTTCACAGACTTGTGGAAGAAGCTGATTACAAGTCCACTGCAGAATTGTTTGCCAAGAAGGGTGGTGACGATAAGACGCTCGAAAACTTTATACCCAAAAGTGAGAGCGATTTTGCAGAATATGCTGAACTGATTGCTCATAAACTACGTCCATACGAGGTTTGTGATATTTGCCTCATTCATGTTACTTATCTGCTGATGTTTGTTATTGTAGATTTATGACTGTGACTGGGTTTTTTTACTCTGTTTCAGAAAAGCTATCATTATATTGGATTACTGAAGGCTGTAATGAGATTGTCATTGACTTCTTTGAAAGGTTCAGATGCCAAAGACGTTGCCTCGTCTGTAACTGCAATTGCGAACGAAAAGATTAAAGCGGAAAAAGAAGCCAATGCTGGCAAAAAGAAGACAGGTATATCGATTTTGTCGGTTATATTACATTTTTATGGTGATGATTATGGTTGATTGATTGTCTTGAGTTTTTTTTTGACCTGTGTGTTGTCTTGTTTTACAGCTGGGAAAAAGAAACAGATCCATGTTGGCAAGCCAGATGATGATGTGGCGGTTGAGACGTATGATGAATTTGATGACGATGATTTCATGTGAGCGGGTATTATTTCCATCTCAACATGTGTATTAAAATATTCTAAATACAAAACCTTTTGAAGAGACGAGAAGTATAAGAAGATTATGCGGCCTGTTTTACCCCCGTGTTTCGGAGATTGATCTGTGTAATACTTTCTTTTTTATTTAATAAGAACATTTTTCTATGTTGTTCCATTCCTGTCTCACTGTCTGGAGATCTCTTTTGTTTATGTGCTATATACTGTGATTCATTTATGGATCTTAGATTTTGAGCATAAAATTTCTGTAGTCCTTTATTTTAACCAGATACCTGTATTTGGATACATTTGAGCTTACAAGAAATCATACTCTTTTTTGGTGACCATGGAATTTTTGAATTTTTGTAACGTAGGACATGGGCAATTTTCTATTTCCACAATTTTCTATTTCCTAACAGTGTGATACATTTTAGCAGAATAAAAACATTAAAGTAGGAATCACAAAAAATCAAATCAAATTCAAAACAAAATTTATTTCAAATGTATTCACACAACATTACACAAGATAGTTTTGTCAAATGAGCTGAACTTTCAGGGTAACGGACATTGGACAACTCTTTTGCTTAAGTTATTACAAGGGCTTACATTAGAGAAAACAATACACAAGTACACAACTATAATAGTTAGACAGTGAAACATAGGCTAAACAAATAAAACACACCAGTTACCTTGAAAGGAAATTACGCCTTCTTTATTACACTCTTACAAAAGGAAGCATTTTCCAATCTTCTATAGCTTTTACAGAAGTTTTCATAATTATCCAAGTCAGTATTGAGAAATCCAATTGAGTTAGGATATCGTACCTTCTCTAGGACCATTGTTGATGCAACTTTTCGACTTGGCAGATACTGTTTACTTAGAAAAAGTGCCTGAGAGGTTTCCATATTCAACCAAGTCCAGATGATATTAGATGCATATGAACATGAAACCCGACAGGCACAAATATCTTTGCTCGTTACTCAAAACATAAGTAGCACAAGATCGGGAACGAGTAATAGAGCACCAAGAAGACACTCTTTCAAATGCCAAGATCAAATGGCACAAACACTTACAAGTCATCGAGCTCCACAATTTGTGCTCTTCTCTCAGCAGCTTTCTTCCTGATAAAAATGCCCCATCTTAAAGCTGCTTTAAGTTTGAGCCATCCAACAACAGCTTTGCCAGATGGACGGGTACGATCCTCATCAAAGACAAAAGTTGAAGGCGTGATGGGTGTAAAAGCTGAGTAACCATAGTTATTCTCGTTGGTATTAAAGGAAGTGTTGCCATGCCCGCCCATACTGAATATACGGAGCAAATGCTGCATGTCATCATTTTCAAGCATCTCGTGACTTCTTACACGAATTTCATCCTCATGAATATTTTCAAATCCCCTGTAAGAAGTGCCATTAGCGGGGAAGGTAGTAGTCATGGTTGAGAGTGGTGGACCAAGAGCCAGCATGTTGTCAGTAACAGATGGCTGAGTTTGTTGGGCTGAATTGATGAGATGATTATGTTGAGGGAATGATGTGGCGTCCAACTGTATAACAGTATTGAGATTCGTATTCTGCTGTTGTGTGGGATATCTACCTCCAATATTGTCATTATAACCTGGTGAAGATTATTTCTTAGTGAGTAGAAATCATACACAGGCACAACTCAGTCTAACAAGATAAATATCTACAAAAGTACTCTGTTCAGATTTTAGAGCATATTTATTATCAACCCCACCCCCAACCCACAATAGAAAAAAAACTAGAAGCGGAAATATTCTTGGGAAGACAGTAGAGGAGCCCTTAAAATTTATATTCAACGAGAAAGAAAAGTTTCTATATAATAAATTTGAAAGTTCAGACTGAAGATATAGCCCCCCTGAGCAGTTACCTCCAATGGCCAATCCTGGGTTCATAGAGGGATGCTCAGAAGGAATTGAGGCTGAGAGACTAGGTAGATTGAACTGGTGAAAAGAATTCGCCTGATCTTGTGTGTGCATCCTAATATCATTCTGAGAAGCATCTGAACTTTTACTTTGCTCAAAGCCCAGAAGAGATTTGCCATCATATTCTATGACATGCATCCAGTTGTCATATGCTTTCTTCACCAATGTGTCAACAAAGACCTGCAATACAATTCGAATATGAGCTGCCTGGCCTAAACCCTAATTTCATTTTAAAACAAGCAAATTTCTTGGCCCGAGATCCTGTTTGCTTGATGGTAGACAGTACACTAGTCGGGTAATAGTTTTCATCCTTTCTTCAAGAAAGTAAACTAATATTATCTGTGTATAAGAACTCCTATGAATAATGATCAACAAATAACATGTCCGCTGGTATAGCCACAATTTTGGATTACTAACCTTCTGACTGTCGGAAAGAGAATCAATTGAGTGAAATTGTCCACCAGCAATCAAGCCACTCAATTCATAGATATTGTTAAATACAACCCCCACATTCCTTGGCTCATCAGGATAGTAAACATATATTTTTTCACTCAGGACACAGGTCTTTGAGTGATCTACAAGGACATCCCACATCTTATTTGACATTCCACTTCCCAGTATCTGAACAAAATTAAGAGCAAAAAACCATTATGAGACCATGCTGAAAAAAGTAGATAGCAAAAATGGAGCATACAGAAGATCAAGTTAATGTATTCTCACATTCCGAAGTTTTTGTGGATCCCTCACTACAAGCCGCAGGAAGTCTTCTACCGTGTATATTCCAGCTTTACTAAGCCTCTTATGGAATGATCCATCTTTTCCAATTTTTTCCAGCCTCCAAACTTCATCACTAAGTGCAGGTGGATAATGTTTCTTGTATACTACAAAGTCACAGAAAAAAGGAAAAATAGATTTACCACCTAATATATGAGCAAAATATATGAAAATTTAGTGTTTTGGGTCTTGGCTAAGCTTACACTCTCCCCTATGATCCTTGACTGTAAAAGCATCTGTTTTTGCTTCACGGATGCGAAATCCCTCAGAACTACTTGAGGCAACCTTCAGACCAAGTCTAAACTTTCTGCTCCTAATCCAGCTTGAGTTGTCAGTAAATGTCAGCTCCCCAAGGGTCCCAACACCTTCCTTTAAAGCCACTTGTATTTCTCCAAGAAGGAGTGGTCTCTTTCCCTCGCGCTCTTTTACTATATGAGACTCAAATTCCTCCTGACTCCAGCCTTCATCGTCCTCATTGTTGAAATCACCCTCAAGCACAACAACATCTAATCTAACTGAGGACTCTGGACCTGATGTTACAACATGTCCTGTGTTTGCGTCAAGCAGCACAATGTGAATTGCAGCTCCCTGCTCTCCCTCCACTTTTCCACCCGTAAATAGGGGTAGTGACAGCTTGGACCTGAAGTGAAGCTGCAAATTTCTACCATCATGACCCTCGATCCTTTTTGGAGAAACCCTGCATGTTTACAGCGTAGATGAATATAAGAGGAAAAAGCAGCAGAAAACATAAGGCTCAATGTTCAATTCGACCAGCAAAAGAAGTAGCACTGTCATGCATAATAAATACTCCACCATTCCACAACATGTCTCTACAAGTTAGTAGTTATCACTCAAATCTACTAAACATGAGTATTAAGATTTAATCAACATGGCCAAACACCCTGCAGAAATCTTTATAAACTCAGCGCCCAGAGTATATGTGCCAAATCACCAGAGTTGCAGTCATACTATCAATTCAAAGACTAATATGACAGTAAGAATACACAGGGACCTACTTGGAAAATGACTAGGAAAAACATCAGTGTATGTAAAGGAGAACTCAAATTTCTGAATTTTTCGATAACAATGGGTCAAGTCATACCTTCCATTGAGTTTTGCAGGTCCTAACTTTGCCAAGGCACGCTCCACTTCTTCACTAACCTGAAATTCAGAGTCATTTGGGTTAAAAACACAAACCATAACATGCATCTCAGTACCATCAGCAGTACAAGATTATACCAAACTCATGTTCCAAGTTTACTAAGCACGTATGCATGAGAGGTATCAGCCATAACTGAGTCCATAGATGAGTAATGGGAAAGCATTCTTTTACATGGACAGTGAAAACGACCTCAAAAACTGAATGGTTTAGACTTTGGACTATTTCTTGCATATAACTGGATGCACTGGCAGTGGACAGTAGTTAACAAAATTTCATACATAGTAAAAAAATTAATTGAAAAGACTAAAATCTTACAACTTTCCGGAGAATTGGTTCCAAGGATGAGCACAGTTTCTGAAGACTGTCAACCTTTAAAGCCTCAACGATAACACTGCATCAACCAGGAACTGTATTATTAAATTGTGCCAGTCGGACCCAGCTAAAATGTAAGATGACTTCAAAGGCAAAGAGACATGTACTTGGCTACTTGCCAGCATATAGATTAAAAATAACACACTGTAATCCAATGAGAGTATTGTTCTTAGTAGCAAAACTAACTTGGATATCGTGTTTGCATAAAGGCAATGATGAATTGTACTTGCCAAGTGCAACAGGAGTTGAAATTCGCCAATTGTTCAGGTTTGCTACTACAACTTACTTCAGATTACAAGAAACCATGACTGGACCATAATCATTCACACTGACTATAGGTAAAGGATAGAAATGTTAACCAAATCTACTTAACAATGCATATACATCACATTGGAACTCTAGCAACCATGACTGTCACACAGGCTGAGTATTTCTATAAAACATACACATCAATTAACCTCCCTTTGCTTTACTGCTAAGCTTTTGATGTTATAAAAATAAGCATTAGCTTAAACCAATATCAAACACGGACCTCAATCCACTTCAGTTTACTGATTCTCACCATGAAATGAAACAAAAAACCTTGATCGCCTTTACTCAGACGCACTTTACTGGTACATAAATAAAAAAAATACAAACAATACACACAGAATCAACACAGACACAACCAATACAAGTATCAGCTGTCAACTGAAAACCACTTAGAAAGTCAACTTATCCGGATCTTCACTATTTCACTCAAATCCAAACACAATCAACTACTTCATCGCCATTTTAGTCTAAACGAGCTTAAAATAACTCAAAAACCTAAAAACTACAATCAAACACCATCCAAATAAAATCAACACACATAAAATACATACAATACAGTTTATCCCTCGGCATAAACACACGCGCACACGTGCGTGTGTAACAGTAAATTACCTAGCAAGTGCAGGACGTTTCCTATCAGGCTGAGCTTCCTGGCTATCGCTTGGATCCAAAGTCCGTTTTTCTCTCGCCGCCATACTGTTTGTTCTTTCCATATACCGCGTATGCATCTTTCTATAAACAACTATTTCTCAGGAAATAGTAATTAATTCACAACGTAAATAAATATATAAATTATTCTTGTTCAGATCTGATCCGATTCTGAAAATAATTGCGCCAAATGTTTAACTCTGTTTCAGTTGAGTTTTCATTTGGGGTGTGTAACATGGAAAGATTCCGACAGTGAAAAAGGGGGAATAAAAGGAGCGGAAAAGGGGAAATGAAAAGCGGGAAAATTGAAAGTGCTAAGAAAGGGGAAAGATGTTTCCAGGTAGTTTCGTAGGAAGTTACGAGGAAACTTCGTTGTGAGTTTATAGCACGGGGTTTCTTTTCTTCAATTTTTTTAATATGATGGCTGGATATTTGATTGACCGTTTAGGCTATTGCCACTCCGGTTTTTTAAAAACCTGAAAATGAAATCGAATTATTTCATGTTTGTTTATGTTTTTTGGATGAAATTTTTAAATTTTTCTCGTGAATGGCGTGCTATAGAAATTCATGTGAAAATGGTAGGTGTTTGTTTATATTTTTAAAATTAGGTTGAAAGTTGTAAAAAATGTCAAATTATAGTGATAGATTGATGGATGATGTGTATAATAATAATGTTAATGGTGTATATAATGATTATGTAAATTAAAAATAAAAAAATATAGATAAAGAATTGTAAAGTATGAAAGAGAAAGTGAAAAAATAATTTATAATAAATGATTTGATTGGTAAATGTGTGAAGTGATGTGTATATGAGTGATAGTTAGTTATATAGGAGATTGAAAAAGTAAAGTTGAAAAAAGGGGAATTGAGAATAAAATTTGGTGTGTTAAGTTTATTTTGAATTTTGTGATTTAAAATCATGAAAATGGATTTTGAAAACATAAACAAACATGGCCTAAATATTTGATTTGAACATGATTATTTCAAATTTATTTAAGCTCAATTTATTAATTTATGAAATAGAATTTGAATTATACTTTGTGTTCGATAAGTGTTTTAAACTCGACTGATTAGTAAAAAATAAGAAATGCATGTAAAAAAAAGTAAAGTACTCAAATTCGATTTGTGTTCAGCTCGATTAATAAATAAACATACACATAAAATTGAATTTTAATTAATTTGAATAAATATTGGAACATTTTTATTAAAAAATTTATAATTCAAATAATCTTAAGCAGTAATTTATTTAAATTAACTCGATTTATTTACACACTTAAACTCGTGTAATACACAATTTAGTGCTTCTATAATTTACTAGGTTTAAACTTTTAACCTAGAGAAAGACGGGTGGGCAAATTATTTACAAAACGTGTTTTGATTTTTTTTTTTGAGATTAAACTAGATGCAGAGTCGAGATATTTCGGAGAATGTCTCAATTAGTTGATATATACATCTCATTATTTTTTTTTCATAATAAAAAATAGAAAAAAATATTTTAAGGATAATTAATATGGTTTGAAAAGTGTTTTTGACGAGTCTTTTTTAGTAAAAAATTATGTGGTAATCTGATTTTTTTTTTATTGTGAGAAGTTTGTTTGTTTTGGTATTAATATTTTTATATAATATTTTTAGTCAACACTAAAAAATAGTTTTAATAAACTTTATTTTAAACATTATGTTATTTTACATTCAAATATGTAATTAATTTAATTTTTAATTTAAATAATAGCCGAAAAAAATGTTTGATGGTTTTAAAGTCAAATCATGAATAATGAAAATTCAGTTTTTACTCATTTTTGCATAACTTATCTATAATACAACATGCCAAACAATGGAATAAAAAACTTTTGTATGTTGAGTACTGAGGTTTGAATGATGTTTGCTTAGTTTATAAATTTGGATTTTACTATAAATAATATTATTATCATGTACAGACAAAATTATCAATAAATATGTATGAAATCACTTAACAATTAACATATCCAGAGGATTGTCAATAGCGATAATCTCAACTTTTACCGAGTGCTTACGTGTCACATATGATATCATATATATCGTGAGTACACGTAAGCACTCTTGAAAAGTCAAAAATTATTATGCCGTGTTTGTTTATTGGTACTAAAATAGACCTTTTGCCGGCCAAGATCACATGATAAGCTATTCATTCCAATTTGCTAATTATATATGCAATTTTAATCTCATTGAAAAATTTGAAATCGACAGGCGTAATATGCATAAACCTTTGCTTAGACGCACATTATCTTTCTTCTTATTGCTAATATTACTTGTATCATCCTTGTGATATTTTACTTACAAAATTCATATTTTTTTTCACTAAGTGCGATAAAATTAATTACCATTAATATTTCAAAATTGACAAAAATATTTAATCATTTTTAACTATAATTTCCAATCTCGACCACCTTTTTGTGAATTTCAAAAAAAATATTTATTACTTTAAAAGCTTTAACTAGAGACGTTAAATCATAATTTATACATGTATATATTGCTCTTTAATATTACTATCTTTTCATCAACTCCATCCCATTCATCTATTAATTATTTTTGAATCATTTCACATATTATTAATTACCAATTTCAATAATTTAAAAAACGCACGCACAAAAGAATACTCATTATTCCCATAAACTTTTAGAAATGGATGCTAGAAGTTAATTGAAAATAAAAACACATTCAATCAAACTCTGAAATTCATGTTGCCGGTTAACATCTCTTCTAATTTTTCAATACGAGAAGCAAATTGCCTTATGAAGGAATCGGTATCTCAACATAAGCACGGGATGGGCTCGTGACAAATTATGATATTAGAAAATCATATAGACATGCTGAATTCAAATGTTTATATTAGGTAAAAATACTCAAATATAACACATTTAATGCAATTCACCCTACCAAAGGTTTTATATTTATTATGAAGGTTTTATGTTTATTATGTTATGTGTTAACAAGGTTATATTTACTTTCTAACAAAATTAATACTTTAAAATTAGTGGTTAAATCTGTTTTATTCATATATGATTAATGAAAATATACTTTTTTTGGTAATCGTGATTATCGCCTAGCGCCTAGAAGTAACTTGACCGCAAAATCAACATAGACAAGACTTGCAGTCATCAACCATTTAATCAAACTATTCCCTAAAGATCGAATCATATGAATTGAAAGAAATCGAGTTAAAGCTCTGATCAAATGGATGTAGGAGAATCCATAGAACTCATTCTCTCCGACCAGGTTCGCTTCGGCGGCGTCGTGACGACAGCTACTCTTTCCGCCGCCGGCTATTTGCGGTGGTTCAACCGCCGTCTGGACGTGGAGAAAGAGGTCCTAGGTTTCTCCGTCGATGGATTAAAGATCCAGATCAAAGCTATAGTGGAGAATGCGTCTGGAATGTGCAGCCTCGGCGGTAAACCTGCGCTCACCAGAAAAAACTTCACTCTCGAGCTCTTGTCTGATGATTCATTTCGCCTTTGGACACAGAAACTTCAAGATTACCTAGACTCTCTAGGTAAAATTTTGAGTATTCAATGTATTATGAGATTTACATAGTTCTTCTGATGATCTGGCTCATTGCAATTCTTGGTTCATATTGATTCAAATTGGATGATAACATGCGTAAATTTGAGTATACCTAGATTCTCTCGGTAAATTTTGAGTAATCAACGTAATGTAAGGATTGCATAATTCTTGTGATGCTCTAACTCATTGCAGATCATATTTCATATTGATTCAGATTGAAGGATGATGAGATGCGTAATTTTGAGTATACCTAGATCCTCTCGGTAAATTTTGAGTATTCAATGTATTGTGAGACTTACATAATTCTTCAGATGTCTCTGTCTCATTGCAACTCATATTTCATATTAATTCAAATTGAAGGTTCGTAAGTGCGTAATTTTGAGTATACCTAGATCTTCTTGACAAAATTTTGAGCATGCAATGTACTGTAAAAATTGCATAATTCTTCTGATGCTATAACTCATTGCAATCATATTACATATTGATTCAAATCGAAGGATAATAAATGTGTACTTTTGTGTATACCTAGAGTCTTTCGGTAAATTTTTTGAGCATTCAATGTACTGTAAGAAATGCATAATTCTTCTGATGCTCTGACTCATTGCAATCACATTTCATATCAATTCATAATCGGATGAAATATGCGTTGTTTTTGCTTTACTTTGAAGGTTATACTCCTGTTGCATCATCATTCAGAAACAATTCTTTTTTTATATATGTCTTTTCATGTTTCTGGATCTCAGGTAGGCCAAAAAGGCTATTCATATTTGTGAATCCATATGGAGGGCAGAAATCAGCATCGCAGATTTGGGTGAATGATGTCAAGCCTTTACTTGATGATGCCAATATTGATTACACTGTGCAAGGTGTATACTACACATTTATCCCATTTTTGTGGTTGTGGTTCTTTGTGTTGGCATGGTGTCAATAGTTCTTGATATATTTGAATTTATTTTGTTATCTGAAGAAACTAAGCACCAGCTTCACGCAAAGCAAGTTGTTCAGTCGCTGGATCTTGCAAAGTATGATGGAATTGTTTGTGTTAGCGGGGATGGAATCCTAGTTGAGGTAGATTTATCACACCATGCCTTTTAATTACTTACTAGCTTAGCTAGTATTTCTTTCTGCTAAATTTAGTGACTTGATGTTGTATCAAATAGAGATAGCCACTCATCCTTCTCATGTTAATGTAAAAGGCTAGAAAAGTTACTGCCATTAACTAGTTGCTTTCTTTAGGAGCCAAACTGAGCCTGGTACGTGAATACAATACCATAGTCCAGTTTGATTTGGTGGACCCATCCCAAATTCCAACTAAATGCCAACATGATTACTAGACCTTTCAGTGACTCTTCAGCTTCAGTAAATCATCAAAATGATGTTCGAAAATAATGTTGAAAATACTCATTTAAAGGTTAGATTTATGACTTACCCATGCAGGAAAGTGTATTATGCAATGCTAGAGAGGCTTTCCACATCAAAGCAGAACTGCTGTAGGTTTCTTGAAAATAAAATTTTGGGTATTGATTGTTGGGATTTAATAAACCACCTTCATACCGTCCTTGTTTTTCTCCTTGAGATTCACATTGAAATGGAAGTATATCAACGATATGCATATGCGAGTTTGTAAACCTTCCATTTGGCAAAGTAGCTGGAAGTTCTCAAGTAATATCTGAAATTACAAATGTATCGACATCCATATTTTTTGTTTAAAATATTATGGCTTCTAGTAGGTATTAAATGGACTGCTCATCAGGGAGGATTGGAATAGTGCCATAAGGATACCACTCGGAATAGTACCTGCAGGTTCGACTGTTTTTTAATTGTTATTGATTTGAGAATGAATTTGTTAAATTCCAGCTTTACCATACTGAGTCTTGTGGCCAGTGATTTTGTTAAATGAAAAGAAAGTAATGCATTTTCTGATTTTTTACCATGCATCCTACCCTCGCAACATTTGACACAGTCATCATTTAGTTACTGAAAGTTTTGATCCTTTCCGAAGTCATTGCTGCTTGGTTGTAATCATAATTCATTATGCTTCTCCATAGTAGCCTTAACTGTTTGTGGATAATTCTCAGCTTTCCATGCTGTATTACTCTAGCGGAAACGTGAATAGGCCGGTTTAGATGAGGCCTATCTTCCTTGAATTAACAACTCTTCTTAAAAAATTATTTTTGTAAATTTACACATGTTTCGTCTTGAATTAGACCGTCATGGTTGTTACTCTATGCCTGAAATATGAAGGAAAGATGCTTTAGTTAATGGCTAGTTGGGCAAATACTAAAACTTGGATTCCATGTTGAAAAGAGGACCGTGGCACCTGGGGGAATATAAAGATATACACATTTGAATTTTGGTGATTCCTCCTATCTTCAAGATGCTCTTCTTGAACTAGTGAATGAATTTAGCTGGTGGAGTTGTTTTGTCATACAGAGAAAGAGACATAAATGAATCCACCTCAGCTTCTTTATTAATATTCTGTTATGTCCTAAGTAAAACATTCATTCTCAGTATGAAAGTGAAAAACGTTAAACAAGATACCTTTGTGAATCTAGGAACTGGAAATGGCATGGTGAAGTCGCTTCTAGATTCGATTGGTGAACCTTGTACAGCATCTTATGCTACTCGTTTTATTATTCGAGGTATGTTAAGTTCCTTTTTTCTTCTTGGAGACTGATATATTAATATTCTTCGTACTTAATTGATGGAAATTCTGCCTTACTCACAAATTGCAGGAAACAAGCGACCATTGGATGTAGCTACTGTGTCGCAAGGGGACATCAAGTTTTTTAGCTTGCTAATGCTGGCATGGGGTAAATGCTCATCAGTTTAATTCTAATAGTGTTCTCACGAACCCAAATTTCAGTTACGTATACGTATTACGAAGTGCAATGGAGACTTTCACACACACAAAAACTGTGTTAAGTAAACTATGTTAGTGAGTTATAGTGATGAATTATTATTTTTGAGGTATAACTGCAGGTCTTGTGGCTGATATTGATATCGAGTCTGAGAAATACAGGTGGATGGGAAGTGCTCGATTAGATTTCTATGTGAGTTCTACAATTACTATTTCCTTTTGAAAAGCAAATGGTTTGCTACATTCATAGTCACAACAATAGCTAGGCATTTTGTTTAACTTCTTTTAACTGCCTTGACATATCCACTCTTATAACAACATATTTCACCTTGTTTTTGAATTCTAAAAGTGAATAACATAAGATGTAAAGTTTTAATCATTTAGTTACATGATCTGGATTTTACCAGAAAGCTTAGACTTCAATGAAAAGTGTTGTATGCCCCCACAAAAGGTGGCAATGATTTCTTTTTCAAGAAAAAATCATACTGCATAATTAACTTCTAGATTGTATTTAATCTTTTTAGTAGCTTCTTTCTTGATTTAAGGTTTCCTATTTTATGTCCTTAATACCCTAGTGTTTATTCCTGGGAATTAATTATAACCTCACTCATAAGATCCTCATTCTCCAAAAATTTTGGGCTTTGTTACTCTTTTTTCAGGGTCTTCAGCGAATATTTAGCCTTAGGAAGTATAATGGCAGTATAACTTTTGTGCCTGCATCTGGATTTGAATCTTATGGAGAACCACTAGATCCAGAGAAGGAAATCATTATTGAAAGCGAGAGTGAAACGAAACCCGGTGATGAACACTGTGGGTATCAGGGTCCTAAAGTTGATGTAAAGAGTTTAAACTGGCGCAAAATTAACGGCCCTTTTATTTCAGTTTGGCTTCATAATGTACCGTGGGGAGGTGAAAGTACCATGGCAGCACCTGATGCTCAGGTTTGTTTTTTATTTTTATGAATGTTACGGTTTTGCTTTATTCGGTATTCCCTTCATAATATGAGGTGACGTAGCTATTTTGTAGTACTAGTAAATGACACTTGCGTTGCGTGTTATGTCCTCTTTAAATAATTTTTGTATGCAAATGACGTTTAATTTGGAAAAATAACTAAGTGAACTATTTTTTGAAACTTTAATTAAACAAAATTATTAAATATTAGCTGACATGATAGAGTAAATCAACTTTAATAATGAAACTTACTCTCTCGACGAACTCGACCAAAACAAATATAGAGTACTTATTTTGTCATTAGCGGGACAAAGTGGGAATCTGATGCTCCGAATCTCTCATGTTTGTAAAACGAAAGACTCATAATTAAGCTTTTTAAGAGGATTCTTGCTCATGAAACTCATAATCTTTTTGCTTCAATCTTGCTGCTTTAGCTTTTCCTGCTTTGCATTGGGTGAGATTTTCAACGTGATTAAGATGTACAAGTACTGCTATGACCAATATATTATCTGATTTTTCGTAACTATTATCTACATTCAATTTAATTATCGATTTTTAATGTAATATACTTTTTCTTATTATTATGAATGCTTAAGAATTTTCCATTATAAAATCCTAATATTGTAGATATATAGATCTTATTTTATTATTTATTGTTTGACCTCTTACCATTAAAAATATATATGGACATGTTAGGTAGATAAAAAGTTTCAAGAAACACCATGGTTTTATAATAGAATTGATCAATTTGCAGTTTTCAGATGGTTGTTTAGATCTGATCTTGATAAAGGATTGCTCCAAGTTATCCTTGCTAAAGGTGATGACTCAATTGGAAAATGGATCTCATGTCAAATCCCCAGATGTTTCTTACCTAAAGGTACGTCTTTCGTCCTATTTGTAGTACCTTGTTTAATGGTAAATTATTTGATAATCTTTTATTACTCAATCATTTTCAAAATATAAAGTATGTAATTTTTCTCAATATTAAGAAAAAGGTTTTCGTTCTGAAGTACTACTTTTACTATTGGGTTGCACCCCAATTATCTAGCATCATAAGTTCTCAATCATAGAGTTCGTTAGCATTTGTGCGCACATATGTTTACTGAAAATTACATGCATACATCACTTATTGGGTAATTGCCACAAGCTTCAGGTTTTGCAAATAGCGAATACCCCCCTCTATAACGACTTATAAAATTGGGGTGAAATTGTATTATGCTTTTATTGACATGGGCAAACCTGCAAAGGCTGTAATATGATTTTAACATGAAAAGTTATGGAAATATCTCAAATCACTTGTGTTTTTCGTAATTATGGTCCTATCTATATAATTCGCCCTATGTTGTGAAATGTACTTCAAATTTTGGTTACAATTGTGAATTCCTGAAATAATCTCTTGCAGGTGAAAGCATTTGTTTTGCAGCCGGGGCAACGATTTGATGACCCAAGCAAGGGTGGGATCATAGATGTAGATGGTGAGGTTTTGGCCAGAGGAAGAGGAGCATACAAGTGGGAAGAGGAAACTCTACTGAGTTATGACAAATTATTTATTAAAGTGGATCAAGGGTTGGCTACTTTGTTTGCTCCTAAATAAGCATTTTCTGGTGCATCTAATTTGATCATATCTATTCCACTAATGTCCATTAAAAAGGTACAATCTAATTTCTCCATTTATTTATCAACTTTATCTGTATAGATTCTTGAAAATTGCAATGTATTTGTGTGTATACCTGAGGAAAATTCTATATCATAATGGGTCCACCCAATGTATACGTGACATTATATGAGTATTGACTTGACCTCCAAATTTAGATTTACTTTAATTTCCTCTAGTTGTCTCGATATCATCATTTTTCTTGTTAATTAGCAGAAGGGAACAAGAAAATGGACACTTTGCTGTCCATTAGACGAGGCTGAGATGAATAGTTCTTATCATGTATTAGAACTTTTGATACGCATGTCTCTTTCAATTTAAACTTCTAGTGATGTAAAATTATTGAACTTCCCATAATGTTTTTTTGGTCAATAATTCCTCATGTTCGTGTAGTATTATATTTTTAATTTTCGATTCGTACCATTTAATGTTCCAATTTTTCATGCATATATATATAATTGTCCATTAAATTAACAAATTTTCGTTGCCCTTCTTGTTCACGACCAGGATGGTTTATCTGACCCACCTTCGGGTTGAATGATTTTTACGGTTTTGAGCTCCAATTTGTTTCAATACTCACCAAATAATTTTTAAAATCTATTCTCAATTTTATCGGTTCTATTAAATTTTAAAACAATGAAAATAACCAAGTACTACACAGCCAATTCATCAAGACTCATGAGATCGGTTACAGTAATATTAATTTTCTTCACTATAAATCTCCAAAAAACATAAAAAAAGGTAACATTTAATGTGCTCTCAAGTGTAAACGCCAACCTTTCGATTGGGTTATTTATGTGTAATTATGAGAACTAAATTGCATGTAACGCCCTTCTGGTTAAAGCTTTTAGCAAAGTTGTTGCGCATTAATTGAACAATGAATATTTCATTTCCCATATCAGGAAGAAAGTCTATTGCTAACACAAATATAAATGACCAAAAATCGTAAAAGAGCTCAAAAGACAGTGTAATATTGCTTTTCTTACTTTTAATAAGTTTAGGCAAATTGGTAGATCATTAAATTATTTATCCACCCCAAGAATCCTTAAATTATAGATCATTTAATGTGACAATAAGGGGTGTTTTGGTAAATAAGGGCCTATTATAATCCAATCAAAATAAGTGTAAAATATGTAATGATAACATATCAATTTAATAAGTGTACATCACACACAACGAAATAAATATATAGTAATTATCAATATATATAATATATATATATATATATACGTATAGGAGCAGGTGTATAATCATGCATACACACGCACGCAAGCACTTAATAATTATACATTTATTAAATTACACACATACTTTCTCTCACTTGAAAACTCCTGCGTCACTCTCTCTCTCTCTAAAAGACTAAAACCCCTCACCTCTTTTATAACGAAATTCAAAGTACTTCTTCATGTCATCTTTGTCATAATTTATACACACGCAGGCTCTCGAGCTTCACCTAGGGTTTTTACATTTCCGTTATTGATATGACCTCTACAGTTTAGTGCGATTTTTTGGAGTTGTGTAGTCTAAATTATTGGGACTTGTTAGGGCTTTGTGTGTGTATGTGATGTCTTCGTCTACGGCGGAGGTGTGCTTTAATGCGAACTGCAAAGAAGCGTCGGAAAAGTGGAGGAGAGGCTGGCGCCGCCGCACCGGAGAATACGCTCATCTCTGCGATCGCTGCGGGTAAGATATTTATCTTTTTGACTTGATTTTTTTTTTGGCTGTAGTTTGAAGTTTGGAGTTTTATTAATTTTTTCCCTTACTTTTTGAGTGGAAACGTGGAATTTGTTTTTTTTTGCTTGTTTCCATTGTTTGGAGGTCTTAAGTGTATGTTGGAGTGTGTGTCAGGAATCTTTGTAATCGAAAAATAGTGGGTTCGTATCTGGTGCAAGTTGCTTGACTGATTAATATAAATGTAACTGTACTGCCCTTTATGTCTGTTATAGCATTACTTATTAAGAGGTTTAGGGTCTTAGGCTCAAAAAAGGAAAGTTAACTAGAAAAAACTGAAATAGGAGTCTTGGACTCAGAATGTGCATTTCTGGTGGTTGACCCTTTAGTCTTTGGCTATATGATCATGGAGTGTTTTAGACTGCAAAATGAGGTTCTAAAATCTTCAATAAATTTGTAAACATGGCCATTAGAAATCAGTAAACTAGTTGGATTATAGTACTTTGGAGGTAGTACAAGTTGATTTGGCATCTCAACTGATGGAATTGATTTTCTCTTTCTCGCATTAATTTGGTGGTGGAAGAGTTTGATATTCTTAAGAAGTACTTGGAATTGTTTGTTCCAACTTCACTCATGTCTTATCGGGAACTTTGTGGAAAATTTACAACTTTAGAAAACAAAGAAATGTTTTTTGTTTGTCTATGTGCTTTGAATGTTGGTGTGATTTATACGGAAACCGGAATGTGTATTGAAATTGAAACACAAGCGAGGTATTGCATCAAGCTTCCTTCTGTTTGATTGTAATTTGAATAACTTTGAACCATTTTTAGCATTCTTTACTTCCTTTCAAACTGATGTAATATTCTGTGAATCCAGTTCTGCTTATGAGGAAGGAAAATTTTGTGAGACATTCCACTTGAATGCTTCAGGGTGGAGGTGCTGTGATTCTTGTGGAAAGGTAATATAGCTATTTTTTTTTTGGAGTTTTTTACTTTAAGCAAAGTAACTTTCTGAGTGATTAGATTCGAAGATTCAAAACAACCTCTTCACTGAAATAGAGAGATGTGCGGAAATTTGATGATGAATTTCTCTCTTGCAGCAAATACATTGTGGATGTATAGTTTCATTCCATATGTTCGTACTGTTGGATGCAGGAGGGATAGAATGCCTATCATGTGCAAAGAAAAGTTACATTTTGGTAATATGATACTCTTTATCTTACTTCTATATTTAATATAATGACCCCTTGCTCTCACATGAACTCTTCTGTTTTGTCTCATGTGTTTCAAAACATGCTGATTTTGATTTAGCACATTATAGAGCTTGTTGCAACTTAAACCTAAGTTTATCATACCAATCTTCTGAAATAATTCTAGAAGTACCTTTTGCGATGTATAGAAGTGTTTACTTTAATTTTTGGTTTTTTTAGTTTAATTTTTGGTTGCCCTTTTAATCCATGTTTACACATCCTTGATGCTATGGCTGTTTGGGGACGTGGTAGTTAGTTTTGGTGGGTCTTCATGATGTATCTTCAAGTAATATTAGCTAAGTTTAGGTCTAGGTCCTGCTGACTCCTAGGTCTACTTGAGTGATGGTCAGGTCGGCCTGGATGAATTTTCCATATCATTGATTCTGTTACATCAACATGCTTATATGTTTTGGAATACCTGGGGCGACCAAAAACTTTTAGTTCATACTCCGTCCCCAAGAATTTGTTGTCTTATATGTTGCACCAACAGAGAGTATATGCTCACCAGATTTGATGTTTGATTCAAAATCTTTCTTCATTACATTCCAACACTAATGTCCCCTGATAATCTAGCTTACGTTTCCATGTTTCAGACCCCGAATCCTGCATGGCCACCACCTTCGCACTTCCTTCCTTCACAGCCCGAAAGAATGAAAGACCTCTCTGTGAAAACTTGGAGTGCATTAGCTGGCTCAGGTCCAGTACCATGGCATCAAGCAGCCAGTCTGTTCAATAATTCTAATATCCAATCTGATGTGCAGCCAAATATGCCCTTCGAAATTGATGTATCAGGAGGCGTTAATAGGTTTGGCAGTTGTGAGAGATTATCTACTGCATCCCCGGAGACGAAACAAGAACGTTCTTATGAAAGATTAGTCAATGGAAAGCAACTTGGCCCATCTGAAACAATTCAGAATGGAAATGCTGGTGTGTTATATACTTGTTGTGACAGAAACTGTTGATTTCTGTCCACTTTACTCTTTGCATTAAAAACCTGCTCATGTTCTTACTGTTCCATTGCAGGACTGAGTAGGAAGGAGCAACCTCACCGCTCTGTAAATGATTTCCAGCAACTGTTCACAAAAAATGAATCTAGTTCAAGTTTGAGAGTGGCTACAACTTCTTCATCCAAAATTGAAACAGATACTACCCAGCTTTCTGGAATTCTTTCACAAGCACCAGCTATTTTAATTCCTGTGGGCAAACAGGTCTGCAGTCAAAATGGAATAGACTCATCTGCTGAAGTTCAAATACGTAATGGAAAGGCCCGAGGAGATGGCAGAGGCCGAAATCAGTTGCTTCCTCGATATCGCCCTCAAATAACTGATGAGGAGCTTCAACAAATTTCTAGCGAGTATCCTATTAACGTAGTATGCGTCATGGTTCTTTTTCTTTTTCATGATCATGATCAAAACGTTCTTGGAGTTCCAATTTTCTCTATATTACGCTCCTGATTTGTCGAGTAATACCTTATAAAACTTGCATGAATGATCTATTTGAAGTTTCATTATCAGTTGGGCCTGCCATGTCACTGACCTTCGATTCTGTGCGTTTCTGCAATTTGGCACCTATATTTTACCTTAGCTTCTTCTCAGCTCAAGGTCGGTTATTACTCCATTATTTGAGAAAATGTTAAGTGCTAGTGATGCTGGACGGATAGGACGCTTAGTCTTACCAAAAAAGTGTGCAGAGGTGAGTCCTTGTATATTATGTTCTTCCAATCGCTTAATTGTTTGAACTTTTGGTGTTCTGGTGTTTTGCTCCCGTCAGAGTATGTCTCTTTATTTTACACGTGCATTCCTACAAGTGCTAAAGTTACTCTTTTGCATGCTGAAGTTATATGCATTGATGAATATATGTGATTCCTATGTAATGTAATTTCCCGACTTGAGATTTACAATATGCCATTGGCTTATAAACCTAGAGGAAGCTTCTGAATAGACATTATATCGGGGGTCGTGAAAGTCAAAAGGGGCTTGGAACTTAAAAATGGACAATTGATGCTGTAGTGTGAGTCTGCTGAATTTCATTTAGTTATGATATTTGTTGGATATAAGTGTATCAATCCCAGCAACTGAAATAGATTGGCTTTGGCCCTTCAAAAAGATGAAATAACCAATTTATATTTCATGGTGGTGAATCAATTGTTGTGTATCTGATGCTTTACTGCTTTTATGTTTTCTTTTTTTGCTATAAGTGACTATAACAGAACGCTTCTATGCCTCGTTATCCTATCTTTGTCACTTAAAACTCGAATTCGCACAATATCGAGAAGTAGCCGCCTTTGCTCGTATGCTGCTGTAATATTTAACCCCAAATTCCAGTCTATCTTTTCAATCACTCTAAGAGATTCAAAGATGTAACAAAGCGGCTCTGTTTGCTATTTAATTTACCGACAAGAAAATTGAATCAAAGGAAAACCCTTCGTGATATTGAGGAAAATGAATTATTGAAGATGTACCAAGAGATTTGGAAGATGGTTGATGATTCTTACATGAGAATAGCCATTCTGAGGAGATTCATGGGCTCCAATTGGCTTTTGTCCTTCCGTTTGGTGTTACTAGTTAAAGTCTTAGTCATTATTCTTTCTTGGTCCTTAAAAAGGATCTGAAGGGATGCAGAAAGCTTTCTCATGTATGACAGGTTTATAGGTGCTGCTAATTGATTCATATTTAACTTACCCGGACTTTTGTAATTTGCATTTCGGTTTGGGGAGACCTTTTACTGGTACAAATTAGAGAAGAATAGCAAAACAAACATATTCTTGCCCCAAATACCTTGCATGTCTTTCTTAATGAACCTATGCTTGTTAAGACTCATACTAACACAATTTCCTTCATTTGTTGATGTGACAGGCGTATTTTCCACCAATTACTCAGCCAGAAGGTTTGCCTTTAAATGTACAGGATGTTAAAGGGAATGAATGGGTGTTTCAATTTCGATTTTGGCCAAACAACAATAGCAGAATGTATGTTCTGGAAGGAATTACTCCTTGTATACAATCAATGAGACTGCAAGCAGGGGATATAGGTAATTTATCAGTAACCCTATAAGCTTCTTCCTGAAATTTAACCAGCTGAAGTTCTTATATGGGTCTAGAAATCTTTTTTCCTTAGCTGTCCCACCATAATATTACAAGTGCGTTAGGATCTCTCTGCCTCTGCTCCAATTAATGAGTAATATGAATATCTTATTTCTTCCTCTGCTATTACATCACCTGTTTGGTTTAACAAACTTATTAGCTTCTTTATTGTGAAGTAACAGTCATATTTCGCCATTTCATTGGTTTCTTTGCACAAATATGTGCTGTTTGTCTGAACGCGTCTTTTGACTTGAGTTCATTGCTCCATTCTTTGAAGTAGAAAATGATTTGAGGATATTTTATCTCAGTAACATTTAGCAGGCTGGAGCCAGAAGGAAAGTTGGTTATGGGCGGTAGAAAGTCTTCAGCCAATCCATCAACAGATCAGGTTTGTCCTTGTCTGATGTTACATAATTTACATTAGTTGAACTATCCTTTAACTTGTATACATAAAAAAATACTGGGACATTATGTTTTTGCCACCATGTATTGGTGGTCAGTCATCAGAAGTAACCCTATCAGTTTGTCAATTTTGATAAATGAGATACCTTTTGAGTTCTATTGTCAGAATCTGGGTCCAATTTCAACTAGTTACTTGCAATTTATAATACAATTTTGCTTTTTACAGGGAGATGAAGTTGCTACAATAGGTTGTAATCCTTCGACTCCAAAGGATGGTAGTGCTAGAAATAAATCTGGTGAAGTTATTTCAATAAATGGTCACATGACAGGTCGATCATCAAGTAGCAATCAACCGATAAACCAGGATGTCAAAGCAGATACAGAAAGTACCTGCTATGAAATTAGTGCAAAGAAACTAATTGGAGCTAAGCCCATTATTCATGGGAAGAGGAAAAATAGCAACTTGGGTGTGAAAAGTAAGCGCCTCAGGATTGGAAATGTCGATGTGATAGAGATAAACCTAACTTGCAAGGAAGCTCAAAGATTGATGCGCACACCTGCTAAAATTGTTCCCTCGGTTTTTGTTGTTGAAGGATGTGAATTCGAAGAATTTGAGGTACCTGGACTTCGTATTTAGATCTCCATCATTGCTCGGTTTCGTGCATCCGGGCAGTTTTGCGTCTGTTATACTTGCTTTACTTCTTTGTATATGTTGTTGCTCCCCTTGCTGATTTGAGATTTTGATATCTCCGAGATAACAAACAAACATAGGAATTCAAGTCGTTTATGTGTTGAGGTTGTGATTATTTTATTTCTCCCTCTTCTCTCTTTCATTAATCTTCTCCTGCTTTGGGATTTGATTGTCTTTCAGGAAAATGCTCCAGTTATTGGGATGCCTACTATTCCCGGGACAGATCATTTTGGGTAAGTCGCTTTACTTTGGTGAGAAGCTGCTTCTCTCTCTCTCTCACTCTAAGTTTGATGATTCTTTGATGATACTATCTTGATCTTCATCATGCTCAATTATCTTGTTCGACAAATGTCCGTTTGTATACAATTATCATTTGTATACAAATTTTAGCTACTCTGTTCGGAGGAATATGATTAACAGTAAATCTTTCTATGCATAAGTGAAAAGATCCAGTGGGTTCAATGTGAAGACTGTTTTAAGTGGCGTAAAGTGCCTGCAGATGTTCTTCTTCCTTCAAGATGGATCTGTAAAGAGAATGTATGGGACCTTGTCAGGTACACCAGACCTTTTCCTTTTGTTAATTATAAACTACATTTTCAGTTCCTAATTTTTGGAAGCTTTGATATGTCGGTCTTGGGTTCCCTTTCGTTTGCATGATATGCCACCAAATATTGATGAAGTTCTTACTACGGCAAAATACTACTATACTGCCATTTTATTTATGAGGTTCCTTAAAATCTTCACATCGTCTGCATCAGATCTCAATGTTCCACTGCTGAGGAATTAACCAACAAACAGCTTGAAGATATGTTACCCACCATGAACAAAGGTTTGAATTTTCTATCTTGCCCTGGTGCATTATTCATTTTGCAGGCCATCTTCTTGCATTGTAATTTTTTTCTAAAAGGATAAATATACCCTCCCTGAATTATTGTATCATTACCAACACACACTATATCAGGGTTGAAATGTGGCCTGTTTATACTGAAAGGGGTAAATTTTTAATCTGAGACAGATTAAAATTGTAATATGCTTTGAAAAACAGGGGAATTTTTAGTAATTTCTCAAACCTCCAGTGTGTTTCTTCTAATTAATATTCCAGACAGGGGTGTCTATGTAATTTACCCTTTTCTATTGTGCAGTTTTTCCTGAAAAGAAGGAAACCACCGAAAATGACGATGATCTTTCTGTAGCACTTGAAGGACTAGACGCACTTGCTAATTTAGCAATCCAAGGGGAGGGAGAGGGTCCCACCTCAGAGACCAGGTCAAAACACCCTCGTCATAAACCAGGCTGTACATGTATTGTCTGCCTTCAACCTCCCAGTGGGAAAGGCTCTAAGCACAAACAATCGTGTGATTGTGTCGTCTGTAGTTCATTGAGGCGTCGTTTTAAAACTCTAATGGAAAGGCGTGAGAAGAAACAATTGGAAAAAGAATCTCAAAACGTACTACCCGATAAAACACATGACATTGACAGTACCCTAAATGGCGAGCCAAGCAAACTTGGCTGTCCCAATGAATCTAATGGGAAAAAATCACTGGCTTCATTGAAAGGTCAAATTGACCTTAATATACAGCCAGAGAGGGAGGAAGAGTTGGACAAAGGAGATTTAGTGGGGAAACATATGCAGCAAGATGGAATTGGTGTTGATGGCAATAATCAGAAAACGAGCTAGAAATAGAACGGAACCACATCATCAGGGTTGAAATATTGGTAAACTTTTATGTGCTTTTTTTTGGGTGCATTGTTAGATCTGTACATATAGAAAGATGGAGATTTAAGGTTACTATGCTGCATATAGTTCATGCGCGGTTGTGATTATTCTAATTTTAGGAACGAGAGAGGATAGATAGAAAACGACACAACTGGTATGTCATTATTTTGGATTAAATATTTATTTTCTATCGGTATTAGAAAGTCCGTAGATGACTTCTGAACGGGTTGCCTGTTGAAGTGTTGATGGATGGATGGTATATCCCAGATTTTGGACCTGTTACTTTTTGTTGCGTTGCACAAGAAATATATATTGTTAAAATTAATTCATTATAGAGATACTAATTAACTTCATAAATCCAAAACCTAATAGTAATATATCTAAATTCTATATAGAACATGATTTAATATGAAAGTTGAAGTTCAATAAATTACATGACAAGTAAATGGTACTTGTCTTGAGCACAATCTCTCCTAAAACCCAATCGAGCATTAATCGGAAAAGAAACAAAAAAAACATGGATATAAATAGCACCACCAAATCCACAACTTAAATGCCATTCGCCATTCAAAACCCCCCCTCTCTTCTACATTCCTTTCATCATATCAAACCAGACGATGAAAAGAATGATCAATTAATCAATTCCCAATAACCATCCTAATATTATCAGGATATAAATCAAACAAAGCAACAATATATTTTCCCCATTTTTCTTGCCCAAGAAAAATAAATTTTCATCCCATTTGAAAAAATGAACGATACATTTGAGGGTTCGTTCAGGATTTATGTAGACGCGATAAACGACAATGAAAACCCGGATATGGGGCCCGGAAACGAACCGTACGGCCTGGAAATGTTCTCCAAAGAAGTCGATAATGTGAAGGATGATATGGCTAGTATAGATATGCTCTATATCAAGCTACAAGAAACTCACGAAGAGATCAAAATCACAGAATCTGCTAAAACCATGAAGGAGCTCAGGGCCCGAATAAACATGGACCTGGATCACATTGTCAAGCTGGCTAAACAAATTAACAGGAAATATGATGGGCTTGTTAGGGGTAATGCGGCCCAACGAAAAGTCGAGGGAAGTGGGCCCGGATCCTCCGATGATCAGGCCCGAACATCCATGATCATGGGGATCGGTGAGAGCCTCAAGCAAATGATGCGTAAATTTCAGGGTTTGAGGGCCCAAATGGAGACTGAGCATAGGCAACTTATTGAGAGCAGGTTTTTGTTGAAAAGATTCAATTTTGTTTACATTTTGGGAAATTCTAGCATGGGTTTGATTTGGTCGAATTTGAGTGTATTTCAAGCAAATCAAAATCCGGGCTAGAATTTTCCCTCTTGATATGTTTGATTTCCAGTTTTTGATCATTATGGTGAGTTCATGTTTACATGTTTTACGAATCTATTGATTTGTAGTTATTCTTGGACCATGCATATTTGATCATTCTTACAAAATCAAACTAAATCGAATTGAAAAGTTCGTTTTTTGAATCGAACCGAAGGTTTTCGGTTAAGAATTTTGAAAAGCAGCTGAATTTTTGGATATGAATAAACCCTAATTCTGCTTTAAAACAGGTACTTTGCCATGACGGGAGAGAAGGCAACAGCCGAAGCCATCGACAACCTAATCGCAAACGAGGCGGCGGAGAGCCCGCTCCACCACGCCATGCAAGAGCACGGCAGAGCTCCGGTGCTCGACACGGTGGCGGAGATTCAAGAGCGGCGCGACACCATGCGTGAGATTCGTAAGAACATGATGGGTTTGCACCAGATACTGTTGGGCATAGCTTCACCGGCGGTTCCTGCGGAAGGAAACGGCGGCGGAGCAAGAGGGCCGCCTAGCCCCATCGAGATTCACGCGCCGCCGCTGCCGCTGCAAGTGGCGGCGGCGCCGAAGGCGGGGGCGGGACAGCTGAATGATTACGAGAAGGAGACACGTAAGCAGGCGTATATAGCTATTGCCATTGCTGTGGTGATTATCATTGTTGTCATAACGCCTCTTCTCATTATTGAGAATCAGCTTGAGAGCAATACTGAAGTTTGATTTGGAAAAAAAATTTATATGATTTTTTATTAATCCATCATAAATTTCAAATTATATTGATTTTGATGGGTATGTTGAAATTAACAATCCAGATTATAATAATTTTAAGGAAAAAACTGGAAATAATTAGATGGATATATAGCATGCATGTGTATAATCTATTAATGTATAAATAACTTCGTACTCTGAAATTTGGAATTCTTATTGTAATTGGAAACCATTTAATTAATCATTAACCGAGAAGTTGAGAGATGCTATTAACATGCCTAGAATATATAAAATAAAAATATTAAAATGGGTCAAATATATAAATATACATTACAGATGATTAATTAAGGCACTGAGAAAGATGTAAAACATTCTATAATAAACCAGAAGATATATTTTATTTTACTGTTCACCATGATTTAAATCTACATTATCTTTTATACGTGGTGCTTCATGGGTCAGGCAAAGTTTGAAATAATTTGAAATGGGTTAATTATTTGGGTTAAAATTCAAAACTAAATCATTATTGGGACAGACAGCATGCAGTTAGAAGGTTCTAAGTTGGCTATTGTCACTTCACAAGGGGTTTTTCTCATGAATGTCATAATTATGAAAGTTAGTAAAATGAAAATAATTTTTTCTTAGTATAAATACATTTTGATCGATTTTTTTTAATCTTAATTAAGTATAACTTGCACATATTATGAATTAAAATTATGTTTGAGCAAGTCGAAACTAAACTAAACATATTCAATTATTTTTTTAGAACTTATATAATTTTAAACAAGCTTAAGTTACTCAATTTATCATCGTGAGACCTAACTAGAACTTTGGAAACTTGATACCAAATATAAATCACCGACCAAAACACCAAAGTTGAAAAAAAATTGAATCATCTAAACATAAGTGATTTATATCCATTAGTAAGCACAATGATCAAATATAAGATAAGCACAATTTTATTTTTGCCATTTTAGTAGTTGATCATTTTCAATTTGAATTCCAATTTGACTTTTGAACTATAAATATGAAATTTTAAGTTGGAGAAGATAAACTAAAAAGTTTGAGCCACCCACAAAAACGTCTATATTCCCCTTTCTGAGGTATAGGTAGAAGATCCCATTTCCTCATCTTAAACGTGTATATATATATATATATATATATCATTTTGGTTAATTTCTTCAAATTTGTCACCTTGTATCTCTATCCCTTGTTAGTATTTAAAGTAGAATAATACTATTATTATTTTCTATTAATCTCAAGATATAATCTTAGTCTTAATTGTTTTGATTAATACAATAAAATCAGCAAAAAAAACTATACAATAAATCAACAACTAGTCCATTTATCTAATATTTGTTCGGTTACCTACTAAAAGTACTCCATGTTTGACCACAAAAAGTTCAGTTAGAAGAAACAAAATAGAAAAAGAACTCAAATTGAGTTGGGGACCAATCATTAATAAATAAAATATGAACCAATAAAATAAAACTATACTATAACCTTTTTTATTCAAATATAACAAAATCAAATAATACAAGAGTACAATTTCACTTGACCCTTTACAAACCTCACCAACACATTAATTTTTTTTTTTTTTTTTTTCTGTTAGTCTCTAATAAATATGTATTACTTAATTAGTTCGAGTCCAACGAATTTAATAAAACATTTCAATTTTAACACATTTAAAAAACTAAAATAGACGAACATAATCTTTCATAAAATTGTAAAAAAGTCCAAACTCAAAATATTGCAAACTCCCTAAAGCTTTCTTTAATTATAAAAAATATTCAAAACCCTTGTCTAAAGTTTCACTTTGAGCCCCAAAAATTAAATAAAAAATTCTAGAAATATATAATCTATTCACACCAAAAAAGCAAAAAACAAAATATTAAATTAAATTAAACCCCACGGTTTATCATCTCCATGTACTTTTTAATTGACTCTTGTCTTTGCATCCTCATATCATCATTAATCTTCTTAATAAACGCTTCAACTCGCCGGTTCAACTCGTCCTGACCCGGTGAAGGTTCTTTACGAATCTTTGGTGACTCGTACTTGGCCCTCTCTTTGAAGGTCGCCGATTTCGGCACGTGATCTGCGGCGGGTGTCACGTGACGGGGCTCGAAGGTATCGGACTTCTTGAGGTGCCTCGTGAGCGGCACGTGACGACCCTCCGTTATCATCTTCCATGTGCTTTCCAGTGTTTCGTGCCTCTTCGGCTTCGCCACCCGCAGCGCCGCCCTCTTGCCCGGAACTGCAGCATACGCCGTTCATTTTGTTATTTATCGATTGATTAATGATTATATGATGCATTACATGAATATTTATTGTGAATTTTCGAAAATGCAAATGAAAATACCTTGAGGATTGGTTCCGATTGGCTTCCGGTGAGCAAATCTAGACAAAACCAGAGGCTTCTCTCTCACCGTTACAAGATTTTCTGATTGAATTTCCGGTGAAATTATCTCCTGTGGCAGAGTATTATTACAAAACGTGAAAATCGATTCATCAAACACATCTTCAGCTTCAGTTTCAGATTTCAGTTCCACAACTTTATCTTCACTCTCCGACACCACAATCTCCGCCGTCGATTCCTCTAGAACTGTTCTCATCTCCAATTGAGCTATCAACGATGCATAACCTGACGGCGGTGGAGTTTTGACTGAAATCAAATCATGCTCAGACCGAACGGACGGCTCCGATTGGCTACTGTGGTGGAAGCGCGATGACGCGGCGATGGAGATGATGATGCCGTTGATGATTATGAACAAATAAGGAAGCTTAAGCCACGCCATAATGATCGACCACATCTCTGGAATTTCATTCACTGCGATTGGAACAGAGAATCTTATCGCCACAGCTAAAACCACAAATCCAGCTGAAATTAAAAACACTTTCATGGATAAACCCCAATTGCTCATCGTCAAAACCATGCGATTAATTTGTGAATTTTACAATTGATTATTGGCTAAGTTTTCTACAAGAGAGAGAGTGTGTGTGAGATGGGTTAAGAATATACGATGAGTGGAGAAATGGAAATGGAGGAGAATGTGAGGATTAATGGAGTTATGTGGGAGCGTGGGGTATTTATATAGTGTGTGAGTGTGGGCCTGGGCCTGGGGACGCGGACTGTGAGATATGGGCCGTAAAATAAGGAGACAGAAGTTGGGCTTCAGTGCAGATTGTAGTGTACATGGGCTGGCCCACGTGTGGTTAATAATGTAATGTTATTGTTTTTTTAAATAAATAAGTTAATATTTCACTTTTCAGACAATTGTTTTTTATTTTAATATTATACTAGTGTGTGCCCCGTGCTACGCACGATATGTTATTCGGGTATGATATTTTATTAGTTGTTAGTGTAAAAAAATTTAACTATAATTATGTTGAATATCATTAAATAATGGCACAAAAGTATAATAAATGAATAAACACCGAAATACATGTGTGTAATATGTCACATTTGTGATGCTAGATAAAATGCAATATATTGACAAATATATAAATAGTTCATTAATAGTTTGCTCGTTAATATATGCATTTAGTTAACAACGTAAAACAAATAAAATAACAATTTCCACTATTTATGAACGTAGAAATCGTAATCTTTCCGGGAGATATAGACATTCTTCAGACCAGTCCACAGGTAAAATAAAATTGACAGTTCTTCGCGCATTTGGCCTAGCAAATTTTGGTGGTACAGGAATGATAAATGTAAATGCTCGGTTGTTGAATAGGTTGACGTGGTCTTGTAATAGCTGTTTTCCATTTTCCTAAAAGTGTTATATAGTATGTCAGAATATTAAATATTTTTGAAGTATTGAATCCAAAATTAAAGTAAGATTGTACCTTTTCTTCGAAACTCTTGAAAAAAGCAGCTGGCTCGTGAAACAGAAATTCACCCTGTTTGTTTAGTAACTTCAAGTCAATAGTTCCACTACAGTCTCTTACGGTAAGATGTATGGAGAACCTGAGCAGAAAGAGTAACTTAATTTATGCATTAATAATAATAAAATATAAGTACAATGAAATTGAAAATAATATTACCTAAAAGTTGCGTTTACAACATCATTGCAATTCATACAAATCATTTTTCCATAATATGATCTGCAACTATTTTGGCATCGGTTGCATGTGGCCAACCATAAATTGTTAATATCAATATTCTCAATTCTGCCCATAATCCGAAGAAATTTTACCTATAAATAAGATATATAATTATTTAATATAACATATATTTTAATGAAAAATGACAAAAATAACCAAAAAACTTACATCATATTGATGGGCATATTCATGTATCAAGATTCTCTTAGCATTTGAAATTTTCAAAGCTCTGGATATTGTAAAGCCACTTGCACGTAACAATGATACTATTTTTTGGGGCCTTTTTTCCATAGCAAACCTATTGAAATGCAATATTTAGAATGTTGATAAACTAAAGTAATAGAAATGCAATTAATTAATTATTAAAGTTTATTCTCACCAGTTATTTAAACGGTCTGTAAACCTTGTCTTACGATTGATATATAATTTGCTGAAATCATGTGTGTATATGCAAGGCCCTGAAAATAATAGTAAAAAATTACGACACAATTTATAAAATTTGAGTGATATTAAATAATAATTATTTATTTACCTTCAAACTTTTTTATGAGAACTCCACATGCTACAATTATGTTGTTTTTCTCAACTGTTTTTAGTAACAGTTCACCTTCCTCATTTGCAAATTTGTCATGCAAAATCATTCGAACAAATGTCATCCTGATGCATAGAAATAATTAATTTAACCGCTTTTAGTAATTAAACTTAATACATATAATAGAAAAACTAAAACTTACGTTGTGTCAAGAAGTATAATTTCTCGAGCGGATGAACCATGGGGCGTTAATCGCGAGTGCGTAGCACAAACAACCAACCCAAAAATATCTGTGACATATTAAATTCATGACATATACAAACCAAATATATCTTAGCAACAAATATAGTTTACTTACCAATTAATTGGTCTTCGACATCCACATGATCTCCAATATCTTGCAGCCTCACAATTTGATGATAATGCTTAAAGAATACATCGGTACTATTGAATGTGTTTTCGATTTTTGTATCTTGTCCTAATAGTACTTGATAATGATGCGGAACTATTTTATATTTTTTATCTGACATTATCATTTGCACGTCATGTAGATTGTAAATGTTTCCCTCGGTAAGATGTAAAGTGATGTAATTGACATTAGGACCATATACAACACCTTGCATGAAAAAACCCTGACAATTTTGATTTACGATAAAAATGTAATCAGAAATAATTATTTAGACCTTAAAATTAAGTTTAATAATATAATTAAATATATCTGTAAATGGTATGTTAATATGCATTCTTACTTTATCATCCACAAATACTATCTTCATTATTTGTATCTTATGTTGTTGTCTGCATACATTTATCAACCTGACTACACGAACTTGAATATTGAATCGAAGATTGTGCGGATTCAACAACTCCAGGGAAGTATATAAAACATGTCTATCATCTGCACTCAAAAAATATTTATGTATAAACGTTATAATGGAAGTGAATTTGCAATTTATACGTGCGATTCAATTATGTAAAGCATTATAATAAAGTAATGATAATTAAATCATGTAACAATAGTAAATTCTATTGTAAAAAATAAAATTACAGAGATGTCTTTAAATCTATAAAAACTTTATTAACGAACAGCGTCAAGTACTTCACGGTATACAATATTTTTGGTACAGTTTTGAGGTATTTCTGGCCTATTAAGAATGAGAATCTTCAAACCAAGTGGATTCGTTACACGCGATAATGCAACATATAACTGTCCATGAGTGAATATAGGATTTGGCATATATAATCCTACTCTATCGAGTGTCTGCCCTTGGCTCTTGTTAACAGTCAAATGCCAATTTAACTGGGAACTGTCGTCTTTTCATTTGCACAAATGTTTGAGAAGCGGAAGTTGTCAAAATAATACGTGGAATAAGAACTTCTTCACCTATATGAGACCCGGTGATTATACGTGCCTCGAGAACCTTTTCTCCCATCTTCAATATTATAAGTCGAGTTCCATTGCACATACCCAAAGATTGATTAAGATTTCTGAGCAGCATTATTGGTGCACCTTCCTTGAGTTCCAGACAATGATTAGGAATACCAGAGACTTTTATAGAATGTAATAATTCAGGAGGATTCATTGTGTGTTCACGATCACTTGTTTCAGACGGACACAATGTGTCGGCGCTATGAAATTGCCGAACTTCACCGGGAAGTATGGATAACATCAAAGAATTGATTTCGTCAACATCACTATTCTTTGGAGCCAAAATAGCGCGCTCTTTCAAATAGGTAGAATCCTTGTACCTATTGCTTAGTTCAGGATAAGTTTCACATATTAATTTCATTAAAGAATCATCACACTTTTCTATTAGAAACTGTTGCGGTATTTCAATCCAGTCTGAGTCATAACCCTGATCCACATTTATGCATCTTATTTTTCCTTCTCCCAAATTATTTAACCAATCAGCAAAATTTTGCAAGTCATTGAGTGATTGTGTTGAACCATCATGTGCAATGAGTCGCATGTTTATCTTTAAATGCATAACCTTGCATTGATTCCAGATTTCTGATTTCTGTAGTGATGCTGCAACAATAGATTCACGTCTTTCTTTGGTTACCACAGGTAATATTTGCTTAAAATCTCCACCTAAGACGCATAACTTTCCACCAAATGGTTTATCGGGAGAAAAATTAGGAGTTACTTTTAGTAAGTCATTCAGAGTTTTACTCACAGCTTCAAATCCATAGCGGTGCATCATTGGTGCCTCGTCCCAAATTATCATTGACGCTTCTTGAATTAGTTGTGCTAAATCACTATTCATATTAATCGGACAACGCGATGATTCAAGTAGTTCAAATGGGATTTTGAATCGTGAGTGCGCTGTTCGGCCCCCAGGTAACAACAATGCAGCAATACCCGATGAGGCAACTGATAAGACTATTTTTTTTTGTAATCTAAATCTCGCAATTAATGTTCTCCATAGGTACGTCTTACCAGTCCCACCACTACCATTGACAAAGAATAACCCACCGAGATTTTCTTCATAGGCATGAATAATTTCATTATAAACTCTCAGTTGATCACTGTTCAAACCGTTAAAATATGACTGAAATAATTCTTCTTCAACAGTAGCGTCATAATCAATCTCTTCTCGTATGAGCCTATTTGTTATGTGGCCAAATGATCGAAAAGATGGGAGTGGCATAGGAGGAAAGTCTTCAAGCGTCTTTCCATTTTTATTAAGAATATGTTCAATTTCTTGAAGGCCCCATTCTCTCAAGTCCTCATCAGTTAGATGTATATTTCTATCATGCAAATCTCTTTGAACTCGGTATTGGAAATCATCAACCATAGACCTCCAATGTTCTTCCCATAAATTGACAGGGTCAGTTATCTCTGAAAACATAAGCATAGTTGAAAACATATTTCGAAGTTTTATGGGGGTTGCCCAATTTGATGCTTCTAATAGTGCTTCATGCCATTCATTATCATCATCTAGCAAACCACGTGAAGCACATGTTTGCTTAAAAGTTGGGTACACTATCCCGTTAAAAGATTTTAAATCATCAAAACATCGAGCTCCACAAATTTTGTAAAGCAACATCCGCAAGTAGTATCTTTCTCCAGAGTTAGCATGTGCAAAAGGCAACCTACCAATACATTTTCCCTGTTTACGTTTGACCCATTCCTTCCTATCTCGTCTCCATACCCATGCAGTTGGAAACTGAGCGTAAGTCAATGTTCTTGCTTCAACATATTTTCTATTTGCTTCGAACCACTTTGTTAACATTGTATCTCGAACACCTTCACGATGGATAATAGCATCCAGGTTGTCATCCTCACTGAATATAACAAACTGTTGATTTGGCAAATGGTATTGTAATCTCAGCACAGTTGGATTATGGTTTTGCAACTGAAACTCATATATTCTCCAGCATGTTTCAATAGCTGATACATAACGACAATCCAAATATTGTTTGATTTCATCTACATGTCTATATCTTCGATGTTCACTGTTTTGATTGTCGTCGACATTGTTTTCAATCACTATAGTAGCCATATCAAAACCCTTATACACATATTTGTAGAGGTACTTCATCAATTTTGGAGATCCAACTTTCTCAACATTTATGTGGGCATCAAACAACACTATTAGATCCCGATTATATGGAACTACCCAACTATTGTCTATTTTAATGCCATTTTTGATGACTGTGTTAGTGGGATCATCTCTACGCCTATACGACACAAATCCATTGTCATAAATTGTAGTTTGATTACAAAACTTCTTTGGGTAATATTTCGAACATTTTCCCTCTACCATGCATGGTGCATTTGGATTATAAGGTCCACATGGTCCGTGAATCATGTGTTTAACCACTGTTTCATAAGCTAATGGATCTTCATTTTTATTTGGAAGTTCTGCACATACGAACTTGTCGATCTCATCAGGAGTGTTGGGTTTTTCATGCTCTGATAGAGTCAGCGTTAAATGTGAATGAGGCAATCCTCGTTTCTGGAACTCTATCACATTAATATCTGTTATGAGAAAAATATTTATCATCTTAGATCAAATATTTGTTAAATATATTACATAAATTGTTAAGTACAATTTGGCATACCTGCTATTACATTTCCCAAAAGCTTTTTTTCCTTGAAATATTTGAGTAATTGTTTGTGCTTCATTCTAAAAATCCTTGCAAGAATATCCGGTCTATCTGCAGACTGTTGACCAGGAAGCTTTTGCAGCTCTTTAGAAATTTCTGGCCAGTTTGGATTGCATGTAAAAGTAATAAAGAAGTCCGGAGCTCCAATTGCCCTACATATGGCTATAGCATCCTGATAATGTTGCACCATATTTCGTGGACCTCCAGTAAAAGAAGACGGCAAGACAATTCTCCTTCCAACTGCGCTTGCATCTGTATCTCCTGTAACAATTGCATCTTCAAAGCCTTGATATAAATCTGCACGTACCTCAGCCTGGTGTGTCTTTATGTAATTTAATCTTAGTTGTTCGATAGCTGCGTAACAATCAACGATAAGTTGATTAAATAGACGACCCCCTTGCAGTAACGTTGTTCCCTCATTAACTCTTTGTTGGAGTCGAAAAGCCCAAAACTCTCTAATCGAGACGTTTCCATTCCTTGATTGCTCATAATTATAAGGGATGCCTATTCTCCATCCATCGGTGCCATATGGAAAGAGCAATGGATATTGCAGGGGTGTATATGATGGATGTGTTTCACTAATTCGTTTCAAGTAGCCATCATTTTTACAGACTATAATGTCACGACATCCAGCATTTGTGTCTTCTCCAACAATAAGAGCAGCAATCTCATTAGAAGCTGGTCGAATGTATTGTCTATTATTTCTTGAATGCAAAATGCGTATATGTAGTTTTGCTCCATTATCATGTTGTAGTGCATCTCTTGCACTTCGAAAAATTTGAACATATGGATTGACACTATCCAACATGTTTTTCAAACCTTGAGCTATAGAAGAAGTGATTTCTGAAGTATTGTCATTTCTTCCAAATAAATCTAATCGATTGCGAATCTCAACCTCCTCATCACAGATGTACAACTGTACAAAGCGATTCATTCGTCCAGGTGTTGGAAGTAATGATCCAATTCGATGATAATTTTCACCTGAGATCTTGAAGCAAGGAGGTCCTCTCCCGTCTTGGACAGATGTATCAATTTTCCCCCCCATAGATGTAAAACAGAACATTGAGTTAAATGATCTGATGTTTTCCATAAAAAAACGATCTCTGAATAACTCTTGAAGATACTCGGGAGAATGTGGTAGTAGAGGTAAATGAACTTTTCCACTTTGGCAACATATACCAAACTTTGGGTTGTTGTTTGTGCTGTTTGTTAGTTTCTCTTCTAACCACATAATTGCATGACAAAATGGACAAATAACGTTTCTTTCACTTAACACTAATCTTCCAAGTGCCCGATTTGTTGTAGGTCTTGGTATAATTGGTATATCTGGAAGTTGTAATAAAAATATAAGTTTAAGCGATCGAGAATTATTTTAAATTATATTTAATTTTTTTTACTTGATATTAACATGGAAATGATTTTGCATTCCTTAAACCTAGGTTGTAGATGTTAAATGTATGGAGTATAGTAGTTGAATGAAGTAAGTTGGAGTTAACTCTTCACATGTGTATTAATTTTTTTAGGCAAACCTAAATGTAAGTTTTTTATATTTCACTATATTGGCAGGAAATTAGGGACCTAAGCATATACCTTATATGCTTTCAAGAGTCTTACAAAATAAACGTCAAGCAATGTATATGCCTATTATATGAATTTATTGTTGACCAAATATTCTTTTTACTGTTATAGATTTATATTTTCTATATATTACTCTTATTTAATAAAAACCGTTACAACTATATTGCCTACATAACACATCATGCATAGTAGTTGTAACTAATATCACAAATGTACAATTATTATTAAAGTTAAAAAATATTAATACCATAATTTTTAAAAAATATCATGTTATTACCTTCAACCATAGGTGTAGTCGAAATATTTCCATCACATGTATTTTCATTTGCTACAGGTAGATTGCTTTGCACCAAAATCTCATTGTTCAAGTCAGGCTGATGAACTGATTGGGGTCCTGTACATTTATGATCATACATTTGACATTATTTTTTATAAAATTTATTTTTCAATAGTAAATATAATTTCAATGTTGTAATCAACTAAATCACTAAATTTACAAATGTTTTAATAATTATTAAGAAAGTTTATAATATGTCTATTAGTATACCTTCAACCATATGTGCATCTGTATGATTAATATGAGATTCATTAGCGTCTTGTACAGGTTGGGTGTTAGGTGCCAAAAGCTCATCGTCTGAATCCGAAGGAGAAAGAGGAATATCTCCTAAACATTTAAGATCAACATTAAAAATGGTTACTATATGCTTGCTTCCTTTTAAAAAATTAAAACTAATATATGCATAAAATATGTTTAAACTCCAAACTTACGTAAGAAATTTAAATTTACTATTGAGTTGACGTGCACTCCACTTGTTGTATGGGTCTGGGCTGAGCGATATGTTTCTGAAGTAGGTTAAACAAAAAATTGTAATAATTATGTTTAAATTATAATATTAAATATTTTTTAAACATTGTAAATAAGAAGTACATTGTGTAGGTATCATTAATGAAATACTAAATTAATAAAATCAAGTGCATTACCATTTATGTCTTCCATATTTGTTACCCTCGCTATTGTCTGTTGGTCTCCAGCAGTATCATTTGAATGCTCTTCTCCTATATTGTAATCAATATTATTAGATTTTAAAAAAATTAAAATAAACATAAAATATATATGTTAATTTATAATGGATTGGTTGTAGGTTGGATTGGTTGTAGGTTGAGTACCGCGTTCTGTATTTATTGTACGGGAGGATGATCCAATGGTCACACGTGTCGCAGGTGTTCTTCTATTGCGCCGCACACGTGGTACTGGTATATAAATAGGAGATCCTTCAGCAGCATTCAAAGATGTTCTGTGTAGTTCAGTTATTGTTTGATATTCTCTTTCCATTCTTGCCAATGTTTGAGTGATGGCATGATCAGTAACTCCTCTGTGGCGTCTAGCATATATTTTTATCCTTAATTTGAGTGTTGCGAGCTTGCATCGAACACGATTGATGTTCATTGTACTGCGCCATTAAAAAATATAATTGAACAAAAGTTTAAATATCAAAATGCCAAACTTTTGGGCCCAAAATAATTTTCCAAGTATAGCACAATCTACAAACCTAATTTCATCCCAAATAAACAGAATAATTTTTAAGGATAGAAATGAAAAAAAGAGCGACCCAATAAATATTGCCCCCGTTCTAAACAAATGATAGTCCATCAATTAAATAGAATAATTGTATAATCTAGAAATCTTAAAAAGCCAATCATATTAACTATCTTTTTGGGCCAAAATAATTCCCCAAGTTTAGCCCAATCCCTAAGCATAATTTCAACCTAATTTCTAAACATAATTTCAGACCACTTAATTAGAATAATTTTATAAGTTAAACATCTTAAAAAGACAATCATAGTAACTATGTTTTCGGCCCAAAATAATTTTCAAAGTATATCCCCAAGAAATAATAGGCCATCATATTATTAATTATTTTTGGTCCAAAATATTTTCCAAATTATTGCCCAATCTAGAAACCCAATTTAAACCCAAATAAGTAGAATAATTTTATGCTAAAAATCAAAAATTCACATTCCAATTAAAAATTTAAATTATTTTACGTTGGCAGATTAAACTAAGATAATAAATTAAGATAATACAAATTAAATTTGCCACGTAAGATAATTGAGAACATGGCAAAGTTTAAATTAATTCAAAACTGGAATTTAATTTACCAAAATTGATTTTAGTGAAAGATGAATTTTGTGAAAAATTAAATATTGGACTAACGCTAAAGCCCAACTAAAAGGCCCATTATGGCTTCGTCTTTGTGAATGTTGGCCATTTGAGCTTTCTTTTTTTTGAAACTCTTAGAAGGCCGTTTGGCCAAACTCATATTATTAATTATTTTTGGTCAAAAATATTTCCCAGTTTACAAACCTAATTTTAACCCAAATAAATAGATTAATTTTATGCTAAAAATCAAAAAGGCACATTCCAATTAAAATTTTAAATTATTTTACGTTGACAGATGAAACTAAAATAACAAATTAAGATAATACAAATTAAATTTTCCACGGAAGATAATACAAAATAAATATAGTTTAGATATATGGAAGGTTGGGCTGACAAACAAATAGTATAAAAATTAACCCTAAAAACGCAGTATAAAATCAAAACAAATAGTAGTATGGATTCTGGCATGGATTCATATATTATCATCCAAAAAATTGTAGGAATTAACGTTTATATGTTTTTGCATAACAATTAAAATATTGAATTGAACATTAAAAAAAAAAGAAAAGAGAAAAACCTGATGAGGGTAACTTGCGCCGATAGAATTAAAAAGTTGTACAATATATGAAACCCTAGAAAAATCAATGAAATTGAATCATAAAATCATAAAACAGTAAATGGATTTGAATCATAAAACTCATAAAACAGTAAATGGATTTCAATCATATTTACTGATTCAATATTTTTTACCGGACGAAGAATTATTCGATAATCAACAGAACAAAATATTTCCACTTTTTGTTTTTGAATTGTTTAATAGTTTAAAAGGAGTACGTACAGTTTTGTTATTTAGGGCTATAGAGACTTGTTGAGTGGGGAAGTTAGTGGATAGTTGAGAATATTGTGGATATTGATATTATGGATAGTTTTTGAATTGTTTAATAGTTTAAAAGGAGTACGTACAGTTTTGTTATTTAGGGCTGTAGAGACTTGTTGAGTGGGGAAGTTAGTGGGTAGTTGAGAATATTGTGGATATTGATATTGTGGATAATTGAGAATATTGTGGATATATTATGGATAATTGACAATATATTATGGATAATTGAGAACATGGCAAAGTTTAACATCTTGTTTGTGCACTCCATTTCGAGGTCTACTTCTGAAATATTAAATTAATTCAAAACTGGAATTTAATTTGCCAATTACTTGAATGAATTAAGGTTAACAGAAGAATGGTCATTGTATTTAAGAGCCACAATTTGATTTCTTTCAAGTTATATTTAACCCTTAACACTCAAGAGCTCGTATAGGTATGAGACTGTAAGCCACTATAAAAACTTCACCATTGACTTAGTTCCGAATTATGTAGCAAAATTCATGCTAAGTCATGATGTAATAACTCACATATATATTAATGTAGTATTGCGTACAATAATTTTTTAGATTATATTTATTAATTGGCGAAATAGTTTTGTTACTTAAATTAATCATAAATCAGTCATTTATAAATTTAATGTTTTGTTTGATATTCTGAAAAGAAAGCAAAACTTGTTATTTATTCGATATAGCCAATAATTTTTTTTCATTTATTGGAATTTCAATCAAATATTCTGAAGAATATTTGATTTGTCTACAACCATTGAGCAACCTGAGCAGGAATATTATTAGCAACCTGTAGAACCTGGTAGTTCCCGTAATGCTGCATCAATATGTACAATTATGTTTCGGAGGGATAATTTCTCTTTACTACTCAATGTAAATAGCCTACTTAATAATCTGTTTGCTTACTCACTCACGAACACTTCATCCTCAGGCATAAAGTCACGAACAGCACCACCTTCGATTTCTTCATCCTCAGACCTAAAGTTTACCGACTTGAACACGAACACCACCACCTTCGATTTCTTCATCATCAGGCATAAAGTTTAACGACTCGAACACGATCGATCGCCGATCTCATGTTTACCGACTCGAACCTGAACAACACCACCTTCGATTTCTTCATCCTCAGGCCTAAAGTTTACCGTCTCGAACACGAACACCACCACCTTCGATTTCTTCATCATCAGGCATAAAGTTTACCGCTCCAACACGATCGATCGCCGATCTCATGTTTACCTGCTCGAACACGATCTATCGCCGATCTCATGTCCACCATTGTTGCCGATCTCATGTCCACCATTGTTGCCTCCAATCCCTCTGTTACCGCCCCCTGCAGTTTGGCGTCGATTTTGCTATTTATGAAAGCATTCGAAAATGAAAATGAAAATGTTAATATGTAACTTAGATAACAGAAAAAAATTAAAATGTATTACTGAAATGAAAATCAAAAAAATAGAATTAAAATATCAAAAAATTAAACTTGTGTCATAAGGCCTCACCCTCACGTTCAGCAGCAAAAAAAAAATGTTATTTCACATTCAGCAACCCAGAAGCAAAGGAAAAGAAAAAACTTGAAGAAGAGCCCTCCATTGAATATGGTGTGGGTTTACTAAAACTTTGTATTTCTTTCGTGAGAGTTGAATTTGTATTTCTTTCGTGAAACTTAGAAAATTAACTGTCGTCATCAATATGTACAATAACGTTTCGGAGGGATAATTTCTCTTTACTACTCAATGTAAATAGCCTACTTAATAATCTGTTTGCTTACTCACTCACGAACACTTCATCCTCAGGTCACGAACACCACCACCTTCGATTTCTTCATCATCAGGCATAAAGTTTACCGGTCCAACACGATCGATCGCCGATCTCATGTTTACCTGCTCGAACACGATCTATCACCGATCTCATGTTTACAGGCTCGAACACGATCACCACCACCTTCGATTTGTTCATCCTCAGGATAAAGTTTACCGACTCGAAAACGATCGATCGCCGATCTCATGTTTACCGGATCGAACACGATCGACCGCCGATCTCATGATTACCGGCTCGAACACGAACACCATCACCTTCGATTTCTTGATCCTCAGGCCTAAATTGGTGGGCGAGGATGGTGAAGTTCGTGGGGAGGTGGAGGCTAATGGCGGCGAAGGGAGATAGAGGAATGTTTGAATGAGAAAATGGATTTGACGGTTTTCGTTTGGATGCTGGTGTTTTCCCTAATTTATGCATAATTTATCATTAAATCCGTGATAGTTGGTTTTCCTCTCAATAAATTTTTTTTTTAAGTTAAAGATAGTGGGGAGGTAGTTATTATTGGATAATTATGAATTTTAAAGTTAAAGATAGTGGGGAGGTAGTTATTATTGGATAATTATGAATTATTAATTTAAAAAAAGTCAAAATTCTGAAAAATTAGTATTTGAAAAAAAGTAACCGTAACTGTGCTATAATAATATAGTAGATATGAGATTTATCTAATCTAACATTTTTTGTACTTATTTTGTTCCACGGTATGTGAAAAGCTCATGTTGGTTATGAGTCTTTGTACTTTACATATGAATTGTTAACAAAAGATTGGTCAATACTTTTGATATGTAACAGTTGAATTGACAACAACCCATGCCCAATAAATTCACGAATAATAATAAATAAATAGAAGATAACATAATTAAATACATGCACAGATCTGAGTTACTTAATACAATCCCATGCAATACATGCATGGCAGATTGGAACACTTGAGAAGCTATTCTAACGTCAAAATGGTCCGATTTCGAGTTGACTCGAAACGACTCGACATAGCCAGATCTCAGAACCCGACCGTTTAGTTGATAACAAATAATGTGAGTGTATTATATTTGTTATCTGATTGATCACTTATTTTGTAAATTATTTTAGAAATCGAGGGTTTTTTTTGAATTTTTCTTAGTGTAGTTCTCACGTAATGTAACGAGCATATTGTAATATTATGGTTATTATGAACATGAATGAGAGGGGTCCATAATAAATATATAAAGAATTAATTATATGAATTTAGTATTTTAGATTTCCCACATTTAGGACAAGCAAACATTTCTGAAATTTCTGATTTCCCACTAAAATTGTGTGGATGGAGTAAAAAAAGGACCACTTTTGGCTACTTCCAGAGCCATCCGGGGACTTTTGAATATTCAATATTGATGTAACGATTTTATTTTTAAAAAATAGAAAAAATTCAACTTAATTAGTGGATAGCATTTGGACTCGATTACCTTTTCTAGATTAGACTCTTTTTCCAAAGACTTAAGCTTTAAATTTAAAATTTGTATATATTTATTTATACATTAAATAACTTAATCATGGTAACTTTTTTATGGGAATAGCCTCGAAATACACAGAGTATAAAATTAATGCAAATTTAATTTTGTATAAAATCAAATATGTAGTGATATACTGCACGAAAACATGAAAAGCTACATGGGAGTAGTTGATTTGGCATTATTATGTAAGCTGCTAAGTGTAATCGCCGACCAAACGCCGTTTTCTCCATTGAAAAGTGGGATGAAGATAAGATCGGGACACTCGTTTGGATTAAAAATTTATGACACTAAAAAATTTATTTTCTTATTGAATTCTTACCTTCAGTTTCAAAGAGGAAAATGAAAAAGAAGAATTCTAAGCAATGCTATCCAAACACGCCCCATCCATTTTGCCACAATTCTCACTGACATATGAAATTGCTGCTGAGATCAAAACAAAAATGGATGATGCATGATTGGATAGAGTTGGAAAGATTCATGATGTCTAGATAACACGAAATAACTTTTAAATTTCGATTTGCATAATAACCCATAATTTATAGACATAAGCCCATGATTTTGATGCATAATTGAAGATTTTGGAAGCACATTCAATGTAGATGATACAATGGGTAGATGTTATTTAGGTTTGTAATTAAATGTTTCATGTTTATATGTTGTTTGTTAAACTAGTTTTAGAATAATTATGTGCATAATGCATGTTCGAGTTAACTAGTTGAGTTTTAGGTCTTAACCCAATAAAAAAATTACTCTAGAACAAATGCAATGTTTTAGGTACTTATATATGGATTTTAACTCGAGTAGTTTGTATGCAAACAAAATTTATTAAGAAAATTTTTCACAGTTACATGATAATATTTCGAAGCATTAATCTCTACCCTTTTAATTGACATGACTTTGAGAACAAAAAAAATGAAATAATATAACTAATAGTTTGAATAATAATGAAAATAAAAACATGGGTACATGATAATATGATATTGGAAAATTAAACTAAACATAACGAATCTAATTCAAAAACTTAATAATGCATTGCTAATTGAATTAAAACATAAAAAATAATCAACTAGAAACCTTTAGCCCAATTTAAAAATAAGTGGGCTAACTTCTTTTAGATTAGGCCCGAAAAATTGGTGGATATTCATATTACAAAAGCCCAACTCAGATTTGGGCTGTGGGGTTCCAGTAAATATACACGGAGATGAAAAAAAAGAAAAAAAGATAAATCGGGAAAGATTTGAGTTTATTCAGTTCAGTCGCCGATTGAGAATTGATATCCGTTTTTATATCCAGGTAAGTTTCTCTATGTGTGTATTTTCTGTGTTATTATCTGTTTTGTTTGATGATTGTATTCATTTTTGTAGCTTTGTGGTGAACATATCTTCATTAATTGTCAAAATTGTGCTCTTGTTTTAGTGGAAAGTAATTGCAATTGTTTTTCTAAATTTGCTACTATTTGGGAAAAAATTGTGATTTCTTACTTTTGTGTGATTTAATGGTACAAAATGCATGAATTGTAGCTAAAGCTCCGGATTTGAAAACCCTTTCCTGTGAAGAATATTATTAAATAAATGAGTAATGATATAGTAGTCTTTCATTTTTTGTTGTAATTTGCTAGGATATGCATATATTGAAGCATGATCATAGTTTACTGTGTTTAAAAATCAACAATATAACCTTTGAAAACTGATGGATTTACATTGCTTGGTTGAATCATGTGTGAGTAGCTCCACAAATCAGCGATTATAATATGGGGAAGTTTCTTTTTCCTCGTCTTTTATCAATCATACTAGATGAGATTTGATGAATGGAATCAGGATAATACCATATGAAGAAAATGGGAGTACCATTGTTGCTCTTTGTAGTTTTTGAAGAGAAAACATTGAAACAAATTAATAATCATTAAATCACTAAACCTGGAAGTGGAACAGGGATATACGGGGATGATCATATATGTCATGAAACTTTGAGGATCATGATACAGTTACTAAATCAATTCACTTATAGTGCACCTACATATGTCCTTTTCGGTTTAAGTACACGAGATTCATCCAAGAGTTTAATGTTGTCTCTTCACATCCCTATTTAAGTCTAAGATTTATTTTCTTTAGGTGATTGATATATAGTCTCTCTTCATGTGGTAGCCTTTCTCCCTCCTGCCTGTGAAATATTGCTTTTGGAGCTTTATACTTTAATCTTAATAAGGGAACTTAAGAGATTATAACTTGCAGACTTGGACCGATGATTAAGCTCTTTGATTCCCATTGTCACCTTCAAGATCCAAGGATTTACAACGTCGCCCCTAGACTTATAAAAGAAGCCCTTGCTACTGGTGTTATTCACTTTGCTGTAAATGGAGTATCTGAGAAAGATTGGCACTTAGTCAAGGAGATGAGTGACAGTTACCCTTCTATTGTTCCAAACTTTGGCCTTCACCCCTGGTTTATATCTGAAAGAACACCATCTTGGATGAACACTTTAAAGGGGTTTCTAGAATCTACTCCCTCTGCAGCAATTGGAGAGATCGGTTTGGACAAAGGTTCTATTGGAAAACAGATAGATTTTACAGACCAAGTCGAAGTTTTCAGACAACAGCTTCAACTTGCAAAAGAGTTGAAAAGACCCGCATCTGTTCACTGTGTGCGAGCTTTTGGTGATCTTATTGAAATACTAAAATCTATAGGGCCATTTCCTGCTGGTGTTATTTTGCATTCGTATCTTGGTTCTGCTGAGATGGTTCCAGAACTTTCCAAGCTCGGTGCTTACTTTTCGTTATCTGGGTTCATCATGGCATTGAAAGAAAGCAAGGCAAAGAAAATGTTGAAGTCTATTCCTTTTGAAAGGATTTTATTGGAGACGGATTCGCCAGATGCCAGGCCAAAATTAGTTAATCCAGATTCTCTATTCTTGATTGAAAGAGAAGATTTCAAACCAGACGGGCTTACTGGTGATGAAAATGTTTCATCCTCAAACAGTTCAGATGAAGAAAGCCTTAACCATCCAGCTAACATTCATCATGTACTTGCTTATGTTGCGCGTTTACTAGAGATTGAAGAAAATGAACTTGCTGAAACGAGCTATCTAAATGCAGTTCGTCTCTTTTCGTTCGAGGGTTCAAAGCTGCTGCAGGAAACTCTCGATTCTTAATCATTGTTGCCCCAGGATCATGAAAAATAGTTGCAAAATCTGTAAGTTAAACGAAATTTCAAGGTCTATATTTGACTGTATTGGTTTCATATGTGTAAATCTTGTTCTCAGTCACTATAACAACAAATTTTACTACTGAATTGCGCTTAAATCGTCATACAAAATGATGGAGTTACATTGTTCATTCATTCCTTCTCTTTAGCTTAAGCTTAGATTCCATATCTCCACTGTAAGGCGAAACATGGAATGCATACTGCTGGAGAACAGAGAAGATGACCATTTCAACACAGATTAAAATATTCTGAATGGCTTCGTCAACGTGCTCTGTATCTAACCAGAAATGACGGGATCGAACAATACCCATTTCAACGAGGATGTTAAGCAGTACCCCCTGTACAAAACTAGAACATTTAGCAACCCAACAGAATAAATAACTAAACAAATGAAATTTGTTATGGTTATTATTGATACAAATTGAGCTAATACACAAAGGCCCTCTTTTGAATCTAATAATAATAGGCGATTATTATTATTATTTTACCTGCCAAAAACAGAAGAAAACGATCCCTTTGATGCAGATGAACTTTGACAGTGGTTTATGAGGTTCCAATTCTTTGGCAAAGACATGGTAAAAGACAACCAAAGAATACATAGCTAGAGAAAACGATATATTGAGAATTATGGTGAATGTCCAACTGAGCCAACTTGGATACATCCCCATAATTTGTAGTGTTATCATCAAGATGGAACATATGGGACGAATAACCACAAATTGCCATGTCCAGTACTTGAGAAGTCTCAAAGTTTGGTGATTCAAATGCGTCTTTCTGGGCTGTATATTTCCAAAAAAAGGGACGTTTTTAGATACACACAGATTTATAATCTATCACCCAAAGAACACATATGTAGCATTTGGTCAATAGAAACAAATTCTAACACTTGTTTTTCTGTTATATACAAGCAAAAATTCTAACGAACAATACATGAAAAGAATCAAACATATTGACATTACAGCAAGATCTCACCTGGAAAAGAGTCATAGGAAAAGAATGGTGAATTTCCCTCCCTTTTATCTCATCAGGCACAACATTTTTACTCATGGAGATATTCAAATAACTATACATCAAAGCCAAAAACTTCGCAATAGCCTGTAACACAATTCAATGTTATTCAGATAATTATCAAAAATCCAAAAGATCAAAACAAAAGAGAATCACACACACGCACCAAAGCCTCGTAACATTCTTTAACAGAGTCTAAGAGCATGAAAAAGGGTTTGCTACCACGTATATCCGACAGCCCAACAAAGGAGTTAATTGCGTAAATTGGGGCCATGAGTATAATTATAGCTATGGCTTTTTGCTCCTTCGGATTTTTCCAGTAAAACATGTGCTGCGATAACAGCTGAAATGTGAAGTGCATTGTTAGCATCACCGATATTCCTGATGCCGCTAGCGTTATTTGCCCCCGATCCATATCTGATAAATCCATTTTGGATTTCTGGGCAACTCAAATTTGCTTATAGTGAAAAGGAAAAAAACTTGTGAATTATGATTAGGGCGTATTTAGAGATATCCCTAACTAACGGGACTAGAAGTGAAAATTAACCTAAACATTGAAGCGGGGTCTCTCCAGTTGTTTTTCCTCCAATTTTACCCTCATCGTTTAAAGTCGCTATCTTGTTCAAAGATTTAAAATTGCAGAAAATGGGGTAAAGGAAAATGGCGCGTGCGAATTTCTTGCATATATTTGGCTTAATTTGTATCTTTTCTACAAAAAAGGAAATGCAACACTCAAATGGCGTCTAATTAAATGACGTCGAAATGGGTTAATCGTATACGCAAAACCAATATTTTATAAGGTTTTTTGTACTTGTTAAAGTAGTGTAGCATCTTATCTCAAGGGAGTATATATATTATATGTATATATATATATATATATATTATGCACCATTCTTATGCAGTTGACCTGCTATTTTACAAAATAATTGATCGATTTTAGGGATCTTCGAGTTTCCCCATCCCCAAGATCACTATTGGATTGCAGGTATGATGATTATATGTTTGTATTGTTTTCCTTTTTCCCCTCTTTTTACCTCATGTGTGTGATCTGACTTAAACGTACTATATTCTTGGTTATACGCAGCAGTGATGGGTGGGTTCGATCTACGGTGGATAGGGAGACTGATTATTTTTATGGTAATAATTCCAAGAAACCATGGTTGGGGAAAAGAAGGCCATTACGCTACTTGCAAGATCGCTGAGGTAAATTTTTTGTTTCAAGTATTTATTTTTCCTGTTGAAGATTGATGATTTTAATAAGTTCAAAACTTGAACTGTGGGTAATTGATTTTGGGTCAGAGTTCAATGGATGTTTGTGAAATGTGTCCCATTGGTACTTTGCTAATCATGTCTTAGTGTCATTAGCTCTAGTTTGCCCATATTAATATCAGACCTTGTATGAAATCCAATGTTGGTAAATTCTTGGGTAAGGTGCAGGGTTGTTGAGCTTTAATTTGTTGGGAAATTTTTCATAAACAGTTTGATTTGAATTTTTTCAAATGAAATCTGATGATATTGTTCTTGGTTCTTATAGAATTTTCTTACTGAAGACACTGTAGCTGCAGTCAAAGCATTGCTTCCAGATCATGCTGAAGGTGATCTTGCTGCCGTTTGCTCTTGGCCAGACGAGATTAGGTTCCACTATAGATGGAGTAGTGCTTTGCATTACCTAAATACACCTGATTTCAGGTGTAATTACCAGTACTGCAGTAAGAGTTATTCTTCGCGTTTAATTTTTACTACTCAACTTTCTGTTGAATATTTTGTCTTTGATTTTCTTGATTATACATGGTATCGGTAGTACACTGATGTATGTTTCAGGTTTTTTGGACCATTAGGTGATTGTTGGTCTCAACAATCATTCAACTTTTTGGGTTATTATGCCATCACAATTTGTCCAATATTCTTCATGGATGATTATAAGTTATTGGATTGTATTTTTGTACTTTTGAAATGATCATTTTCTCAACGTATGATAGGAGATTGCCATGATTCTGCTGGAACAAAAGATCGGTGTGTCACTGGAGCAATTTACAACTACACGATGCAGCTTATGTCAGGGCATCATGATTCAGATTTCTCAGTAAAAAACTGTAAGCATCATCAAGTTTAATTTACCAGTTACACTGTGGAAATTGGCAATTAATTTCTTCGAAGGACAGATAACTTGACAGAGGCACTTATGTTCCTATCACATTTTATTGGCGATGTCCATCAGGTCAGTTCAGATTGTGGACAATTTTGTATTTTCAAGATGCTCCTTTGTAATTCAGTTGTATATATATCTTCTAAATTTGGTCCCTTATTCTAAAAATAGACATCACATCAGAGTTAATGTGATCAAACACTGTCTAAACGATTAATACTTGTTAACAGCCATTGCATGTTGGTTTTACTGGAGATGAAGGCGGGAACACAATTGCTGTCCGTTGGTATCGGAGGAAAAGTAATTTGCACCATGTGAGTCACATGTAATTATGCTGTGTCTTAATACTTGTTTAGAGGGTAGACGGAATTTGACAAAAAATTTATACTATTTTAATTAATTTATTGTATTGTATTTACGTTATTTCAGGTGTGGGACACTTCGATCATTGAATCTGCTCTAAAGACATTCTACAACTCAGATCTCACAACCATGATCCAGTCTATTCAGAGCAATATTACAGTATGTTAATAAAATCCCCTAATTTTAATGTTCAATGAAGAATGTATGGATTAAAATACATCATTGGACATTTCTTCCTAGAAATCTAAAATCGTGGGATACTTTATGCAGTCACGTACTTACCATACCGTTTTTTTTTTTTTTTTTCGTTCTGTTTAATGGCAAATAGGATGCCTTTGTCGAGGAATCATCTAGGGCAAATTGCAACCATACAGTTTGTCCAGACCCGTAAGTGTTCAATTTTATCTCTATATGCGTTTTATATCATGAAAATACTTTTATATGCTTATGAATTTATTACCCTTTTTGTAAAGTCTTCTTATTTGAATTCGTATTAAGGTTGTGACTTGTCTTTCATCTAACATGCATTAACAATATTAAGAACATACCAATTATGAAGATACCAATTTCATAGTTAAACAGCTATTTATGCTATTGGTAGTGTAATTATCCACACATAGAATATCCCTATTAAGTTGTCTCCAAGCTTATATATGTTGCTCTGTTTGCAGGTATGCTTCTGAAGGCATCAATCTAGCTTGTAAATATGCTTACAGAAATGCCACTCCTGGAACCACCTTAGGAGGTACATATGCTTACAAAATTAATGATCTTTAATTCTTGAAACTGTGGACAAGTAAGAAAAAACTTATGAGAAATAAATGCTATAACGATTTCATTATTATTCCATATCGATATTCTGCATATGCTTCGAATCTTGGATTTATTCTGTTCTAGGCTAGTGTTAATTATTCCTTTCATGTGCAGATGATTACTTCCTCTCTCGGCTGCCCATCGTCGAGAAACGACTGGCCCAAGGTGGGGTCCGTTTGGCAGCTATTCTCAACCGTATTTTTTCTAAACATTTATCTGTTTCAAAAGAATGAATAAAAACTGGAGGATAGAGATGAACTACAAAGCTTTATGCCCCATCCATTGTGGCTTGTACGTTGGGGCAAGCGGATCATTTATGATGAAGAGGATGAGCTTCAAGAGAATGATTCGGAGTTCTTGCAGAGTGGAACCATGCAATACCAGACACGAGATAGATCTTCCAAAGAACAAGGCCTTTTTCGAATAAGCCAATTCATTTGGGACCCTGCAGATCCGCTCTTTTTCCTATTCAAAGATCAGCCCCCTGGCTCTGTGTTTTCACATCGAGAATTATTTGCAGATGAAGAGATGTTGAATGAATTGAGCGTAAATTCTGAGATTTTACTATCTTTTTCTTTTTCCCAAGACATGAACTAACTATTTTAAAATTGTTGATTATATTTGAAGTCTTAACATTTGTTAAAAAACTAACTCAAACTTATATGTTAATCCATCATATTCACATGGTGAATGTCCAACTGAGCCAACTTGGATACATCCCCATGATTTGTAGTGTTATCATCAAGATGGAACATATGGGACGAATGACAACAAATTGCCATGTCCAGTACTTGAGAAGCCTCAAAGTTTGGTGATTTAAATGTCTCTTTCTAGGCTGCATATTTCCAAAAACGAGCTTTTTTTAGACACACAGATTTATAATCTATCACCCAAAGAACACATATGTAGCATTTGGTCTATAGAAACAAATTCTAACACTTGTTTTTCTGTTATATACAAGCAAATTCTAACAAACAATGCATGAAAAGAATCAGACATATTGACATTACAGCAAAATCCCACCTGGAAAAGAATCATAGGGAAAGAATGGTGAATTTCCCTCCCTTTTATTTCATCAGGCACAACATTTTCACTCATGGAGATATTCAAATAACTATACATCAAAGCCAAAAACTTCGCAATAGCCTGTCCCACAAACCAAAAACTCAATTCAATGTTACTCAGTTGATTATCAAAAATCCAAAAGATCAAAACAAAAGAGAATCACACACACGCACCAAAGCCTCGTAACATTCTTTAAATGAGTTTAAGAGCATGAAAAAGGGTTTGCTACCGCGTATATCCGATGTTGGGAAAAATCTTGGAGCGTAACGGGCGGTGTTTATGAAGATGCAATATAATTATGAAATGTCGAAGTACGGGATACCCGAGTTCCTTAAGACAATATTGCCCCGCTCTTGGTGGTTACGGTTTACGGCAATTGTCTCCCAAGATACAACGACATCGTCTCGATAATAGTACCACTACAAATTACCGAGTCTAGCGAACAAATGCTTGTTCCAAACTCTCTCGATGGACTCGTATGATTTAATGCATATCTAGACATTTAATATGCAAGTTTTAATCTTAAACTATAAAATTAATATTTAAGAATATTCAAAGTACTCAAATTAGTACTTAAAAGTTCTTAAAATATTATTCAAGAACTTAAAGAATATTTCTAATGCTCAACTTAGCATTTAATATTCAACATTATTCTTAAAATATTAAAACTAATATTTAAGAAATAAAAGAACTCTCAAAATACTCAAATTAGTATTTTAGAGAAAAAGAGAAATGATATTTGGTGTGTTTAATTTCATAAATGGAGGGCCTATTTATAGATTATGAAGAGTTTTGGGTCAAAAATTATAACTTTTCGTACATAGCATTAGGGCCCAAAAGGTGTGTCTATTGGACTAAAAGCCCCTGAAATGGCTTTTCAAAACAGCCCCAAAAGTTGCCTTGTTTGATGAATAGCCCCCAATGAGCTCGGATCCAGTGTAGCTGGTTCACCGTGCACCCCGCTTCTCAACCAATAAAATTGCTCACATGTAGGGTACTGATTCCGTGTGGCTAGGTGCATCCGCTGCAGTGCACCTCATCCCTAATCTTTTCCAAACTTATAATTTGACCCCAAAACTTTGAATGTTGAACAATCACGTTCTTTCAAGTTGGTCCTTAATTTTTCCAATTCGAACATTTTGGTCCCAATTAAATGAACTATTTCTCATACGATCGGGGCCATTGATTATATGATTTGTGATCATTTAATTACTTATGTTCATATCGAAAAATCAATTCCAACTATAAATAATGTTTTAAGTAATTCACTTTGTTAATTAATTTCTCATTTACCCGAAATCGAATTTGAGTAATTAAATACTCTAAATTTATCTACTCGAAACGTAGAATAATTTGAGCCAAAGCCATTCTACTTTCGACATATGAAAGTCACTTAAATCTTTATATAAATCGTGCTAAAACACAATTTACTCAATCAAGATTTCCAACAATACCCACCATGAATGAAATTAATTCAAAGCAGACTATGCAGACACATATGCAGACTATGCAGACACTGAGAGAGTTCGGGCGAAAAGCAATTGCATCAGGAGAGGTAGTTTTTTGCTTTGAACCTTCCCTAGTGTAGTACCATCGGATTTACTTGCTGGGCAGTGAACGCGATGTCTTGAACTGATCAGCGTTTTATGTAAACCAAGACAATGATACACACACAATTACTTCTCTAACAAGATTTAGTTCTCACTGTTGTGTCCGTTTTGGCCATGGACCGTCTTGGATTCATAAGTGTTTACTTTTGAAGCGGCCTTTACTTCTCACTTATATAGGTGATCTCCTATTAAGAGTACCCTGCCTTACTCCATTTTATTACATCTCACCATCCTTGAGACAGTATAGGAATCATTAAAAGCTTCTTCAGCTTAACCTCACCTACGCTCTGCAGGATTAAGCACTTGTATATCCTAGGAATGGGTTGGAGCTTATTTGATCTCCTTCAAGTGCGACACTGAATCTAACATAATTTGTTTTTCCCTTTGAACCAAGATCTTGGGATCTCCAGTTAACAAGGTAGGGTTACCCTTATGTTGATCCTTAATATGTAGGATTTTACGCCCATTCTCATCGATATGCAGTTTATTTGATCTTTTAGGCATACATTTGGATCCATATGTTCTCAATTGATTTTACACAATCATTAGAGACACTACCACTTGAGATCAACTGCTTAATGGTTTCATATCTTCAACGTATGTGTCAAGATTACCATTTTATATGCTAACTTGTGTCTTTCCGATTGCCGGCTTATGATCATACTGTATCGGAATTAGTGACACAAAATCTAGCCAATTAAGAATATCCACCATTCCTTAGTCAAGACTCTTGATCTTGGATATTCTATCGGTGTGCAACACCGGTGTCGACCCACCATTCGCTGAGTTATCCTCCACAATAGGCATTAGATACTACAGCCTCGAGCGTGAGGTTCGACCACCCACCATTTGCCTACCTTGGTTTTAGTGACTTAATCACCCACCATTTGCCTAACTCGGTTTATCTTGATAATTACCAACCATTTGTGAAATTCGAGTTGTCTACACAATGAATCCATCATTTATATGGTTTGGATTATCCTAGACAAACATCCACCAATTACATGGTTCAGGTTGTCAATCAATGATTGACTTTGATCATCACTAGTATGATTCAGCTTACCACATTTTAGTGGTTGTTCCCTTCAAACAGAAATGATTCTGATTCATCTTCATTTCGACTATTGTCAGTACACCTAGCTCTAATTTTGGTTTAACCAAAATCTTTGTAGCTTTAAAGTCATTTTCTCGGATTTAATTTTGGACGTTTAATCGACCTTCTCGATTTTACTCCGATAATTAACATCCTTTATTCTTGACTAAGTTGTGTATATTTCACAATATGTCGATTCCATTTCATCTCTAAGGGAAGTACGTTTCACAATATGAAACATCCAGAATCATTCTCACTTTGAAACCTTATAGGTTTATAGTGAAGATATTCCATAATGTCTATTTTAAATTACTTGAAAATAGACTCAAGATTCTTTCGATAAATCAAACCACATCTCGTTTTTCCTCACAAATTATATCACTTTCATAGTGAAAATTGTAGGCAAAACTCTAAATAATGCAATAATTATTCTTTCAACAAATTGACTTCTTTAAATAAATGTCTCTTATCACACGAAAAGAATATGCATCTAATTTTAATCATCTATTTAAAAATGCATTTCTTCATTCATCGTGATCAAACTTTATTCTAAAGAATGTCAAATATAACAAAGAATCACACTTATTACATTTATTCATAAGTCGAAAAAAATTTGCTAAGTCATATTAAGCATGCATACATATTTATTCTTTATCAAGAATAATCCACCATGATAAAATATTATTAAATATTAAATCACATATTGCATGCTTGCTCAATTTTATCTAGCGGATTACATCATTAATGTTGTATAATTCGATATTAAATCAAATATTATTCAACATAATATGTAGTCACATGAAGCATTTGATAATCCATATGATGAACTTATCTCTTTAATTGGTTTTCATAACCAAAATTTCGTCATTAGTTGCTTCCAGGTATTGGATCATATCTTTGACACCATGGAAGTTATAAACTTCCTTTATTTGGTTTGAATTTTACTACAAAAAAATATTCAAACTTGAATTAGTCATAAAATAATTAAAATTTATTAATTATGACAATCAATAATGTAATTTTATCTCTTGATTTCATCATCTTCCATCGGATAGCACATTTTCAAGAAACACTCAAAGATATTGTCTTAAGGAACTCGGTATACCATACCTGACATTTCATCATTATATTGCATCTTCTCGACATTTCATCATTATATTGTATCTTCGTAAACACCGCCCGTTACGACTCCAAGATTTTTCCCAACATCCGATAACCCAACAAAGGAGTTAATTGCATAAATTGGGGCCATGAGTATAATTACAGATATGGCTTTTTGCTCCTTCGGATTTTCCAGTAAAACATGTGCTGCGATAACAGCTGAAATGTGAAGTGCATTGTTAGCATCACCGATATTCCTGATGCCGCTAGCGTTATTTGCCCCCGATCCATATCTGATAAATCCATGTTGGGGTTTCAGGGCAACTCAAAATTGCAGAAAATGGGGTAAAGGAAAATGGCGTGTGCGAATTTCTAACATATATTTGGCTTAATTTGTTTCTTTTCTACGAAAAGGAAACGCCACACACAAATGGCGTCTAATTAATTGACGTCGAAATGGGTTATTCTTGTACGCAAGACCATATTTTATAAGGTATTTTTTTGAACTAGTTAAAGTAGTGTAGCATCTTATCTCTAGGGAGTATATATATATATATATATATATATATATTATATGTGTATGTGTGTAAAGCAGCACCATTATTTAGCAATTGACCTGTTATTTGTAAAATAATTGATCGATTTTAGGGTTCTTTCGAGGTTCCCCATCTCCAAAACAACTCTAGGATTGCAGGTATGGTGACTATATATATGTTTGTATTGTTTTTCTTTTTCCCTCTTTTTACAATTATTCTCATGTGTATGATCTGACTTATACGTACTATATTCTTGGTCATACGCGGCAGAGATGGGTGGGTTCGAGCTATGGTGGATAGGGAGGCTGATTGTTTTCATGGTAATAATTCCAAGAAACAATGGTTGGGGAAAAGAAGGCCATTACACTATTTGCAAGATCGCTGAGGTAATTTTTTTGTTTCAGGTATTTATTTTTCCTGTTCGAGGATTGATGATTTTGATAAGTTAATATTTGAATTGTGGGTAATTGATTTTGATAAGTTAATTTCAGACCTTGTATGAAATCCAATGTTAGTTAACTCTTGGGTTGAACTTTAATTTGTTTGGAAATTTTTCATAAACAGTTTGGCTAGAATCTTTTCAAATGAAATCTGATTATATTGTTCTTGGTTCTTATAGAATTTTCTTACTGAAGACTCTGCAGCTGCAGTCAAAGCATTGCTTCCAGATAGTGCTGAAGGTGATCTTGCTGCCGTTTGCTCCTGGGCAGATCAGATTAGGTTCCACTATCGATGGAGCAGTGCTTTGCATTACGTAGATACACCTGACTTCAGGTGCAACTACCAGTACTGCAGTAAGATTTATTCTTTTGATTTAATTTTACGCCCCATCTTTCTGTTTGAATATTTCGTCTTTGATTTTCTTCATTGTAGTTCCTTGGAAAGAAGTACAGAATGTGTCCAATATTCTTCATGGATGATTATAAGTTCCTATATTGTATTTTTGTAAATTAGGAAAATGATCACTTTCTCAACGTATGATAGGAGATTGCCATGATTCTGCTGGAAGAAAAGATAGGTGTGTCACTGGAGCAATTTACAACTACACGATGCAGCTTATGTCAGAGCATCATGATTCAGATTTCTCAGTAAAAAAGTGTAAGCGTCGATTTTTTATTGACGGGTTACACTGGAAATTGGCATCTAATTTCTTCTAATGACAGATAACTTGACAGAGGCACTTATGTTCCTATCACATTTTGTTGGCGATGTTCATCAGGTCAGTTCAAGTTGTGGACAAATTTCTTCTAAATTTGGTCCCTTATTCTAAAAATAGATATCACATCAGATTTAATGTGATCAAATAATGTATAAAAGATTAATACTTGTTAGCAGCCATTGCACGTTGGTTTTACTGGAGATGAAGGTGGGAACACAATTGCTGTCCGTTGGTATCGGAGGAAAAGTAATTTGCACCATGTGAGTTACATTACATGTAATTATGCTGTCTGTGTTTTAAAATTATACTATCTTAATTTATTGTAAATACGTTATTTCAGGTGTGGGACACTATGATCATTGAATCTGCTCTAAAGACATTCTACAATTCAGATCTCACAACCATGATCCAGTCTATTCAGAGCAATATTACAGTATGTTAGTAAAATCCCCCTAATTTTAATGTTCAATGAAGAATGTATGGATTAAAATACATCATTGGACATTTCTTCCTAGAAATGTAAAATCGTGGGAGACTTTATGCAGTCACGTACTTACCATACCGTTTTTTGTCTGTCTAACTTCAAATAGGATGCCTTTGTCGAGGAATCATCTAGGGCTAATTGCAACCATACAGTTTGTCCAGACCCGTAAGTGTTCAATTTTATCTCTATATGCTTTTTATATCATGAAAATACTTTTATATGCTTATGAATTTATTACCCTTTTTGTAAAGTCTTCTTATTTGAATTCGTATTGAGGTTGTGACTTGTCTTTCATCTAACATGCATTAACAATATTAAGAAAAATAAGCTTATATATGTTGCTCTGTTTGCAGGTATGCTTCTGAAAGCATCAATCTAGCTTGTAAATATGCTTACAGAAATGCCACTCCTGGAACCACCTTAGGAGGTACATATGCTTACAAAATTAATGATCTTTAATTCTTGAAACTGTGGACAAGTAAGAAAAAACTTATGAGAAATAAATGCTATAACGATTTCATTATTATTCCATATCGATATTCTGCATATGCTTCGAATCTTGGATTTATTCCATAATTGTTGTTCGAGTGTTAATTATTCGTTTCATGTGCAGATGATTACTTCCTCTCTCGGCTGCCAGTCGTTGAGAAACGACTGGCCCAAGGTGGGGTCCGTTTGGCTGCTATTCTCAACCGTATTTTTTCCAAACATTTATCTATTGCAAAAGAATGAATAAAAACTGGAGGATAGAGATGAACTACAAAGCTTCATGCCCCATCCATTGTGGTTTGTAATTCCCATCACTTCAAGACTTGAACTACCTATTTGAAGTCTTAACATTTGTTAAAAAACTAAGAAACTAACTCAAACTTATATGTTAATCCATCATATTCACATGTCTTGCATTGTTCTTTAAATGCTTGGATTCTGCTGTTATTCTGGAATATGACTCCCCATTATTGCTTGTAGTAATGTACAACTTAAATTGAGGTTAATCTTTTGCTTGTACGCATTGTAACACATCAATAAGTGTGTGTGTGTATATATATAACTATTCCATTATCATTTTTGGTCACTTAATCCATTTCCCCAAGTCTAAGAAATACATGCAAATTTCAATTCTCAGAATGGGAGGGTCCAGAAATTTGAGAGGGATTTTTTTCGTTTTTGTCGTTTGTGTTTTTATTATTCATGGATCTCGAGTTGAAGCATGGAGCAAAGAGGGCCATGTCATGACATGTAAAATTGCACAGGTATTTTTGGTGTTTGTTTATTTTTTATTTTTTTTACGACAAGGGAACCCGCAGCCGCTACCGTTAGGTGCGCACTGGGTAAACCCTGCTCTTGTGCAACAGTCATTTATGGGCAGGTCTCGGAGCTCAAAGTCGACGTAGAATTATAATTAAGGGAAAATTCGCATGAAAATTATACCAATTAGAAATTATCGCACACGCCCTAAAGGATCTACGTGTGAGGTTTATAAGGGGTAAAATTGTATGAATTTTTTAAATAAAAATGGTGTAATTGTTTTATATTCTTAACATTAGAGGATGCGTTGGTTATTTCCTATATGTGATGGGATGTTTTGGTAATTGTATAATTCATGACATGGGACCCACGTGAAGTCCATTAAACCAATAATTGTGATGATGCGTACCAACATAATCGATCCATTTTTTTACATTATTATTAGGTGGGTAATTTTTATAGCTCAAACTATATCATATCATTCTTAAATTATTATTTAATTTTGTTGTACTCGATCCATTATTAAATTTGTACTCATTAAAGATTCAAAAAACCCCTTCACAAACACTTTAAAGTCTTAAGACTTTGAATTCAAAAGATCCCTTCAAAATCAAGGAGCCTTGAGACTTCTTAAAATCCACATAAGAATCATGTTGAGGAACAAATTTATAACCAAACATTAAAACGAAAAACCAATTGAGTAGCATCACGAAGATTCATATAAGGGGATTATCTCAACATTTTAATTGGTTATTATGCATGAAAAAACTTATATATATATATATATATATATATATATATATATATATATATATATATATAATACAGGAGCTGCTAGAACCAGAGGTAAAGCATGCAGTTCAAATGCTGTTACCTGATTACGTTGATGGCGATTTATCGGCCCTCTGTGTATGGCCTGACCAAGTACGACACTGGTATAAATACCGCTGGTCGAGCCCTCTTCATTTCATCGATACCCCAGATAAAGCCTGCAATTTCAAGTATCAAAGTGAGTAAAAAAAATTACATTTTTTTCTTCAAAATTTCAAAAAATCTCCTTCTGATTGAGTATATTATCTGGAATAAAACAGGGGATTGCCATGATACACATGGCGTTAAGGATATGTGTGTCTCAGGGGCCATTCAAAACTTCACCAATCAGCTCTCACATTACCAGCATGGAACCTCTGATCGACGTCGTAAGAAAATCATCCTTCACTTTTTTTCCTAATTTTCGTTTTTTCATGAAATATTATATCTTCGTTTAATGGAATTTTTTTTCATTCCGATAATAGATAATATGACGGAGGCCTTATTGTTCTTGTCACACTTCATGGGAGATATTCATCAGGTTAAACAGAACAAATGAAAATGTATTTTTATGTATTATCTTTAGTTTTACTAATATTTTTCATTCAATTTATGGTATGTTTTTCGGGTTTTTTTCGATTTTGGATTGTTAGCCGATGCATGTTGGGTTCACAAGTGATGAAGGAGGAAACACTATAGATCTGCGCTGGTTCAAACACAAGTCAAATCTGCACCATGTGAGTATTGGCTAAAAGGTTTTCTAACATTTAGCAGATTTTCATGATAAGAATGATAATATTGTCACATTTTTTCCAACTTCACAAATTTGAATTTAAATTTCAATATTCAAGTAAGTTTGATTGTTCGAAAATCCATGTTTAGGTGTGGGATAGAGAGATAATTCTTACGGCTGCAGCAGATTACTATGGGAAGGACATTAATCTCCTCCAAAAAGATATTGAAGCAAACTTTACTCATGTAAGCAAATAATATTCATTTAGATTGACAAAAAAGATTGTGATGGTAATTTGTAATATATCAGAAAATTATTTCCGAATACTTAAAAAGGATCATTTTGATTATGGGAAATCAACTTTTTCAGGGAATATGGTCTAGTGATCTTGCATCTTGGAGGGAATGTGCTAATCTATCTTCCTGTGTCAACAAGTCAGTATCAATAATTCTTTCACAATTAATATGATATTTTTTCTTTTATTAATAATTGATTGAATGGTTTTCGACTGCAACAAAGTTTTCAAATTTAAGGGAATTAAAATCTTTTAGCATAAAATGAAATAATTTTTGTGAATATAATTTTGTTATTCACAAGTTTATGTCGGCTCGAATTCATTGATAATGTTAAACTCATGTATGATATTGCTTAGGTATGCTGCTGAGAGTATAAACATAGCTTGCAAATGGGGATACAAAGATGTTGAATCTGGAGACACACTTTCAGGTAAATACAGTCACTTCTTTCCATCTTTCACATATTATTATTTTTTATATATTTTTTTTAAGAAATAGGAACATATTTCATTTACTATTTAGTTACTCTTCCTTTTTTTTTCCCATAAATAAATAATTATTAAGTTTTTTCTTATTTTGTGTTGATGACAGATGATTACTTTAATTCTCGACTCGCCATTGTTATGAAGCGGATAGCTCAGGGTGGAGTCCGATTAGCCATGATTTTGAATCGGGTTTTCGGAGTGGAACAAGAGGATTCTATAGCTGCAACTTAATTAAAAAATCTCAACATCCAAACGAAATCTTCTGTTGTAAATTAGTGTTGCAAATATTATTAATACTATTTCTGTAGCATTTATTATTATCACTAAAAAAAAAAAATTGCAAGATATAGTGATTCAATATCAACACCAAAAGATATATCATGCGCTTTCATAATCAGACATCAAACTATACAAATCATTTACATATTGCTTAAGACACATAATATACTTACATTCACATCTATATCTAAACTTAAACCTCTGCCCACAATTAATCAATGGTGGGTTTTTTTTTTTCTTCTTTTTTTTTACTTTTCCCTAATCAGAAATGGAATAAAACCACTTGGGATTTCTCTAAATCTAGTTTTTAATCAACAGAATGAGAAAGATTCATAAACCTGATCGATTCGCAGATCTTCGAAAAGCACTTCATCAGTAGTTAATTCAAATCATCTCACATGTGTATCATAGGCATCAAACAGGGTATCAGGGACAACAACAGGGAGCTTGTCTATGTACATGAAAAGTCTCTTCAGATTCTCCCTTGTTATAGCCGTCATGTCTACCTCATCCCTGCTGTCCAAAAATACCCATAGATCACCAGAGTTTACCCTCTTTAAGCTGTCTCGACAGAACGGGCATGACTGTGATCTTGAACGCCTGCATAAAAAAACCACTTCATGTTGTTATACATATTACAGTGTTAGCATGAATAGAGAAACCGATTTTACACAAACATTAACAAAATGGATAGTTTTATTCAGTTGTCCTCATCTCTTTGCTTCAGTAAATGCAGATACAAATTTTCCCAAAAGCAGAATTCTAAGTGATTTTCTATATATACATACACAAATGTCATAGTAAATGAAAAATATTTAGATTGACTAAGTTTGTGTCACATATGTCCACATTTTTGGTAATTCTCAGTAAGCAATAAAGAAATTGTCATTGCAAAAACTGCTATCTAGTGAACAACGTTTGTTGTTCTGCAAATTCAGATACCAATGATTAAAACAAAAGAGGAAAAAAGTACCATTCTTTGTAGCATTTCAGGCACATTGCATGGTTACAGTTTGGCAAGACTATCTTACTGTTCATCTCCATACAAATCCCACATTCTTCTTCCCTTTCGATATCTGATTCCGATGAATTACTATGTTCTTCTTCATCCCTTCTCCTGTATCTCTCAAAGCATACAGCTTTCTGCTTTTTATCTTCCGAATCTGTTACCCCTCTTTCAAGTTGCAATAGACAGGGATATATAACCGCTGGTCACAATATATATATGTTTCGTTATCATATGCCACCACAAATCACCCTTTTTTTTTTTGTTAAAAGTGATCGTTAAAAACCAGGAAGCTTACCATAGAACTCTCTAATACTAGCTTTCCTCTCATGAGTGGACATAGTGGTGGTGCCATCAACATATACCTAAACCATAAGAAAATTTGATCAATTTCATACATTAAATGTACAAAAGGCAAATGTGGTTAACACATTTAACAAAAGAACTAACCTTGTATATTAAGATTCTCAACAATCCAAGAGCACCGGCAAGGTTACAATCAGTCCATTGCACTAGAAAGAGGAAAAAGTGAGCTGCAGGGCTGTATGACATTCTCATTTGCAGACATGCTCCATCATACTCACGTGGAAAATCAGATGCCCTGTAATGACAGTTGAAGATTCAAATTCCTAGAGCTTGAAATGGAATCTTAAAACTACCTCGTATAAAGAAACAGGATATATAATATATTCAGCGACACCATGCTGTTTAAAGAAAATCTAACTGAAGATGCTGAGAGATTATTTGTATGAAGATTCCAATGTGGATTTTGTTAACTAAAGTCTGAAGTACCAGACAATTTTTAATCAATGTACTTACAAACTTTTTGTATTTTTTATTACTCGTGTTTAGGGAATCTGATTAAGATAAAAACTTCCCAAAATCAGAGACAAACTATATACACTTTCAAGGAGATATTTTCGAAGTTGAGAAACCACGATTAGTTGAACCTGAAAATGATACCTTTATCACAGTGTTAAGCAACCGATAAAATGAACATTAATCAATCGTCAAATATAATCTTTACACCTGAATTCTTATAACTATACCGGCAAAAAGTTCTAGATATTGATCCAGAGTATTTGATACTCCATAATCTAGCTTCAACAGCTAAAAAAGAAACAAAATTTCGAAAATAATATAACAAAAAAAATCACAAAATTGCTAAAAACATAAAATAATCAAGGAAAAAAAAAAGAATCGAGCAGAAAATCATCATTGATCCTCAAAAAGCATAGCAGAAAAAAAAAATTGTTCGGTAACAAAAAAAATTCTGAACAATTAAATGAGGCTCAAAATTTCACTCACAGAGTATTAGCATGTTGAATATCGGCTTCGAGCACTTTCAATGAATCCTTGAACGATTTCCTAATTGGAGGATCTCCACCGCTTACATACATGATTTTTTTCGAAAAAAAATTTCAGTCTTCCTTTCGCTTTCGAGAATCAAATAATCATCAAATTCCGATGATAACTGGTCAATTTAATAGCTTAAAAAGCAAGATAAAAATCTTGAAAAGATGAAAAGGTAGTTTGGGAGATGGGATAATCTGGGTTTCAATTATTTTTTCTCTCTCTAGAAAGAGAAGACTCTATGACTGAGACTGAGTCGCTAAATATGGAATCGTCTTCTACTCGCTTCTAGGCAGGAACAGAAGAGGAGAGAGATGTAATAGATAATATTGGACACGTGGACATGGGATTATGATGAGTAATACTTACCTTCTTTTTTTAATTATTATTTTTTTATTGGTGGAATATTTTATCATACATTAATTAATTTAATTATTGAGTTGTTAGCTTCTTGATTATTGTGAACATTATTAGTAATCAGCAAATCAATAAGTTTTAGTAGTAAATTCAAATTTTGAAAATTCAAATATATCTCAATTAAATAGAATTAATTACTCTTCTCAATAAATGTAGGTGCAATGGTGCATTTCCTATCAAGGAATTAAGTGAAATAATTACATATTAAATTAATTGAAATTAAAAGAAAACAAAAGTAAGTCAATTTTATGTGAAGCCCTTATCCATAATATTGGGCCCACCAATATTATTTATAAATCTTATCTAACTATTTAATTTTGGATAAATAATAAATATAATTTGATGAATCTGCTTTTCGTGTTTCTTTGTGTCTCCCACTTTGTGCGTACGGTTAGCTTTCGGCCCACGCAGCGCCTTATTCATTCTTTCGTTTTTTCCGCCATTTTCTATTCATAATAGTATATTTATAATATAATAATTTGTTTCTTAAATTATTAGTTTAATGCCTATTAAGCTCTTAAATTAATATTTAATATTTTAATCTTAATTTCTTCTATTTATATATACTAATAATCTTATTTTGGTAAAAGAACAAAAATACTATATTTAGACTATATTTCTATAAATATGTACTTTAATTTAGTAGTCAATATAAATTAGAGTATTATTTAGGAAATTAATACAGTAATAAATATTTATTAATTTCAAAAGATGGGTAATTTGGAAATAGATTGTTAAAATTTTGACCTTTCTTATTTCCAAAATATTTTTTTAAGATGGAGGGAGTAATTAATTATTTTAGTTTGAGAATTTATATATCATAGTTATAATTAAAGGTAATTTAGGCACTTTAACCTAAATTATTATATACTCATGGGCTCACTATCTATGAATATGGATTATGAGAGATGTCACATTATTCTTAATAATTAATTTAAATTGTTGTGGGTGTATGAAACCCCTTGCCCACAGACCACCCCTAATAATGCTTAAAATTTATATTAGTTTACTAACAATTTTACATATATCGAGTTGCATATAAATTAATTAAACACAGTTATAAGTGTGACGTGTCGAAATTGTAATTTAGACACAATTACACTTATTATATATTGTAAACTTGTAATCATTACATTGATTAGTGTTATTATGTGTCCTTGACCTTTAATTCCAACTTGTGTTCATTTACATTGAACTTGGACTTATATAAACTCTCTTGGATTTTTTTGAGTGGACAATGAAATTATTTTATATATCAGTAATACTTAAAAATGATTAGGCAAATGGGGCCATGATTGATATTTGATAAGAAAATGACCCAATTTATTATTTATCATTAATTTGTTTAGTGTTGTAACAAAATAACATAAAATAAATAATTGTTAAGTGTTTGTGAATCTTTCCTATCCAGATGTAACTCTGAATAAATAAATAAGAATTCCAACATTTTCCTTAGTCACAAAAAAAAAAGATATAATAGAAGTTTTTAGACGAGAAATTATATTCCACTGTCAATCAATGTCTGAGTATATTTAGGAATTGGGACCATATGGTAATAAATTGGCAAGCTCCATCTTTATGGGCCGGGGCTCCGAAAGATAATGGACCCACAGCCCACATGTTAGCAAGTTTCATTAGGAATGGGCCAATTTTGGGCTTTCAGGCCCAAAGACCATTTGTGATACAATTACTTTTTATTAATTTAGAATCAATTTACTTGGCTCATATGGGAATTAAGGGATTGTAATATATCAAATTACGGATAGTATCTTTTACATCATTGTTTAAACATATTTGAATAATATCTCAATAATGGACTTTAAGACTTAACAAAATTACACACGAAATTCAATTTTCTTACTCAAAATAACAATAACAATATCCCCCACATTGTGAATATAAGTTATAGTTGGAATTAAGTTATTATCACATGAATTGAACTCATAGAAAACTTGTAAATCTTTATTCATATGGATTTGCCTCATCTTGTTGATAATTGATTAGTCTCTTTAAATCATATAACTCAAGTGTATTTAATTGAAAACTTGTCAATTTTTTGTAATAGTAAAAAATCAGTAAGTCACTTATGCCAAACTCGATTCCAGTCAAGTATATTCAACATAACGATTTTATTTTTATTATAAAAGGAATATATTCTCAGTTTAAGTAGAACAAATGTTACATACAACTTGAATCGCATGCAGACTTATAATAGTAACATTCATTATTAAGTGAACAACACCAACATGCGCCTATTATGCAACCTTTCTGTGGCTTGCAAGAACCCTTAACTTTGGAGCCACTTATATTCGTATTTGTGCCCATTTTATTGTCAATATTTTCACCTAAGTTTTTGCCCTCATTCGCATAACCTGTAAAATCAAAATGTTAATATAATATAATAATAATAATAATAATAATAATAATGAAGAAATATTAGATATATTCGAGTTTGAAAACTAGACTTACATTGATGAGGGATGAAGAGAGCAGCAAGGATCAAAAGGACGAAAAAGCAACTTGCAATTTTATAAGAAGCCATTGAATTATTATTGAGCAAAATAAAAGAAAATTGAATGATTTTGGTTTGTGGGTTTTGGTTCAAATTTATAGCAGTAAGGGACCCCAAGATTATGACAATATGTGCTTATTACAGTAACAAATCTCCTTTGGTTAATATTATAGTAAGCCTTCTTAGTTCTTACCTTAGTTACATATTGTTTTCATGTTTGACTTCCTATTTTCTTATGAGATTATTTCCTTACGATTGTGTGTATATTTTTAACCATTGAAATCTACTAGCTATTATGTGAGGTGTGTTCGACTGAATTGAGATCATCAAATTATGGTTATGTCGATTAATTATGAGAAAATTGAGTGACAAATGAATTATTTTGGTACCATTTGGCAAGTTTCTTCGATATAATTTATGAGCAAATTAAATTATAGAAGAAAAAGTACAAATCACAGTGTTTTGATAATTGCATATTTAGGTCTTGCCCCTTTTTGTTTTTTTATATATATTTTTTGAGTCATGCCCATACATCAAGATATTACATAGACTATATCAACCATAAAATAATAATCTTGTTAGCATTATTGAAACTTCAATTCCACTACTTGGTTGAAGATTATTGAATAACTCAAATTTCTTATTGAACATTTTCAATGGTTATGATTTATGATCTATTGATCTTTTAACTGAATATAATTAAACAACAAAAAAATGAAAAGGCAATTCCACACAGGTTTAAACATAAATCCAATTCAAAAATAATTATAACAATAGTCTACCAATAAATACATGATTCAAAACAATATGACACTTACTTTTCTCTTCATCAAACCATGAAGATCAATCAATCTATCACAGCTTAACTGAACTATTATCCACCTCTGGTTTATTATACCTCCCACCAGCAACACTCCTAAAAGCCTTCAAAATTCCAGCAAAAGTCACCATTCCAACCAAAGTATGATCATCTTCCACAACCCAAACACAACTGACTCTATGAGCAAGAGCCTGTATCATCACAGCCACTAACGAACTCCTCGGGCTGCACACCACCGCCTCAGACCTCCTAGCCGGGTAGAACCGACCCGACCCCACGGATCTACCCGCCCGCCCGTTCCTACTCGACCCATATTCATCATCAGACGAACAACACGAGGATGAAGAAGAAGAAACCGAAGAATGAAAAGAATCGTCCAATAGTTCCAACATTGCCCCTAGATTCCTCTCCTCGAGCTTCATCTTCACCAGCTGGACCATATCCTCTGTGGGACCCCCACAGTCGATGTATGTCATGAGCTCAACGGCTGATAAGGCCATTATTGCAGCTGCAGCAGTTTCGTCACAGCCCGCCAGAGTGAACGGTGAGATTTCGCCGATCAGTTTGTTCTCTTCATCGATCACAGCCACTGATGTTTGTTCTGTGAGGGCACGGTGAAAATGGGCCAACGATGAGGATGCGGGGGTGTTGTAATGGACGGCCATGATGTCACGATCAATGACATCGAGTGAATCGATGGTGAAAGTGGCAATCTGGGAGAAGGCTCGGATTGAGTTAAGGAGGAATCGGATTATGTCTTCCTGAGTTAACCAGCAGTATTTGTGGCCATTGCGGCGTGTACAGATGAAAGACTGTTGATTGTTGAGAAGCTTTTTTCTTGAATTAGTGATCTGGTTGTGGTTTTGTATTGGGATTACTAGGTTTTGGGTGCCTTCAAGTATGTAATCTATGGCCTCCAGCAAGCTGAATGGTTCATAAAACGAACAGATTTAGATCAAACAAAGCTAGATGTAAATTAGTATGAACGAGTGATTGGTTTAAGATGGAGATGAAGAATTACTATTTGCTATAGAAATTCAATTGACAAAAGTCTTAATAAAATGACTTTTCTTTTGATAGTTAAGAAACCTGACAAAGATATCAACATCCTTAGTACCTGTAGCAATGCATTACCACAATAATAAATAGTGGTTTGCTGCAATTTACAGGTCATAATTCCAAAGGAAAATCTTCATTCACATGTATGGATTTTTTTACTGGCAAATTCTTGAATAGCAGGAAGATTAAAGTCACAACAAACTCAATCAAGATGCTTGATATTATCTTCCAGATACATTCAAATGCTCTGATTTAGGCATAAGAAATCATTATTTTCTCTATATATTCCGATAAAACAGCACATGGATGATTGGAATTAGGACCAATTCTTTGTTTTCCAAACTATAACCCAAATTTTGATCACAAACAATCAAATAAAATACAATAAATCAAAGGAAAATTAGCTGCACAAACCTGGAATTAGGTTCCAAATGCCTGACGACTTGCAAGCCTTTAGGCAAAACATCAGAAACAGGAGCCTCAAACGCCTTAAAAGGATCCTTCAAATTTTCCTCCCTGCAAAGGAAAAGAATCACATCCGCTACGCAAATTTTCCCCACGCACAAGCAGGCGCCATTAACAACACCGTCTCCGCCGCAATTCCACACGCTCACATGCGTTTCGCCGCACGTCTTCAACGCCGTCAAGGCCTCGGAGACGGTGGCGGTCGCCGCCACGCACCTCAACTCCGGCTTCCCTAAGCACAATTCTGAAATCTCTTCATTCAGGAATCTCACTGCCATACAAGAATTTACGTGAATTAGGATTGGAAATTCTTGAATTCTCTCGAAGGATGAACAAAATCGAATTGAGATTATGAAAATTCGTGCCGCGTATATATATATATAGTGTATGTACGTATAGGTAGAGATAGATTTGGAGAGAGATGTAATGGGGAGGTGTAAAATGTTGACTGTACGGAAGTAATTCGTGAGAGTTTGTGAATAGTAAAAAACGGAAGAATGGAAAGTGGACATTTATAGAAGGAAACAAAAAAATCTTGGGGTAATTCAATTACATAAATTAAATATATTAGTAATATTATAATAAATGTAATATAAAAAAATAAATATTTTATTTTTTTTATTATGTAATTGAATGCCAAATTGTTAAATATTTTTTTAACTATGTGTTGATGAATGCATCGAAAACAATACTGTTAATGTATCAGATCTTAATGTACTATAGTATATTTTCGGGAATTTACAAGTGACACGTTGGATTTTGGTTGGTTTTGATTTTTTTATATATTAAATTTTGTAAAAAAAATAAATAAAAAGTAATTTAACGAGATTAAATATTAATTCATGAATTAAATTTGATTTTAATTATCTCTCTATTAACTACTAATGTTTAATTTACCTTTGACTCATTAACATTATAGAGTTATGTCTAGAACTTTATGTGTGGTATAAATTGTAATTACCTTTTTGTGAACCCTTTGTATCCACCACTTTAATTATAAAATAAATGTCACAAACTTATAGTAATGTATTAATGTTAGCCACTATTTTCAGATTATAATTCTTTTGAGGAAAAAAAAAAAAAAGAAAAATAAAGAAGTTTTTGTTATGGAATTCTTCACAATACATACTATTTAAAATAAAAATCATATTACACTATTACACTCTTCAAAATGCATAAACATAAACATTTATATTCTTCATTGTCCAAAGGTTGAATCCCCAACCCCAAGGGCCCCCCATGCCCCGGCCCGACAGCGCTATGGGAGGAATTAATCATGGTAACCCAGCCAATCACAGGGGCTAGACCAGTGCCCACTGCGCACAAGGAGCCTCCCTCACTTGAGAGGTTGCTCCCACACTGCCGCTGGTGGGACTCGATCCTTGGTCATTGTCCAAACTTCACCCTTCTGTAACCAACTGGGCTGCTCATGCGGTTTTATATTCTTCACAATTCATATAAAGATAACCAAGAAGTGAAAAACCTCTCTAAACAATAAGGGGGCAAAAATACAAAGAATAGCTTAAAACTAATTAATAATTTTTATGTTGAAACTCGAATTTTTTTATCTAAATTTTTTATTTAATTTAGATCATTTTCAAATAGTGAGAAAATAAATTTTCTAGAAAAAGCTTCGTACTACGGATTGAGTACTAATGGAGTGAAATTAAGCACTTGGTAATAATTGAATCAAATGGCAAAATTTTGTACGCAATATTGAGAGCGACTTCCATAACGTCGGTGATTTATCATTCTTATTAAGTAAAAACAAAGCTTAAATACGATTTTACTAATAATTGGTTTAAACACGTTTCCAGGCCTAAAATTTCAATTGAAAGTCTTTGATTGGAGTTAATTCTATTTTTCCCTTTTGAAGCAAGGTGTATATATGAACATGTTTATCTTATTATTTTGTAAATTGTAATTAGCGCAAAAAAATAAATGAAATTATGTATTTGTGATATGAAAGTTCGTTTGAATTAAACATATCAAATAGGTTTGAAAAATTTGAATTATACCCAAAATTCGAATCGATTAATAAAGAAATTATACAATACGTTTGGAAATATTATATTATTAGTCATTTAAATTTTGTTCGATTAGCCATCAAATCATAATAATCCTTTTAAATCTAGAATAAACTTGAACATACTTTAATTAACTTAAATCATTCAACCCATAATTGTAATATAGAAAAAGTAGAAACATAAAGGAATTAAGCAGAAATCTCCGAGGAACCAGGAAAAGCTTATCCATATTACATCCACAAAACGAGAATATACCAATGAAATCTCCTTAGATTTTTTGGGATGTCATAATTGGATTTTTTTTTTTTTTTTTTCATATGGTTTATGAATATGTCAAAATAATAAAAAATAGCCACATTTAGTAGACTATTCAACTACTGTTATAAAAGGAATTGCAAAAAAATATGAATTAAGTTATAATATATATATATATTGTTTGGTTTTTACCATAACAATAAGTTCATAAATCTAGTAGCGACCATAACCATGTATTCGTTTGTAAATTGTAATTGTTGGTACATGTGAGTGACAATTTATATTATTTGTAACCCTATATCTACTAAATTTAGTATTTGGTGTTTTAACTGTTCTTAATTATATTATTAAAGATATAATAAGTTGTGTTATTTGTGACAATATATTTTTTTATTAAATGAAATGACCAATAGTATAATAAAGAAAACATCCATTTTGTTTTCTAAATCGCAAAGGTCAGTAAGTAGTTCTACCTTTTCAATTAGTAGCAATATATATATATATATCATATTATATGATATATTAATTTCTCTTTGTTCTTATTTTTTCCCATCTGTTCTTCTTTGACGACTGGGTGGTTTTCAACAACTTGTCTTTTGGTTAATTGTGGCTGTCGTTTAGAGAGAAAAAGAAAAAAAAAATACCTAAAGCATTAATAATTACCATAAAATTGTACTAAATTTTCTGAATTTCTCTAGAATCATAGACAAAATTGGGTAACATAAACAAGAAATCTGCTCTATTTATTTTATTTATTTTTTGCCCTTTTTGGTAAATAATGAAGAAAACAGAAACTTAATCCAATTAAAAAATAATTAGTGCACGCCAGTAAAGAAGCCATTATTGATCAACCTTATTAACAATTTTTCACATTATTTTGAATTTTGTCAAAGGCCAAAATAAATATAAAAAACAATCACAACAGAGTGGTACAAATAATTTAAAAAATAATAATTTGAACTATTATTTTGATTAAATAAATCAATTTCTCCATTATTTGCACAAATTATTTAGTCACTATGTGGGCATTATGTGTTGATCTGGAATTTATGCTGTTCAAGAAATAGACATAACTTTATAATATTGAAAAAGAAATAATCAAGACCTGTCCCTTTTAAATTGATGTGGACTCGTTGCATTTATATTAATCAATTATATGGGACATAATTTAATAACCAAAATATTGTAGATTTAAACTCAGAGTTAGTACTTTTTTTCTCCAAAATAATATTTTAGTATTAAATATCTCAAAGGCCACAGTAGTGATAAGCCATCACAATACTGTATACCTCGCACGACAACCTAAACAAAAAGAAGGTAATAAACTGAGAAATTTTAGGCCCCAATTGGATAGAATATTCATCTTCGTAGAATTTATTTTCATGATAAAGTGAGAAAAAAATATTTTTAAGGATAATAAAATGTGTGTTTTGATGAGTTTTTTTTGAAGAAAAATTTGTCAGTTGATTTGATATTTTTTTGTTGTGAAAAATTTGTTTGAATTGATTTCTGAATATAATTTATAATAAATATTTTTAGTCAAACTCATCGATTTAAACGTCAAAATATAGTCATAATAGATCTTATTTTAAACGTTGTATTATTTTATATTAGAATATGTGATTAATTTAATTTTTTGAGTTGAAAGATAGTCGGAAAAAACCTTTTAAATTAGTCGAGTGAACTGTCAAATCATAAATAGTTAGAGTCAAATTTCTCTTTTTTCTAAAAATTTATCCGAGATTATCTAAAATTTTTAGAAGAATTTTTTAAGCCAATACCAAATATGTGATATTTTTTCGGGATTTTTTCTCTGAAACAATTTTTTGTTGGTTGGAATTGCCAACCAATGGATTTTAGGCCATTCAAGAAATGTACAGTTTTATAGTTAGGTACGGTATGAAATAGAATGGGTCCCTTATCTCATTTATTTTACTCACAAAGTCTTAATTATTAAATTAAGTGTAGATACTTAACAAAATAAATCAGATTTTACCAAATTTTGGTTAGGTAGACTTGAATAAATCTCGAGGTGTCAATTAAAGAATCAAGAAAGTTCTGGACATTTGGTCCACCTCTTCTCTTTTTTTTTTTTTTTTTTTTTAACAGGAATATGATTTTTTATTCCAACTTTTATTTGACATAAAATATGTGAAAAAATTAAAAAAAAAAAAAAAATCTTATCCAGGTAATTAAGCTGAGTTTAGAGAAACGGATCAAAAGATTATTGTAAATAATAACGGCCCATCTCAGTGGGCTGAACTTAATTAAGGCCATATGTGCTCAGGATGGTATGGTGAAGACATAATATCATTGGAATTGTGTTGGGCCTTTACGGATTTCCTTTAACTTGATTAAATGGGCTGGAATAAAGCCTCAATTGAATGATATGTCCATCATAGATTTTTTTTTTTTTCAAAATATATGTGAAAAATGTATTTTTAGGGATTAAAAAAAATATGGTGCGAAAAGTATGGATAAGTTTTGTAGAGAAAATATATAATTATTATGATTAATATGATATATTTGGGTTGATATTTAGATATGATTTTTTATTTGGCTATTTTTAGTCGAAATGACTGATTTAGATATAAAAAATAATTACAATGAATATTTGCATTAGGGCATTAGAGCATATATTTAGCTCAAGTTTTGGTGGTGAAAGATTGCTGGCAAATTCATTTTTAATTGATGGTGTCAATTGTCAACATATAAATCATCGATAGTAAAAAAATATTTTATTTTTTTAAGAATCTTAGATTTAAAATTCAATTTTTTTTAAAGAAAATTGTTGTGATATACGCCAACCAAACATGTTTTCTAAATTTTTGCATTTAGAAGTTGTGTTAACGATAATTAACTAAAATATATAATAGTATCTTTTTGTCCAAATTTTTTTTTAGTTATATATTCCACAACCCATTAATTATTCCCTATTACAAGCATTATTGGTACTTAATGGATCCTTATCCAAAAAAGATTCCATTTTTCACATGATTCATCATTGTCATATTTTTCCCAATAGAATAGGACAGTGTTTTGGATAACATTGCCACATACTTTTGCTCTTCAAATAGTACCTATAAATTCTCAACTCCCATACCCAATTTTTTCTCATCCATTCCTACATTTCCCTATTTAAGATTTTCTTGTGCAAGATCCAATCAAAAGAGAAGATATTTAGATTTAATTATTTTTTTTTTTTGAAATTTTGAAAAAAAAAAAAAAAAAAGAAAGAATAATGTTGTCTGTATTCAAGAATGGTGTGATTGACCCACCAAAGGAATTGCATAGCCCAGCCTCAACAACAAATGCTCCCCAAAAATCTAAGTCCCCAGAGGATGTGTTAAAGGATTTTTTGTCTTCAAATCCCAATAATTCATTCTCTCTTGCATTTGTAGACAAGGCCTTATTGGCCTATGCTCCTCCTCAAGCTTCAATCCTCTCAAAACCTAGGTAATTTTATTTCACATTCTTATTCTTCTTATTGAACAATTATAATATCAGGTGATTCTTAGAGACCCTCGAACCCCCCGTGATCTATGTGGGCTCCACACAATTAAGGATCCGGGCCCTCGAGTATTCTCGGGACCCACCAAGTATCACCAAACGATCTATTATATACACATATGATTGAAATTAACATAAACAATTTAACATGATTGATATGAAATATTTGTTTGCTGCAGATTGTTCTGTGGTGCAAATGATGTGTACTGCATTTTCATTGGAAGTCTAAACAACTTGTGTGCCCTAAACAAACAGTATGGGCTCTCAAAGTGTGGAAATGAGGCCATGTTTGTGATTGAAGCCTATAGGACCCTCCGGGACCGGGCCCCGGTCCCGGCTCATCAGGTCCTTAAGGAGCTAAATGGAAGTTTTGGGTTTGTGGTCTATGATCACAAGGCTGGAACTGTGTTTGCTGCCCTTGTAAGTACACTTCATTATCAATATTTATAAATATTTTGTTCATATTATTAGTGCAATTATTATATGATATGGGTTTTAATTTAATAAAAATTGGTCTTTATATAGGGTGCTGATAAGGAAGTGAATCTGTTCTGGGGCATAGCAGCTGATGGGTCTGTTATGTTATCAGACAATGTGGATCTCATCAAAGCTAGCTGTGGAAAATCATTTGCCCCATTCCCGCCCGGTATGTATCTCGATCATCGATTTGATATTAAATGTGATGAGACTTATCATATGGGTCTTCGCGCTTATGAGCAGGGGTATTCTCGTAATTAATTAAATAATTTTTATACTTGCAACTTTTATATTAACTGACGGTCCAATAAGGCGAGCCCACAATCCAACAAGGCCTGCTATAAGTACAACCTTAATCAAGAAAATCTAATTATCTGGTTTACAATCTAGAAAAGCGGATTATTTAGTTTACAATGTAAGAACTAGAAACACTAAATTCTCTAATACTCTCTAAATAATCTCTAAGTCTTCTAAGATCGAGGATTTTAAGATCTAGGAGTACAATATTTGAGAACTACGAAGATGAGGCAGCTTTAAGTTCCAATCCATGAAAATGCTAAGTAATCTGCTTTGAGTATGATCAGATCTCATCCCCACGTGTAATTTGAGTGATATATATTTGATCTGAAGTGAAGAAAACTTTCACAAGATTTAGCATGTTAATATATTTCAAATATGATCTTCCTTTGTATTTGATTGGCTTTAATTTTTGATTTTGAAGGGTGCATGTACCATAGTGAAAGAGGATTAATAAGTTTTGAGTATCCAATGAAGAAGATGAAAGCAATGACTAGAACTGATAGTGAAGGTGCAATGTGTGGTTCATATTTTGCGGTCGATGCGTATTCTAAGGTTAACAGCATGCCTCGTGTCGGGAGTTCAGCTAATTGGGCTACTTGGGACTAACGACACGACTTAAAATCCTAATGGTCGTTTTTTAGTCTAATAAGTTTGTTATTTGTGTTTATTTTTCGTTCGTTCGTTTTTTTTTTCTTCTTTTTTTTTGTGTCTTCCTCGAGCATCTACTTGTGATCGATTTCAGAAGTATGGAGTTATGGTTTTTGGCCATGAGGTTTATGTAAATTTGACTGCGTTTAGGTTATGATATGTCGTGACTTGTGACAATTAATCAAATATAATTTCTGGCTCTGATTTATTCGATGTTGTATTCATCGTGCATTCTAACAATATATGATTGACGGAATGTGTTAAGTGACTCTGTAATATTATATTTGTCAAAATTGTAAGAAAGTACAGATGTAATTAGTTAATTACAAGTGATTTATTACTAAAATTAAAGAGGTGAAAAATAAATGATATATAAAAAAAATTATATATATAATCTCTCTTATTTTACAACCCATTTAACAACCAACTTAATTCAAAACCAACCCAACCCAACCCATTATTTGGTGCACTAATTGAAATTTTAACATGAGATATGATATTATTTTATTAAACTTTGGTATGATTTTATTTTTGGGCCACTTGTGGAACCACTTATTAGAATTTTCTAGATAGAAAAATATAGTAGGGTAAAATCGAAAATTAACGAGGAAAACGATATAGAGTGGGTAGGACAAAAAGAGGAGAAAATTAAAAAAATAATCCATTTTTAATAACAAATTCGAAAAATAGCATTGATTTTGAAGGTGTTGTAAAAATGGCATTAAACGCCTTGGGAGAAGGCGCATACTCCCAATGCGCCTTCTCCCAAGGCGCCACCCCCCTATTTATTAAAAAAAAATTAATTTTTACCCCCCTCTAGGATTCACCCGTGTATGTTGGATATATATACACATATATATATATATAGAGAGAGAGAGAGGGATTATTACCATTGTTTTTTGGGGTTGTCCAGAGCACTAATAAAATCCTAACAATTTACATACAAGATAAATTATAAATAAGCTCAACCTCTATATACTATTATAAACTCCCCAATATAGCTATCGTTCTTATATATATGTTTTATTTTTTTGACATTCTTGATAAAAGATAGATTTATTCTTTCTATTGTGGGCTAATATTTTTTTGGTTTCACCTAAAGAAATACTCTACATCCACCTGAGATTCTAATTCTACAAACATTGTTTAAGAATTAAGAATAGATCACAATTTTAAATCACAATATAAAGCAAGACGTACTATTTACAAAAAGTGATCTTCAATTTGCTATATAATATACATTTATCTGTACAATATATGATCTTTCTTTTTTCAACACCAGGTTACATACCCAAAAAAAAGTTGTTTTATCTAAAAGTTAATTTGGTGGATTCAATTTCCTTTTGTTTATTAATTTCACCAAACCGAGTCGGCCCGATGATGATATAAACTCAACAGCATTGCATATAAATCTCAGTGCAAAAAGTCCTAGGTTTCTCCTCAACACTCTGCTTTCAAATTTCGAATCCCTCTCTATCTCTCTCTCTATATATATATGTATATATGTGTATATATATCCAACATACACGGGTGAATCCTAGAGGGGGGTAAAAATTAATTTTTTTTTAATAAATAGGGGGGTGGCGCCTTGGGAGAAGGCGCATTGGGAGTATGCGCCTTCTCCCAAGGCGTTTAATGCCATTTTTACAACACCTTCAAAATCAATGCTATTTTTCGAATTTGTTATTAAAAATGGATTATTTTTTTAATTTTCTCACAAAAAGAGTGGATTTGGACCGATATGTAGTTGAATTTCAAACACACAGTGGGTGTACTGTGTAATATAGTATAGATAGAATAGTATGCAAAAAGGTGAAAACGCGAAGTAAGAAAAAGCTGTAGAGCGAGCTATTATGACCTGTGACTTTTTCTACACCTCGTACCTGCTTTATCTACCACGCACTAGGTCTCCACAAAGTCAAACGACGACGTTTCCCACACATTTGCTGCTGACGGTTCTCTTCATCGGAGGCCGTGCTGCCGATTCAACTCTTGTGAGTGAGTAGCTTTATTTATTGGATTTGTTTACCGAATTTCGCTTGCTCGATCTATGCGTACGTGTTGAAATCCGTGTTTAGTTTGTTGCGGAAAGCAATGATTAGGCTAGCCTAGTGGCTGCGCTCAATTGATGCTGAATTTGTATCTCAACTGGCGATTATTTTTGTGGAATATGCATATCTCTCTATCTCATCAGTTTTGGTGTTTTAAAATTTATGAAATTAAATGCCTATGGTCATGGTTATGATTTTCTGGAAAGCAATTTTGGTTTGCGGAACTAATATCAAGCGCAAGCGGTAAATTTGCGTATGTACGCAATATGCATATGATTATGACGTTTGCTTGTTGAATAACTTAGCTCTCAGTATTTGTGACTTCTTATACCTGTGAAGGCCTTAACAAGATGGTAATTGTTTTGCTTATTATCTTTTATTTGGAAATAAGCGCAGGATATATATCTATGATGAAGTGTGGATAGGAAAAACAGGGGATGGCTAGTGGAAGTGTCTTGATCAGTTCTATTCCACATTGAGAGACGCTTACTTGTGTTGGATTAGGAAATTATTTCGTAGTACTGTAGAAGGACATGAGTTGTAGATGCTTCGGTGCTTCAACCGTGCTCCAGAGGAAAGCCCACAAACATGATCATCAATCCAAACGAGAGGAAGAAGGTGAGCATTTTATCACTCTGTTGCCCGTATGAATTTGCTGCGTATTTTTAATCAATCACATTCTTGTCCTTTTTCTTTCTGGTGTAATGGTTTAATGTCTCTTTCACACTGTGTAACCTTAACTCAGAACATTTCTGTTACACCAGTTAAGTAATGTTGCCTCTGGTAATATGCTGCATATGAGTGCCAAGTGCTGAAAGGCAACTTTACTAAACTGGTCCTGATTTGCAGCTGTGATTAAATTGGGAATCGTATTTCTTCAGACATTCAGGTCAATTGAGGAGCTACGATATATTGATATTATAGTTGACTGGTGACAGAGGCCTTACTTTCTTTTTGTCCATGTTCCAAACAAATTTCTTGCTATTATTATCTTTCTTCGATCTTGTTTCTCATATATTTTCGCTATCCAGGGACCTCAACTGAGAAGACCAAAAAGTTCTCCTACAATGAATTAAGAGTGGCAACAAATAATTTTCATCGAAGTAACAAAATAGGCCGAGGAGGTTTTGGTACAGTTTACAAGGTATTACTTGATGCTTTTGCGGACTTCAGCAATGGCGCTTTTTAGGGGAAAAGCTCTACCTGAGATTTAAAATCCCTTTTAAATAATTTTATAATTTGTGGAGCCAGCAAGGTTATCAATGAGAATTGAATATTGTACATTGTAGCTTGTGTTGAACAAAGGAACATCTCTGAACTTGTTTTCTCGAGGTTATCTGTAATGTCCATCTTAAGTATTTCTCCAGTTTGAAGTAGTCTATCTTGTGGTCTCATCTTCTCAAAGTGTAAAATCTCATTACAATCTTTAATTTTGTAATGGAACCTAATTCGATATTTACTTTGTTGTTTGCTTTCTACTAACTCCAATGCTGTTGCATAGGGAGTTCTGAAAAATGGAACCGAAGTTGCTGTAAAGACGCTTTCTGTCGAGTCAAAACAGGGAGAGCGTGAGTTTTTGGCAGAGATTGGTACCATATCAAATGTTAAACACCCAAACCTCGTTGAATTACTCGGGTGCTGTGTTCATGGACCTAACCAGATTCTGGTGTACGAGTATTTAGAAAATAACAGCATCGATAAAGCACTCTTAGGTATTTTGCCTGAATTAAGTGTTTGTAACGAGTTAGAAAATTTATTGCTGCCTTCTGAGAGTACTTCTCATATGTATATAGTATATACAGGTTCAAGGAGGTCCATAAAATTGGACTGGGGAAAGAGGTCCGCCATTTGCATGGGCACTGCCAGAGGGCTTGTGTATCTTCATGAAGAACTCGTGCCTCGCATAGTGCATAGAGATATTAAAGCTAGTAATGTACTTCTGGACGAGGACTTTCAACCAAAAATTGGAGATTTTGGATTGGCTAAACTTTTCCCTGACGATATCACCCACATTAGCACAAAAATAGCGGGAACAATGTACGTCTCATTTCTCTCTTTTGACTTTTGAAATTAGATATCACACATCAGCCTTTAGGTTGGATCAGATTCTGTTAAACAATTACGTCTCCTTATGTTTAGAGATAACTGAGTTTTACCTTGGTTTTGTTCCAAGCAGCGGTTACCTGGCGCCTGAGTATGTATTGGGTGGGCATTTAACTATGAAGGCTGATGTATATAGCTATGGAGTTCTAACACTTGAAATTATAAGTGGCAAGAGCAGTGCTAACACTGATTATGGAGCAGGCCAGAAGTTGCTAATCGAATGGGTGCGTAATCTTTCTAATTTCTTTGGCCTTTATGCATTATTCCACTTTTGTTTAACTGAATAGCTACATGAGATTGGCCTTCCACCAAATGAGATAAATTGAATACTTATGGAAGTCACTAAATCTAAGAGAAAAGGGATAATGAATAAGTTCATATATTTCGTCATTACCTCGCAATCTTGTGATTATTAACCAGGAAGATGGCTCTGTAAATAACCTGATTCTGGAATAGAAAAATATACAATGTCCTAGGAGTTAACCTTTCCAAACTTAATTACTCTATAGAGTTGAACATTTACGTGTTAGTATGTTTCAATTTGTTACCTGTTGGTAGGGGTGGCAAAATGGTTCCGGAACCATGATTCCGACCCAATTAAACTAGTTTGAGTTGGGTTGGTACCTAAGAAATTATTTTTGGTTCCTAATTGGTTCCGACTTGGTTCCAAGTTGGTCCAACTAATTTCAAGTTAGGCCAAACCGCTTGCCAATAATCTAAATTATAAAGAACAAAATGTAAGGTATTAAGTCGGGTTGGGCTTGGTTCCCTTTCGAGTTGACTTCGGTTCCGTTTTGGGTTGAGTTGGTTCCACCTTAAAACCATTTAAAAACCCAACCCATTTAAGAACCGAACCGTTGGAACCAACCCAACCACCAATTGCCACCTCTACCTGTTGGGATCAGTCTTGACCCTTGCCCCAGGGTTAAAAGTGCACTGACATAACTCTGTTTTAGTAATCTCTGATGCTTGATTTCTTGCTGAAGTTCTTTATCAATGTTGAATTAGTGATGGATATTGACTGGTTCACAGGCATGGGAGCTATATGAAGAAGGGAAACTGCTGGAACTTGTTGACCCGGAACTTGACGAGTTTCCAAAGGACGAGGCTCTTAGATTCATGAAAGTGGCCCTCTTCTGCACTCAAGCCAATGCAAGCAGAAGGCCACTGATGAGCCAGGTCATTGAGATGCTCTCTAGAAATGTGCGGCTCAATGAAAAGGAACTCACACCTCCAGGTTTCTTTGAAGACTCAAGCCGGCTCAGTGGTAAAATGGTGAAGAATAAGTCATCGGAAGCCTCAACTAGCAATCAGATGAGTTCTTTTCCCACCACAATCACTCAGGTGACCCCCAGATGAGGTCTAATGCCTGGAATTTCAGTAATTATTTTATGCATTAGGAATTCAACTGGAAAAGAAAGTAATCTGCATTTACCCGAAATTCCAATATTGATGTGTAGCTTTTGTTTGTGATTCATCTCAGTAATATCTTCGTAGTATTATTTTTCAAAGATCTTTATTAGGTCTTTCCTGGTTCTAAAGGGTATTGGTGGGACTTAGCGGCGTGAGCAAAAGAGATTAAAGAGCTCCAAGTTTACCCTGGCAGTGAAAAATGGCCATCGGCTTCTGCGGTTTAAATTCTTTAGCATATGTTTTCAAAGGAAAAGAAACCTTCAGCTTTCAATTTTTTTACATATGTATATATGATGATATGCCCCCACACAGTTGCTCTATTTCCATTTACAGATGTTCTGTTTGGCTTCTACTTTTGTGATGTAAAGCGAATATTATTATTCAATTGAGGTTTAAATTGCCAGAACTTGTCTCGATGGCTAATTTGGTTTAATTGTCACCGTGATAGCTGATTGGTTGTCTCAAAATTAGGGATTTTATGTTGGATTGGTTGGCCTTCCTACCAGAATCCGCTCTCGTCCTCTATACACCACATATTCACATTGATTGGAGTGATTTTAGGTCGTTGATGAAAATTAGATCACCCATGTGAAAATATGATGAAAAATTACTTATCAAACTTACAAAAATCCCAAAATTATAGGCAAAATTTTAGGTACCATATCCCAAAACAAGTTGGTCTCGTAATCCTAGTACGGGAAAATCTATCATAGTCCCTATCCAATGGAGCCGGTCATTTAGGACCACACATTTGGGGTGGGGTGGGTGGCTTTTTACCTCCACCACCCATACAAAAATCACCCACCCCATCCCAAATGTGTGGTCCTGAATGACCGGCTCTATTGAGTAGGAACTATGATAGAATTTCCCATCCTAGTACAATGCCAGGTAGCTGTCATCTGATTTTGACAGGCTAAGCTAGAATAATAAGGGGTGATTCTATCCTGGACCGGGACCGTTGGTCCCGGTCCAGTTTTAACCACAAGTTTTCATTTTGGGGTGGGGTGGTGGATAAAACCACCCACCCCGAGTAAAATTTGTGGCCTATCTTGGCCGGGACCAACGGTCCCGGACCAAGATAGATTTTTCCAATAATAAGCCACAAGGACAACTAACAACTACACAAATCATGGAAAGAACAAAAAAGATATAAAACAAAGTAAAAATGATCAAAATACAAATTTCTGTTGAAGGAAAACTTACAATATAAGCAAATATGAATATCCAACACACGAAAAATGCTACATCCAGCCGTAGTCTCCATCTTATAGTAATAAAAACAATGTAAAATGGCATGCATGAAGTTAACGGGAAATCATGAAGATTTTTTTTTTAATAAAAAAAATAACACTTTCAAAAACGAGAAACTAAAAGAGTCGGCAACCAAACTCAAGTGAAATTTAGCTAGCCGGTTGATCATTTGATGGAGCAACAAGTTCATCTGTTTGTGGAGCACCATTAGCAACAGAATCTTTGGCAGGTGAAGTTATTGCCTCTTTCACAGCATTAGGAACTGCGGTTTTTCCATTTTCTACAGTTTTTCCATCTTTAGCATCTTTGGCATCCTTAGCTGGAGGGGGTGGGGGTGGTAACATGTGGGGTGGTGGCTTATGCTTCAGTTTCACCAATATTCCACGCATCCTTGAGAGATCGGTTGGTTTTCCAGGTTTAGGGCCTTGGACGACTGTGATTGATGGATTCTTATCTTGATCCTTCTTCTTTCCCCTCTTTTCAATATTAGCAACCTCATTAGGAACAAGCTCTGCTATTGCTTTCCAGTATTGTTTATCAGCCTCTTTGTGGAATTTTTCTTGACTGGACAGGTATTGCTGCTCAAAAGAAATGTGTTAAAAATTAAAAATTACTAAGTACTTTCTGTAATGGATGTAATGAAATAACTGAGATTTAATGAAATTCGTAAAACTACAAGGCTCAACCTTCTCTTTCTCTCTGTTGCTGGTCTTGTTCGTCTCTACATTAAGCTTTCTCTTATCGTAAAAAGCTTGTTTATACACTTCAGCTTCTTCAAGGATTTGGTTCCGTAGTTCTTTTTCTCTCTTCTCCTTCTCCTCTAGCCGAATGGCATTTTGCCTTGATCAAAAATCATAAAAGATCTCAATTATTGCCAGCGGAATTGTGATACTTGATAATTAGAAGCTTTGATGTTGACTACAACAGAAATATTTGGGTCACTCATAAATATCAACTTATGAGTGCTCTTTAACTGATCACGCAATGTCTTCCCTAATCAGGAAATGAGTCCTTCAATACATAACCAATCTTTTCTGTATGTCAAGAAGGCAATGATTCCCCGATTAATGTCCTCTGATGCACTAGACATCTTATTGATATATTGAGATACAAATGTGAGAACCAGGTCTATCTATTCATACATGGAGTCTATATTTATAAATGAAGTATAGGGCTACAACACTACTGGAATTACCAAAGAGTACCCTCCAAAAAAGTTGGATCAGTTACCAAGGTCCATTGTGCACAGTACTTCTAGACTCCACAATACCCTCAATTTCTTACTCCACTCCAACAAGGTACTTCAAAATTACCTACAACTCAATCATCTTGAATTAGCATTAGCAGTTGCCTATCTTACCCCAAGTTACTAATAAATAGTTTCCATCACCTTGTTTTTTTACTGGACCATCCAACAGTAAATAGTGGGAGATTCTATGCCACACCGATTGCAACAGACCCGATGTGACATACACCACACATTTAGGTGTACCCACACCAAAAATGTGTGGTGAATAACACACGGGGTCTGTTGGACCCGATTCGTTATAGATTTTTCCCAGAAATAATGCTCAGTGAATTGTCCTTTGAAGTTGCTATTTCAACTAGCTCACAAATATGCTCGCTTTCTATATCTTGTTTGACCCGATTAAGATCTTATATTCCAATTGAGTATTCCATCTTGTTATCAAAGCATATATGCATAACAAGTGTATACAATGTTATCTTATATATGCATTTGGGTATGGATTACACACTGAGTATTCCACACTTGTTATCAAAGCATATATGCATAACAAGTGTATACAATGTTATCTTATATATGCATTTGGGTATGGATTACACACTTGTCATTAATATAAAAAATTGAATACAAGATGAAATGAAACAACAAATAGAGGATCCAGAGGGTAAAAAACATCTCTTTCTGAAGATGGTCTCGTGCTAATTAATGCTCTTTATTTCAAGATGGTCTACTGACCACATAGAAACAATAATCAATCCAAATTTTCGCAGACCTGAAGACTTATTTATTGAAAATTACCAAGCCAGATCATGAGCATTTGGAAACCGTTTAATTTTGTGCGCATTCATAAAACTATATATAGGACAGACCTCAAGCAATTAATCTTAACCATCAAAATCAAACCTGATCCGCAAAATAATCAATAAAGTTAACACACTTAATAAATTCAAGTGTTAAAGAACTGATATGAACTTGGGAGAACCCAACCCAAAAGCTAGCTAATGAGAAGGAAGAGCCCAAGCCCATATAAACCCCACATTGGAATCCCATAATTCCGATGTGGGATCCAAGTCCACGCTCCGCAGCCCCGGCGCCCACGCGGGCTGGCTGTGCGCTAGGCTACTTCCTAGCCCCGGGCGAACACTGCAATGCCGGCGTCACCACCCGCGCCGCACGATTGCAACTGGGAGGAGCAATGGATGGCTCTGATACCAATTGATATGAACTTGGGAGAACCCAACCCAAAAGCTAGCTAATGAGAAGGAAGAGCCCAAGCCCATATAAACCCCACATTGGAATCCCATAATACCGATGTGGGATCCAAGTCCCATACCTTGCAATTCAGGATCATAACAAGAACTAAGATTCATCCACAAGTAATCAGCTCTGCCAAGAATCGCTCAAACAAAGAGGCTATATAATCTAGAATTTCAAATGATCGATCAATTTTTAGTTACCGTTATCAAAGATCAAGCTTAAGTCCAAGAAACAAGAACTCTCCACAAAACAAAAACAATAATAAACTTCGACTTAAAGATATATACAACACTAAAATTGCAGATCCGATTAGAAAAGCAACATATAATATCATCGAAGAAGAAATTGCTTAAAACCAATACAATAAAGAAAAATCTAACCTCCGCCATTCGCGAAGCGCAAATCCTTCTTCTTGCATCTCATTCGGAGGAGGAAGCATCGGTCCATCGGAGCTGAATATTCCCTCGGAATCTTCCCCAATGTTGAACGGCGATTTTCCATTGCCGTTCGAGATCGGAACCGAATCGGATGATCCAAACGCCTCATGATTCGATCCATAACCGAACGGATCGGAGTTATTCTCATGATCTACCGTCACCTCCTCAACGTCGCCGTACTCAGGAGTGTACGCAGGAGCAGTATAAGGCTGCGCATCGGCAGAGGAGAAAGCAGAGTAGGAATCATCGAAGGCGGCGTAGGCGCCGTCGTCAAAAGGACGCGCCGTCGAATCACCGTCCATGCTGTACGCGTCGAACGATGCCATAGCTGCGATCTCTCTCTAGATCACTGATTTTCTCTCTCTATAAGTTTAGGAATCTCTTGCTCTTTCCCTTTCTATACAGTATATACATATATATATATATATGTCAAGTTAGTGCTTGAATAGTTGAATTGATGCGTCTATATTACCATCCAAGAAAGAGAGAGAAGATAAAGAATTTTAATTTATTTAAATAGCAAAATTTACATTTACTGCTAGTAAATGTAGTCATTAATGGAACTATAATACAATTAAGTACTAATGAGCTAGATAAAAAGAATAGATTTATCATCTCTAGGGTTCCTTAATATACAGTAAAACTTTTTCTTTACGGATTAATTCTTTCTGCAGTTAATAGTTTGAAAAGTTTCATTGAACTTTATTATTTGACTTATTTCTTTAATTATTAAAATAAGTACATTTTAATGTAATAAGAAAAATACATCTAAATGTTAATGATAAATATGCGGCTTGAATTTAGCTGTCAAAAATATTTGTCTTGAAATGGCATCATTTAGGGGGTGTTTGGCTAAGCTTATAAGCTCTATGAAAGTGTTTAGATAATTTTCTTAAAAAAGTGCTTATAAGACAAAAAAATAAGATGTTTGAGTCTTATAAGCAAATAAAAAATAAGTTGGCAAAACCCAACTTATTTCAAAATCTTAAATTTGGGATATTGTTTATATTTTTTCAAAGACATAAAATAAACCTAGTTAAGTTTATTCTTTCCAACAATACATTTATCTGATAAAATATTTATTTTTATATTGCACAATTCTCTCGTATAACATTTGAAAATATCTTATAAATCCAATAAACTTATTTTATCCAAACACTTAAGAGCTTATTTTTTAAATAAGACAAAACATCTTATAAGCTCTTAAAACATCTTATAAGATGTAAGAACTTATAAGATGTTTTAAATAAGCTTAGCCAAACACCCTCTTAGTCTATCTTAGTAAAGTCAACCTATTTTAGGTGAGAGATCTACATGTTTTCCACCAGCAATTTTTTTTCTTTTTTATTTTTTGGTAAACACAGTTAATTTGAATTACTTAGACCTAAACTTCCTTCACGAGAGGATTTACAAGAAATGAAAATAACCTAAAAAAAAATAAGCAGATGGTTTTTAGTGACTTTTGAGATTTCAACTTTTAAAAAATATATTTATTTTAGTGAATACTACACATGTTTTAACAAACTTTGTAGTTATTTTTTATAATTGAATTCTTAAAAGGTATCAAGAATTAACTTATTTAAAATTGCTAATTTGTTTTAGAAAAACAGTAACATGGACCCATGCACCATAATTTTCTACAAGATTTTCATTCGATAAAATACAAGAGTTAATGTAAATGATTTTTTTAAACCTAAATTTGACCTTTGTGTTTGAATTTTAGTAGCTGATTAATTGATTATTGTAAACAAATAAACTTTATCATATTAGAATTTAGAAATAATTATTAGGTTTCATATTGTGAATTTCGTGTACCATCTCTCATAGTATGACAAATGAGCATAAGATATATGATTATAGTATAATTTACATTAGCGCGGAATTGAATATTGGTTACTAAGAAGTTCATAATGTTTCTATCTAAATAATTGATCTTTATACATGCTTAGAATTATATAAAAAGTAATAAGACGAATAATTTCGGTTGATTAATTTCTTTTAATTATCAGTGTAATTATATTTTGTCCAAAAGTTGAGTCTCCAACCTCAAGGGCCCCCATGTCCCGGTCCGACAGAGCTATGTGATGAATAAATCATGGTAACTCAGCCAATCACTTGAGAGGTTGCTCCCACACTGCCGTTGGTGGGACTCGATCCTTGGTCATTGTCAAAACTTCACTCTTCTGTGACCAACTGGGCTGTCCATGCGGGCCAGTGTAGTTATATTTTAAATGTATGAAATTAACATTATGTGTTAAATTAATTTAATCATATTAAATTATAAATAGATATTAATAATATTAACATTCCATATCCCATTTCAGTACCACGAACATCTATTATTAACTATTTAACTACTTATTAATAATATTTCCATAATTTCACATAGTGTTTTACAATCATTATTTCTATTTTCTTAAATACTTCACAATTTTTAATTTTAATTTATTATTTTTCTCAATATATATATATATCAATATGCATTAACACAATCATATAACACACTATCCATTAATCCATACTATTAATTTGGTATTTTTATAACTTTCACCTAATTTTTAAAAACAAAAGCAAACACACACCATTTTTACAGGAAAATTTGCAGAATACATTTTCAAGATATTTTAAAATTCAAACTAACAAAAATAAACAAACATAGCCTAAAAATTACCTTTTCCAAAATTTGTAATCATGGTCATCATGTATCAAGGGTAGAGCTTGTTTGTTTATGTTTTCAAATACTTAGAGCACAAAATATGTAACCGAAGAGTCTCTCTTTCAAATTCACATTTTTTCAATTCTGCATTTTCAATGATACACATGGAGTCATAAACAAATACCAATAAATTATATATAAATATTTCACACATTCACCAGCCAAATTTATTTATTATCATCATTATTTCTTTTTATCTTTCATAGCACCGATAAATCACAAATTAATCATTTTACACATTCACCAATCAAAAATATTTATTATAATCACTATCTATTTTTATATTCATACTTTTTCAATTTTTAATTTATATACTTTTATTATTTATTCACATAATTATTATATACATTATTAACACAACCATTTTAAATATTATTTATGAGCCTATTATAATTAATTTAATATATTCTACAACTTATTATATTTTTAAAAATATAAACAAAACCTTGCAATTTCATATGAATTTCCATGGTACACAATTACCAATTATTTTCAAATTTTAAACTTAAAAAACACAAACAAACCTAGTTGAACTTCTCCGTAACGAGATTTAGTCTGATTTAATTCGTTAATTAGCTTAAACGCTACCACACAAACAAGAAATCGTTCTCTTCCTGCCTCAAAATCCTCACATCCACATTCAAATCTTCAAACTTCAAACAGGCACTGAGAGAATCCCCCGAGAGCACAAGAACCCTACTATATTTTCCGTTTATGCCCTTCTTTTCACAATTTATTTCCTCCTGAAACCCCTTTCAACATTCATACAAGGTAGTATTTGAATTGTCTCAAGGGTTAAAGAAATTATGATCGTTAGAAAGTACGGCCGCCGTAGTAGGGGCTTCATGAGAAGCTACTCGGGGACTAATACTAGCTTATCCGACGTCGTTTCGGAGCCTTCATCCCAAGAATGCCCTCAAGATGTTTACAATTTTACATTTTCGTCCCAAGATTCAGCGCACGGCATCTGGTCTGATCCATATAGTTTCACTTCGTCACAGGAGTCGAGGCAATTGACCGGTTTGCCCCCAAGAAAAGACCATTTAGATGATGGGGGTTTGTGGAAAGTGAAACCCTATGGTTTAGATCCATCCCAAGAATTGAATGAGTTCGAGGTTTTGGAGATTTCTGATGATGAGGATTTTAAGAAATCTAAGAAGATCAAGAAAATTAATTCCGACCCATTTGAGTATAATTCATCGCAGGAGTTGGAAGATTGTGATATTTTGCCCCGAAAACAGGGCAGGGATAATAGCGTTTTTGATTTTTCTGAAAATGTGGATTTTTGGGCGTCGAGGACGACGAATGTTGTTGATTCTGATTCGTACGGGTTGAATTCTTCTCAGGAGTTGCGTGAATCGGGGATTTCAAGGCAAAGAGAGTGTGAGGCTAATAGGGATAGTAGGAAGTTTGATGATGTTTCTAGGACATCCAAGAAGAAGGGCGTGAGAGATAGTGTGGTTTTACAGAAGAAGAAGTCTAAGAATAAGAAGAAGATGAAATCGAAGGATTTAGGATCGAGTGATATAGTGCTCACCACTACATTGATGGAGACTCAGGAATTTGGAGAGATGATGGAGCATTTAGATGAGGTGAATTTTGCTTTGGATGGGTTGAAGAATGGTCAGCAGGCAAGGATTCGGCGGGCAAGTCTTTTGTCATTGCTATCGATTTGTGGAACAGCACAGCAGAGGCGGCTTCTGAGGGTTCATGGGTATTTCAGTTTTCCTTTATTTTTGACAAGCTTACTTGAATTATCTCTATAACGTGTTAAGCATGTTGTAGCTGAAATAGTTCAGCAAGTGGCATAACATTCTTTTGTTGTATAAAAGTTTTTGGCACTTTATATAGTGACCTCCAAATGCTAACATACCGTCGAGCAGGTATGTGCATTTTCTAAACGTTATTGGACATTCAGAAGCATCTGATATTCATATTCTGAAAATTATGTCGACCTTTTTAGGTAGCATTTAAAAACTAGTAATGTGGATACTTACTGCATCTATTTTGTTTATTATGTCTAGGACTCGAACTATTTCTGCTACTATAGTCTTCTCTGCTTATTCATATCTCGGGATTGGTCTATATTTCTTTTTACATGGTGTATTTATGCCAAAATCCAAATGATGTAAACATCTACCTGTATAAATCTCGGCATGAGCATCGGTCATGAGTTTGTGCTCATATCAAATCATGTATTAGTTATGATTGAAACTAAAAATCTATATGCTACTCGCTCGTTCAGTTGATGAATACCTGACAGGGGAACTGGGGTGCAATAGAAGATATATCATTGAGGCAGAATCTTATCTGGAGAATAGCGAGCTGTTTGCTATTCTATGCTGGACTTTTTCAGTTTGTCATTGATTGTTTGATTTCTTTTCAAATTACGTAATATTGATTCCTTCTATCTTTCCCCACTCTCTGAGGATGTCAGTTCTTTACCATTTCCTTGGGAGAAACAAAAAGAAGAAATGCACATCTTTTGACTTTGGTTGCGTAGAAGAGGCTGAAATTTCGCATACTTCGAATGCCTAATATAAATCTTGTTTTTGTTAGTAGCATTAGGCCAGATTAGATTAGATGATCTAGTAGTGGTAGTTCTGATAGTTTTATTTTAGTTTATAGTTCATTCTAGTTCTTCTTATAATTTGTAACTGCTTACATTTTTCTTAGGATGGCAAAAAGTATTATTGATGCTGTTTTAGGACTCAACTTTGATGACCCGCCAAGCAATCTTGCCGCTGCTGCTTTATTTTATTTGCTGACAAGTGATGTGAGTGATTTTGACTAAACACTATGTGCTGGATGTGCTCGTGGTTTTAATTTCATCCGGACATATAGCATGTTTGACAGCTCTTTTAACGTTCTCACTGTTTCAGGGTCAAGAGGATCGTCTTCTAGATTCACCAAGTTGCATTCGCTTTCTGATAAAATTGTTGAAACCACTTACATCTAATGCTGCCAAGGAAAAAGCACCCACTATTGGTAGCAAGCTTTTGGGCATGTGCAAGAATGCTGGTTTCTTACAAGACTCAGCCAAGGGGACAGATTCCAGCTGTACTGCAATCATGCATAAGGTTCAAGAGATTCTTGTCAGTTGCAAGGAAATGAAACCAAGAAATGATAGTGATGATAGGTTGGAACAGCCTGAATTAAATCCTAAATGGTTTAGTTTGCTTACTATGGAGAAAGCTTGCTTATCTACTATCTCCATTGAAGGTATAGAATTCTTTCTTCGATAACTCGGTTGAAGTGAATACTGGCTGTTCAATAATTTCTTTTAAGCCTCTTTTTTGGTTTGGTATGGTAAGACGATAAAATTTGTCACCCTAAGGTTCTGTGGGCATCAATCTCTATTTTCTATCTGTATTTAATTGTCTGATGTTACTTTACCTCCTGAAATTTCAACTTGAAAAGCATAACTTACCTGAAATACTGCATATGACCTCCTTCTCCACTCTTTTGTTTCTTTCAATTGAATATAAACTTGAGATATTGCTTCTTTCTTTTGATCATATGAATCCATTCAAAACCTGCTATCCGTTTACCCTAATTTTGTTGCCTAGTTTATGTTCTATCATTAAATCTCTCTCAAAAGCTCCTGCTTATAGCTAAAAACTGAGAACATTATTTCCTTTTTGTAGTATAAAAATATATTCAATTGGTTCTATTCTTATCTCACTGTTTCTTGCTCGTATTAATTTTTTCCTCCAATTTCTGTTACCTCTGTTTTGGAATCACCAGACACTTCAGGCACTGTCCGGAAAAGTGGGGGTTACTTCAAGGAAAAATTGAGAGAGTTTGGAGGACTTGATGCTGTTTTTGAAGTGGCTAGGAAATGCCATTCGGTAATGGAGGTGAGAGCCCGTATGTTGTTCTTTTTTGATGTTACTAAGTCGTAGGTTATGTTGTTCTGTTCTGTTCTGTAGGATCGATGAGCGGGTTCCTCACATTCAACGGTAAGAAAATACATTGAATAGTAAAAGCTAGTGATAAGGTACTTGGATAAAGGCTCAATGAATATGACTATAATGCTCTGAATTTTAAACAACAGTCCAGGCTTTGGAAAACCCCCTCCTTTAATTTTTTAACAGCTCTTTTACGATGAATGGGTCTTTTTCATTGAGGAAAAAGACAAAAATAAAAATGGGTCTGATACCTTTAAGAACCATGTAGAGAGCTACACCCGTGATCTAAAGTAATCGGTTTAATGGATCAAATAGACACTCAATTCTTGGTTCCCCTTCCCTTCCTGCTTGTCCCAAATCAATGAATATGGCCTTTTGACTTGTGCTTTATTTGAGGGAGATGGGTTTTTGATACATGATGCCAAAAAGATGGCGGCACCGTAACGAAGTCTCATGAAAGAAATTAATGTGACTACATTGCTCTGAAATGTACAGAATAGTCTAGGCTTTGGAAACCACCTTCCTCTAATGTTTAACATCTCTTTTATGATCAATGGCCTTAGCTTTCAGTTGATGAGTTTATATTGCATTTGGAGATGCTAATTTATATCTCCCTGAGCGTTTGATAGGTTCATACTAATCCTGACAGCACTTTTTTGGTTCCGGTATATGAAGATAACATTTTTTAAGTCTCATCGATTTGTGCAGGATTGGTTAGAGAGGAGTCCAACTTTTGTATTGGATTTGAAAGATATTTCAGGGCTAGAGAGTCTAGTACTACTCTTGAAATGTCTGAAAATAATGGAAAATGCTACTTTCCTTAGCAAAGAAAATCAGGTATCAGCATTTACACCTGACTCCCTGCAATGCACATTTCTATATGTACTTGCATCCTTGACCTTTTAGTGTTAAATATGATGCTGATTTATTCATGTCTTATTGTATGAATTTCCCGTTTATGAATTACAGTGCCATTTGCTTGGAATGAAAGGAAAATTTGATAGTCAACGAGCTCCACGTTCTTTTACAAAACTCGTTCTGAGTGTTATCAAGATCCTCTCAGGTATCTTATATGGTTACATTTCTGAAATACTTGTCTTTTTGTCTTTCTTTTTCAATCAATTTCTGCAATCACGCCGACTTGTAATGATCTTATCCATGCCTTAGACTTGATTTTGGGTATTGATGTCTAGGTGTTTCCTTACTCAGAAGTTCTTTGAGTAGATACAGTCATTCTGACGGGTCCCAAAACAGCTTAAGTGTGTCCCCATGCAATAAATCCTTTGAGGTTTCTGCTGATCCTATATTGCTTAAGATGAGAATGGAATCCTCGTTATCATGCAGTGGAACATCTGGGAATTCGAATAGCTTAATATCAATTAGCAGCAATGATTCAGAGTTGGAAGATTATATCGGGAAGAAACAACTAACGTGTACGAATGATCCTTTTACATTTGATGATGAGGACTCTGAACTCTCGAAGTGGGATTTACTATCCGGAACAGTAACGAAATTGGTACCTCAAAATAGTAGATCATTAGTGAATGAATATAAAGATGGTAATCACTATGGAAATTTCAGCCAACAAGCATCAAGCAACATGGAAATTTCTCATGCGCATGAGGCCTCGTGTTCTTCTGCTGGTGATGAAGAGAAATCCAACCTTCTAGCAGATTGTCTTCTCACGGCTGTTAAGGTAGCTTATGTGCATATTTGTGGAATGAGTATATTATTTTCATGTATTAATTTCAATAGTTGTAATTTTTCCTTTCTTGTAACTGTGTTGGTCATACATCTTATGTACTTAAGCTGATTTAAATGTTTCAAGTAGGGGTGGCAAAATGGTTCCGGAACCGTGGTTCCAACCCAATTAAACTAGTTTGGGTTGGGTTGGTTCCTAAGAAATTATTTTTGGTTCCTAATTGGTTCCAATTTGTTTCCAAGTTGGGTCCAACTAATTTCAAGTTAGGCCCAAACCGCTTGCCAATAATCTAAATTAAGAACAAAATATAAGGTATTGAGTCGGGTTGGGCTTGGTTCCCTTTCGGGTTGACTTCGGTTTCGTTTTGGGTTGAATTGGTTCCACCTTAAAACCATTTAAAAACCTAACCCATTTAAGAACCGAACCGTTGGAACCAAACCCAACCCGACCCACCCGATTGCCACCTCTAGTTTCAAGCATAAAAGGTATTTTCATACTATCATGATCTTTCTTTGAAGCCCCTGTAAATTTTTTAGGACTCCATTGAATATAAAGCATTAATATTTATTTTCAGGTTCTTATGAACTTGGCCAACGAGAACCCTGAGGGCTGTCATCAAATTGCAGCGTGTGGGGGATTGGAAATCTTGTCTTCTCTGATTGCCGGTCATTTCCCATCATTTCGTTTGCCATCTAAATCAAGTCTCACTGATCAAGAACTGGACTTTCTTGTTGCTATTTTGGGTTTGCTTGTGAATTTAGTAGAGAAGGATGCCCACAACAGGTAAATCTTGCAACCTTGTCTTTTGAAAATCGATTCTGCTTGTACGATTTTGTGAATTTTCGATGAAAAAAAACGCAGATCTCGACTTGCAGCAGCTAGTGTCTCGTTACCCAGCATGGAACAAAAGGATGTCATTTCTCTGCTGTGCTCAATCTTTTTGGCTAATCAAGGGGCTGGTGAGGCTGCTGGAGAGGGCAAATATTTATCATTGGTAAAAACGATGTTTTTTTTTTTTGTTTATTTGATACTATATAGTTAAGCCAATCTACTGTCTGAACTCTGAACTGCATAGGAAATGTGTCAGAAAAAAAGTTTTAACAGCAATATTGGACATTTTCAGAGTTTTATTACATGTATATGACATTGATAGGGATATTTAACTTGTCAGGAGGATGAAGACTCCATATTACAAGGTGAAAAAGAAGCTGAAAAAATGATTGTAGAAGCTTATTCAGCTCTTCTTCTTGCATTTCTTTCAACCGAGAGGTTAGTTAATATGCTGTAACGACACTTGAGAGTTTTTTTCAACGTTTTTTTAAAATTGTTTTCTCGTTAATATATTATCTGTGTTTGTGGTTGTCAGTAGGAGCACACGTAAAGCCATTGCCAAGTGTCTACCCAATCACAAACTGTCGATACTTGTTCCAGTTTTGGAAAGATTTGTGGTATGAATTTGTTGGTTAATTTATCGTAATTAGCGCTTAAAAGTATCATAATTACGTCTTTTTGGTTAATGCAGGAATTTCATCTTACGCTTAATATGATCTCACCTGAAACACACACAACTGTGCTTGAGGTAATCGAATCATGTAGGATTGGATGAGAGCTTTGGAGAAGACTTTGTACAGCCTCAACTTTACTCTCTTTGTTGTTTTGCATTTCTTTATTTTTGGTTCATTTTAATGCTTTATTAAGAGTATATTTCGAGTACCCCATTTATACCTTCTATATTGGAGGATGATATTATTTACAAAAATCTCAAGATTTTTTCATCTTCCATTTTTCATTTCTAGTTTTAATAAGAGGTTTTATACCCAAAAAAAGGACAGAAAATTTGATGAGATTTTGATTGGAATTTTTGGGGTTTGTTTGCAAACAATTTCCTTTTGTAGGCCTATAATCAAACGTACACCTATACAGAGAAATTAAGCTCTGTTTTTAAGGAACTTGTAATTTTTTAACAAAATGATTTTTATTACAGGATTAGCTAAAGAATTGAACACATATATTTTCAAAAGTTTGTGTGTTGTGTACTTCGGACAAAATTTAGCAAATACTAATTAAATTGGGAGTTTTCTATTTCCTTATTTCCCTATTCCAAAATCCAATTCCAATTCAAATTATTTTCTAAACATATTTATTTTTTTCCTTTTTTTTTAACATTTGAATAAAGTTTAATTTCTCGTAATTATCTATAAAATAATGGTTGAAAATAAGTGAAAATTTGAATGAACTTTCTCAAGTGGCAGAAATCATAGTTTTATTCTTCTTATCTCAAGACAACAACATATAATATAAATATATATATATGTTGTCATATGGCATCATATAAGATTCTTGTAACCAAAAAAAAAAAAATATATAAGATTCTTGAGAAAGCATAGTTTTATTCAGACAACAACATATAATCTACATATGTTGTCATAATAGCATCATATAAATACGTAACGAAGGAGATTAATATATTTTCATATAGTTTATTTTCTTTCACCAACAGGTAAACTAAGAGACGAATAGTGTAAATACTTTCAATTTTGGTTACATAAATATTTCACTTTCCTTCAAATTATCCAACAAAAAGAAGAATCAAATTCCTTATAAACCCTAAACCACCGCCAGCTAACTCAATTATCCACCGTCGTCGCACCGCCGTGCAAGGTTCATTGCATTTGTGTCTGAAATGGCGTTTGTTGTTAAAGCCCCGTTAGATACTCGCTACGCGATTTTGAGGCAACAAAATAATCTGATCAATCCATCTTTTCAGCTGACAATTGGTAAATCATTGTGTACTAGATTTAGCAATAGGGTTGAAAGTAAGCGAAATCTTACGGTGCCTATGGCAAGTACCCAAGTGCAATCTCTCGAGCTTGTACCTGCGAATGCATCGAAAAATGCTGGAATTCCTATCATGGTACCATTCAAAGATTTTCTTGATTGTATCGAATTTATTACTTATATGTGATTTCATGTCTTCATTGTGTTGTTCGTTTTATGTCCCAATATCTGCTGCTCATTTCCTGTACGTTGTTCGCAATTGAATCAGAATACTAAATGTTGAAAAATGAGAGCTTGTTTCGATGTTAAGTATTTTGAGAAATGTTGCTACTTATTTTGTCGCAGGTGAATGGTTGTACTGGAAAAATGGGGAGGGCTGTGCTGGAAGCCGCCATGGCTGCTGGACTTAGCCCTGTGCCTGTAGCATTAGGTGGTCCAGAAGATTCAGGGAAAATCTTGGATTTTGGTGGGAAACAGATTGAAGTTCATGGTCCGTCCGAAAGAGAAGACGTATTATCTTCTGTGTTCAATGATTATCCGAAACTTATTGTAGTGGACTACACATTGCCAGCTGCTGTGAATGGTAAGCGTATATGCAGATTTTGTTGTTGGACTTATGGTTTAGTCAAGCTGTTAGCAATATAGTTGTGGTTTTATCGACGATCATATTGGATAAAGTTATTCGAGGGGAAGACTCTAAAATCAGGATTTTTATCGAGCCCATTTCAAATTTTCTTCACTTGCTTTGCATTGTTTGAAACACGGAATAACAAACTGTAAATCTAATTGATCAAATGAACTTTCAGTTGTGGTAGACTTTTGTGACGTTTTAAATTGTTGGCTCTTTGTCGTCATATACGTTTTAGTTGGTTCACTCCTTTTGGTGCGATATATAGATAATGCTGCACTGTATTGCAAAGTTGGGGTACCTTTTGTAATGGGAACCACTGGAGGTGACAGAGACCTGCTGTATAAGACTGTAGCTGAGTCGAACAATTATGCTGTGATCTCTCCCCAAATGGGTAAACAGGTGCTATACACTTCTGCAGTTATCTTTTGGTTGAGTATGCATTCATCTATTTGATATTTTACATTTATAATATTTGCTTACTGATCTTTTTAGGTGGTAGCATTTCTTGCAGCAATGGAAATTATGGCAGAACAATTTCCTGGTGCATTTTCTGGGTATAATCTAGAAGTAAGCTCTCTTAACTCTCCATTCTGGCATAAAAATTGACTATAAAGCATTCTAGTATTTTTTAAATGACTTGGTAATACAAGAATATCAGGGTTTTCAATGGTCGTTTGGGTCCCTTGAAGCCCTTAATCATTGTGTTCTACCACGTACAAACTAACTATTGGCATAAAGAATTTAATTGTTTTACTTATTTTGTTTGACGCTCTGTTTGGTTCTAGGAATGTGTTATGGATAGGAAAAGAAAAACACAAGGAAACCATTTTCGAGGAAAATATATTGTCTCCAAGTAGTATTAGATTTTCTCTGCTATTTCCTTTTCCTTTTCCTTTTCTTTTTCTCTAGTAATCAAACAATAGAAAACGGTTTTCCTTTTGTTTTCTTCTCTTTTCCCTAGCAATTTCTTTGAACCAAACAGAGTGTTAGTGTTTATTTTATCAGTATGGTAAACTTGTAGTAAGCTTCTTGAGTACTTATTCACTCCTTGTGTGCATGTCTGTGTTTGTAAACTTATACAAGGTGATGGAGTCGCATCAAGCAAGCAAAGTGGACATTTCTGGAACTGCTAAGGCTGTCATCTCATGCTTTGAGAAGCTAGGAGTCTCTTATGATCTCGATGAGGTATGTTTTCTTACAACAAATAAATATTTTTGAATCATTACTAAATATCCAATTATTTGGTGGCTCTTTCAGACCACTTGGGATTCATTTGATATGTTGTCTAAATAGATTATGATTATCTGTTTTTCGTCTCAATGAATATGAAGGTAAAACTAATACGAGACCCCAAGTTACAAGTCCAAATGGTGGGTGTCCCGGAAGAGCACTTAGCAGGTCATGCATTCCACATGTATCATCTAACATCACCTGATGGAACGTAAGATATCTGTCTACCCTTTGATTTTGATCTTCCTTTTGGCTCCCAAATTACATTCAAGCACCAGCTTTTCTAATTGTTTCTTGCGTTTTTTGCCATTGGGAAAGTGTTACATTTGAGTTTCAGCACAATGTATGTGGTAGATCAATCTATGCAGAGGGTACTGTCGATGCAGTACTTTTCCTTGCTAAGAAGGTAATTACGTTTTTAATTTATTTGATTTATATGCTTCCTAGGTGTTGATTTTGTGATTCATTTTGAATCGATATAACCTTGCATTACAATTTCTATAGTCCCATCTTTAAAATCTTTCGCAAATGCAGGTCAATTCAAATGCGGACAAACGGATATATGATATGATTGACGTTCTCCGAGAGGGTAACATGAGATGAAGGAATGATGTGTTACAGAGTACTAGGAAGCAAATTTTGGCTAGTTTCTTCTATATTAAAAGTAATGTCATGATCTAACTTATTGTCCTTGTAATATGACATGGGCTGGGAACTGAAATTATAACATCATCTTCAGACAAGCAGCTTTATTACAAAATATTGTCATAAAGGTCATTTATTCACTTCAGCAGTTCATTATTATCTCAAAAAACAACACTAGAAATCTCAGATCATCACAAGACAGAACTAGATTTTGCAGAAGATCGATGATCACTTATGTTTGTTGAGGAAATTGAGGATGAGATTGTTCACTTCATCAGGTGATTGCTCTTGAACAAAGTGACTTCCTTCAGGTATGAACGTAATCTCCAGATTCGGCACAAACGATTTCGCCCCCCCGCTCCTAATGTAGTCATCTATTCCTGGGAATTTGAAGACATAATCTTTCTCCCCCATTATAAGCAGAGCTGGAACTTCAACTTTAGGGTTCTGTATATTCAACTTTGCTCCATCCATTGACCTACAAACACCACAAAATCGAGCTTTAAGAGGGCTCTCAATCCTGTAAGTGAATCGCCAACTTTATACTTAATTTGATAGAGTTCTTTAGCAGTTGATGTTAGAATGAAGGTACCTGTAAGGAACCTGGAGTGCAGTTTGAAAACCAGATTTTTCATACAGAGCACCATAGGCTTCAAGATCTTCCTCAGTGAACCAAGATGGTAGAGGAGTGGATGGCTCCACCAAGTCCATGATCTCCTGGCCTTCACGGGCTATCGGTATTTCACTTTTTGAGAACATTATATATACGTTTTTGACTACCGTTTTGGCATCAAATCGACCAAAATCAGCTTCAGCTCGTCCTGGCTCCTGCAAGGAAAAACAGAGAACATAGTGTGATTTGTTACTTATTTTGAAGGCTAGATAGATATGTTTTCGATCCAATTTACATATACGACTTGTGATTTATAGAAATCGTAAGGATTGACCTTCCAACGTGAAATGTAGAACCCCTCGGGAAGGTTGTTGTGATGAGAGGGAGGACGAGGGGGCATGAAGGGCACGCCTAACGTCGCAAAACCTAACACTCTGTCCTGGTGAAGAAGGGTAAAGATGGTCACTACAGCAGCTCCAAAATCTTTGCCAATCAGAAAAACCTGTATAAATCATCCAAACAAAGTTGATTGAATGCTAAGCTATTTTGTCTATACAAAATACAAAAATAAGCACTTAAAATTCGAGTTTTTGACAATCCTAGACAGCATATATCTGCCAGAAAAAGATACTGGATGGTGATCATTATTTCATCATTCATGAAATTCAAAGAAATTTGCAGTTTAATTGGCATATTAACAACAACTAGCCTATAAAAAGCAATTAAATAGCATGGAATATCAAACCCACATAATATAATCTACAGAAAGTGAAACTGAAAAAAGTATTCATCGAAGCTACAGCTGACTGATTTTTTCCTATTCACTTATCTTACTTAAAGTTGTTATTTACCTTGGAGAGGGAAAGAGAATCAAGAAGAGCAAGGAGATCAGCAACGAGGTCCAAGAATCTGGCTTTCTCGGGTTCGGGTGGTGGGTCGGATAGCCCGTAGCCTCTGTAATCGGGTGCGATGGCTCGGAACCCGGCCTTGGCGACGGCGATAATCTGGTGGCGCCAAGAGTACCATATTTCTGGAAACCCGTGCAAGAATACCACCGCCGGCGATGACGCACTTCCGGCCTCCGCCACGTGGAGCTTCAGTCCGTTCACTTCCACGAACTTGTGTTCTATCTCTTCCATGCTTTTTTATTCTCTTACACAGAAATTTGGTTGCTATAATTAGTTGCAGTAGTTTGAGCAGACGGGTTGGTGGGGTGGGGTCAGTGGTGGGGTGGGGTAGTTGAAAATCGATTAATAATTTAGTCCAAACAAATGAAATTTAGGCCTAATTGGTTGGCCAATCAACATCAAAAAAAAAAAATATATATTTCAGAGTAAAAAATCTCGTAAAATACACTTGTTTGATATCTCACAAAAAGATTTCTAAAAAAATCTCTCAAAATTCATAAAAATTCCAAAAAAAAAAAAAAATCTTTAAAAAAAGAAAAATAAATTTTATTATTCATAATTTGACAGTTAACATTATCGACAAAAAGGGTATTTCGGTTATATTTCAACTCAAAAAATTAAATTAATCACATATTAAAATGTAAAATAACACAACTATCAAAATAAGATCCATTATAACTATTTTTTAATATTTAAATCGAATGAGTTTGACTACAATATTTAATAAAACTTATATTTAAATATTAACTTAAACAAATTTCTCATAACAAAAATATATCACATCAACCATAATCATTATTTATTTTTCTCTAAAAAAATTTATCTAAACTTACTTCTCAACCACATTTCTTATCCTTAAAATTACATTTTCTTATTTATATCACAAAAAAAATTTTATTTGAGATGAATATGTCATCCAATTGGAGCCTAAATATTGGATTTGCTTTTGAGGAAGAGTTGGTGAAATATGTATATTTTATAGTAACTCTATTATTATTTTTTTATGTAGAAGCACATTTTAGGTGAGTTTCAATAATTTTCCCTTTAAAAATACAGATTGGGTTATTGAGATTTGAGATTGAGCCATAATTATTTTGTATAAATATATTAATCCTCTAAATAAATTTGTTCTCTTCCTAAAAGCATAAAACCAAAACCAAGCATAGAGAATATCGCTAAAACTCCAAATGCGCTTTTAAGTCAACTCTGGGAAAATTCTAAGTTGGTCCGGGACTGTTGGTCCCGGCCCACTTAGGACCACACATTTTGGATGTTTGGTGGGGTGGTTTTTCTTTTGTGGGGTGGAAAAACCACCCTCCACCCCCCAAATGTGTGGTTGTGAGGCACCGGGACCAACAGTCTAGGACTTAGATAGAATCACCCCTCAACTCTGATCTAATATGACAAACCCGACAACCAAATATATTCCGTCAGCTTGATTCCCTCTCTTACGTCTAAACCCCATTTCACTCTATTATATATATATATTCAAGAAAACAAACCATTTCACTCAAGATCAAGATCAATAAGCATTAAAAATGGAAAAAATTGAGCACAAATTCGTCGAAATCAAAGGACTGAAGCTCCACGTGGCGGAAGCTGGAAGCCCGTCATCTCCGGCGGTGGTGTTCCTGCATGGGTTCCCTGAAATATGGTACTCTTGGCGCCACCAGATGGTGGCCGTGGCCGATGCTGGTTTCAGAGCTATTGCACCCGATTACAGAGGATATGGGTTATCCGATCAGCCACTCGAGCCCGAGAAAGCCACGTGGTCCGATTTCATAGCTGATATCTTCGCTCTTTTTGATGCTTTTTCTATCTCAAAGGTATGTATGTTTCAGACTTTGATCTGCATTTTGATTCTATTTATCCTTTTTTGCACTCTGTTTGGATCAAGGGTTTTTGAAGCTTTTTCTATCTCTAACGTATGTATGTTTTCAGACTTTGATCTGCATTTTGATTCGATTTATCCTTTGCACTCTGTTTGGGTCAACGGTTTTTGTGATCTATATCTCTGCTATAAACAACCCTTTCTTTGAACATAAACCATATAATCTTGTTAAAGTAATTCATATATACATCACTATAATTCGAATGATTGATATACAAATTTGAACTTACATTGTGCATAGGCTTTCGTCGTTGGCGCTGATGTTGGGGCTCGACTTGCTTACTTGTTTGCTCTTCACCACCCTGAGAAAGTCTCTGGCATAGTTACATTGGGTATACCTTATTTGCCTCCAAGTCCCATTACATTTCACGAGATTCTTCCTGAAGGTTTTTATGTCTCAAGATGGCAGGTATGGATACAAACCTGAGCCCTTGGACTTTGTAAGAACACTCTTGTTGTATATATGATGACTTCATTTTTTCATTTCCAGGTCCCTGGAAAAGCAGAGGCTGATTTCGGGCGTTTTGACAGTAAAACAATAGTACGAAACATATACATACTTTTCGCTCGAAGTGAAATACCAATAGCTGAGAAAAACCAGGAGATAATGGATATGGTTGATTCATCTACGCCTTTACCACCTTGGTTCACAGATGAAGATCTTGCTGTATATGGTTCTTCGTACGAAAAATCTACTTTTCGAACTGCACTCCAAGTTCCTTACAGGTAATTAACCAATATAAATGTCTCTTATTACAAGACAACTTTCATGTAATGATTATCTTGTTATGAAAACAGGTCAATGTATGAAGAGTTTAATGCAAAAAATGATAAAGTTGAAGCTCCAGCATTGTTCATCATGGGGGAAAAGGATTATTTCCTTAAGTTTCCTGGAATTGAAGAGTATATAAGAGGTGAACAATCGAAGATGTTTGTTCCTAAGCTTGAGACGATTTATGTGCCTGAAGGTAGCCATTTTGTGCATGAACAATTCCCTGATCAAGTGAATCAACTCATACTCAAGTTTCTGAAGAACAACAGTTGAATTAGCTGAATTATGGGCTAGATTATTGGCTGTTTGTTTTTACTAATAAATGATTGATCAAGCATATTTTCACCTGTTGATTGCTTTTTTATGTAATGTGGGTTTTCATAATAATGGCCATTTCTTTATATATTTGGTTTCTACTGATTATAATTAGCTCGTGAAATACATGACAAATATTTTTAGGAGTACTGAACAGTGATATATTACAGATATTCACATCGTCGTTATTCAGATATAAAACAAAACATTACACAAAAAACAATCAATACATAAGTATGTTCTTTGTACTGGAGATTCCATTTTATCATGTTTTAAAGTAAACTCTTCAGACATTGTCCTATTTTCATAAACTGAATCAAGTTAGTCAAAAGATTGTATGAGATTTTAAGTATATATCATTATTTCTTACCACATTATTTCATTTTTCTTCCTAAAACTTGCATCTAAATTTTATATAAGGTAATGGGAGTATGGGACAATAGTATTCTATGTCTTGGAGCTATGAGAATATATGTTCATCTAATTTTTTTAAAATTAATATAAATTACAATGTTGTTTGTTTTTTTCAAAATTTAGGGATCAAATTGACATAAATTTGCTACATTGATATCAAAGTGCAATTCAAATAAGATAAAATAAACTTTAGGAATGTTATTAACTTATTATAAAAAAATCACCTTAAAAATTTAAACGAAACAAATTTAATACTTCGACAATTATTAATGATTTTATCCCGGAAAATAGTTTGAATAAAATCTCAAAATTATTACACAACAAAAGTTGATAAATATACATTTTTTTTATTAAGAATAAATATACAATTTAATACCTAGTACTCAGCTATTTTTATATCATCACCATTCACCCACCATCGGGTTTTTCATAGGCCGCCGCTTATCTTCACTCTTCCCCTTCTAGTCCCTTCTTTTTCTCCTCTGATCTGTATTTGCATCACGGTAAAGATCAAAATTGCTGTAAATCTATACCTGGCGGCTTAAAATTATAACTCAGACCAGGTGTTTACGCTTATAGGTGAATTTTAATTTCCTTGTTTTCATCGCTTTTTTCCCAATCTTTGTTGTATGTGTGCTACTATTCTTTGTAACTATCTAGGGTTTGCATCTGCAGATGTTGATTTTGTGATTTGGGGTAAGGAAATCTGCATGTATATGCCGATTTGTGCTTTGTGCTTTGTGAATTGAATTCAGCTTATTCGGGAGATGGGTTTTCTTACTTTACATTTTATTTGAATTATCCCCAAAACTCAGAAGAAAAAACAAAACAAAGAAAATTTCTTGAAAATTAAATGAGAGCTGGAGATTGAATTTGTTCTAATCTTTTATTACAATTTACTTCTGTTTTTTCGAGATTCATACTATTTATCCATTTTTGATTTGACTCGAAATTAATTGATTAAATTGTGGAATTAAACCGAAAACCTGCAATTTACAGATAGAGAAATTGAGACGGGAAAATTGATATTAAAGAAATTTATTGATCCAGTGCTTCCAACTATTCAATTGTAACATCTCCCTGTATGGTCCTTTGAGGCGGCATATATAAGGGTGTGTTGCGGAACATTCTTTGTAGTTTCTGAAAGATGCTGAACAATGGCATCAAGATGGAGATTCTTTTTTCGTTGAAATGCTCTCTGTACATTAGTATCAGATGTTAGTTATTTTAAAACTTGTAGATGATTCTTCATTGTAAGTGATTGATGAATAAGTCGATAAAGAGTTTGCAATTGATGCTCTATAAACAGGCAGCAAGGCTCAATGGCTGACTTGGAGAAATTGCTCCTGGAGGCAGCTGGAAGGACTACTACATCTGGGAGGAACCGTCATTCATCTCCACCATCTAGAAGAAGACGAAGAGATTCATATTCCGATGATGGAAGTGACTCGAAAAACGACGATTCAGATGGTGATCGAGGTTATTCAAATAGAAAACCTTCTGGCTCGCAAGTGCCTCTCAAGAAGAGAGGCCCATCAGATAGAGATGATGATCGTAGTAGTCAAGAACGTGACGATGAGTATGACCGTGAACGCGACAGTGACAACGACTCTGTTGGGAGTGATCTGTACAAGGATGAAGATGATCGTGAAAAACTCTCAAAGCTTACAGAGCTTGAACGGGAAATGATACTAGAAGCCCGTGCAACAAAGAGAAGTGACCGCGATTTGACCGAAAAACTGAAAAAAAGGAAGGGCCCAGATAGAAAAGGAAGCCCACCTAAAACCCATACTCGAAACATGCGTTCAAAAGCTGAAAGGGCAGGTGCATTGGATGAATTAGTAAAACGAAGAAGGGATGCAGCTAAGGGGGGATCTAGCGGCCGATACTCGCCTGTCAAGAGGAGATCTTTTACTACTACGACCGCGAGTAGTCCTAGCAGGAGCGAAAGTGGGTCCCGCAGTGATGGAGACTCGACAGGTGACGGTGGGATGGCTGATAGTGATGACGAAAAGGCGTCATCTCAGTCCAAGGTCCCCACGTATGAGGATATCAGGGAAATCACAATTCGAAGGTCAAAATTGGCAAAATGGTTTATGGAGCCATTTTTTGATGAACTAATCGTGGGTTGTTTTGTGCGAGTTGGAATTGGCAAGTCAAGGTCTGGACCCATCTACAGGCTTTGTGTGGTTCGCAATGTTGATGCATCGGACCCTGATCGCCAGTATAAGCTTGACAACAAAACCACATCCAAGTACCTGAACGTGGTTTGGGGCAACGAAAGCTCAGCCGCCAGGTGGCAGATGGCAATGATTTCAGATTCTCCTCCAAACAAGGACGAGTTTGATCAGTGGGTTAGGGAGGTGGAGCGAAGTGGGGGCCACATGCCCACGAAACAGGAGGTTTTGGACAAAAGGGATGCCATACAGAAAACAAACTCATTTGTCTACTCTGCAGCCACTGTGAAACAAATGCTGCAGGAGAAAAAATCCGCCACGTGGCGGCCATTGAATGTTGCGGCTGAGAAAGATCGTCTGAGAAGGTCTTTGGAAGTTGCCAAAGAGAACGATGACGAGGCGGAAGTGGAGAGAATCAAGACAAGGCTGCAAGAACTGGACGCATCTCGTCAGGCGAAGGAAAAAGATTCCAAGGCGGTTAAGCTTGCGGAAATGAATAGGCGCAACAGGGTCGAGAATTTCAAAAATGCTTCAGAATTGAAGCCTGCTAGCATAGGCTTAAAAGCCGGCGAGGCTGGATATGATCCCTTTTCTAGAAGATGGACTAGATCAAGGAATTACTATGTGCCGAATTCCAATGGAGGCGAAGCTGCAGCAGAGGCCAATGGCGATGCGACAGCTGTCGTGGGCGGTAATAACGGAGGGGTTGGGGTTCTAGCCGAGTCTGGAGTGGCGGCTACTGAGGCGGCTTTGGAAGCTGCAGCTGGGGCGGGAAAGTTGGTGGATACGCGGGCCCCGGTTGATCAAGGGACTGAATCGAACTTGCTGCATAATTTTGAACTGCCCATCTCGTTGGCCGTATTGCAGAAGTTTGGTGGGCCCCAAGGAGTACAGGCTGGATTCATGGCTAGGAAACAGTATATTGAAGCTACTATTGGGGTTAAAGTTCCGGAGAATGATGGGAGGAGACATGCATTGACTTTGACTGTCAGTGACTATAAGAGAAGGAGGGGGCTGCTTTGAGTCAGGTGAATCCTTTGAGCAGTTTATGCACCATGAAGCAATTGTATTTGGGTTGTTTGTTCTGTAAGATGCTAATTATGGGTTATATTTTGTGAACTAAATGAACTTGGTGGTTGGCTTTTTTGGATTGTTTTTGTGTTTGTTTGTGAACTATTAGTAAATGGACCTATGGGCTTTGTTCTTTTGTTCCTCTTTCTTAATCTTCCATTGTAGGTGAATTACTGTGAATCTGGTCTAATGTTTGCCTTCAAAGAGGCAATGTGTTGTTCATTGCTTTCTCAAAGCTTAGTGTTATCATTTGTGACTGGTAAATTCACCATTTTATGGGGTGTATTATGCTGGCTGACTGAAAGTGGTTGATTTATAATGCTTGATTTGGTTGAACAAAAACCAAAAAAACCACACTGTCAACAAGTTTGAAACATGAAAAAACAATAATCTTGAACAATTTTATTGCACTTCAATCAGATGCTTCACATCTTCAATCTCCACTTCACCTTCTCTCCAATACCCATCATTCTGGAAAAGCATTTCAATCTGCTCCAATGATTTCCCCTTCGTCTCTGGAACGAACTTATACACGAAAATAACAGAAATAGCCGAAACCACTGCAAATACCAAAAACGTCCCTCCTACCGTTATAGCCTCAGTTACTGATAAAAAAGACATTGCAACCAAACCACTACTCACTCTACTCCCCACAGCACCCATAGCAGAAGCTTGAGCTCTAAGTCTCAACGGGAAAATCTCAGACGAGACTACCCAACAAACGGGGCCTATCCCCACCGAGAAAAATGCCACATTCCCACAAACACATAAAATTGCTAATGCCACCCCATATTTGCTATTGCCAAGGAAAGAAAGAGTTAGGCCTAAAGTGAGCAAACAAATGGTCATCCCTATAGTACTCACATAAAGCAATGGCTTCCTTCCAGCTCTGTCAATGAGAAATATGGCGAATAAAATGAAGATCGTTTTTGTGAATCCAACGGCTACCGTTGCAGCTAGAAGCTGACTATTGCCCTTAATCCCAGCGCCCTTGAAGATCGTGGGGCTGTAATACACCGTTGCATCTATGCCCGTTATCTGTTGAAATATCTGTATCCCACATCCCGTTATCAGCATTCTTCTAACCCCGGGGGCGGGATTAAGCAGCTCACGCCAAACGGCCTTTTCTTCTTTCTCGGGATTATTTAATCCTGCAGCTTCTTTTATCTCTGCCAAACGATCCTCAACTTCAGAAGCGTTTTCATTGGTTTTTAACAGCACTGTTCTAGCTTCATCTATACGGTTTTGAACAACAAGCCATCTAGGGGATTCAGGGATGATTAATAAAGCAAACCCGATAAAAACAGAGGGTAAAATCCCGACAGCAAGCATTATTCTCCAGCTTATGTGGGATGGTAAACCTGAAAAGGCGTAATTTGATATATAACCAAGAAGAATGCCAAAGTTTACGAAAATCTCGGGGAATGAAGTTAATGATCCTCTTGAAACAGATGGAGCTATCTCTGCTATATATACAGGTGCAATCATGATCCCGAAGCCAACTCCAATTCCGGCCAAAAATCTGCCTATCATTAAGATGGTGAACGAGGATGCAAGAGCCATTATACCAGCACCTGATTGGAATACAATAGATGCTAAAGCCATTGTCCATTTTCGACCAATGGCATCAGATGTTTTGCCCCCTGCTAAACTTCCAAACAGAGAGATTATGCTTAGGATTCCGACAAAAACCTCTTCTTGGACCTCGGTGATTTTTAAGTCCTCTTTGATGAATAATATGGCTCCACTCATCACTCCTACATCTGCAGATTAGAAAATAAGGGCCTTTTTAGTATTGCATGATAAAGGACATTAAAGGCGAGGCAATGCGTTCAAAAGAGAAAAGGAAAAGATATAATGAGTGCTAATTCAAGAAGGTAATCGCATTTTTCCCGGATTAGATTTTGATTTTCCTTTCTCTCAATGAACTGATATAGAAAGATGAATCACCATTTTTACTCTAAAGTCCTTCAAACCCAAATCCTATCATGTTCGTTTGTGCCAATACAATGGTAATTTCTGAATGAGTTCTATAATTTGGCAGCTTAATTCTTATAATTCTGGACTTAAATGCAATAAAGGCAGTGTCTTTGTGCACGAAAAACGAGTTCTATCATTGGCTTCATCAGCCCATGAGGCATGTAACCAATTAAACTACATACAGCAATATAATCAAAGTAGAACAGAGCAATAACAGACATGAATGAAATATAAACATATCAGAATTAAGAGATGCAAAAAAAAATCAAAAGGGAAGGCAGATAAATGCACCAACCATAACCAAGAAGCACAGAGTTAAGAGAGGCAAAGATAGCACAAGCCATGACATATTTGCGGCAATCTTTGTTTCCTTCATTATGTTGAAAAGGATGAGAAACAGAGACAGCATCGTCATCATCGTTATCTTCCATATTTGTGTCTGAATTCATCCTCCTGTACTTTCTGTCGCCACCCTTCCCATTTTCTTGGAGGCTCATCTCTTTATATCTTTCAATATAGCATTCAGAAATTGAATATATTAACAGAATATTGCAATAACATTGGATTATTCTCTCTCCCTGTCTCTGGGTTTATTGTTGTCGCATAAACACAGGGAAAAAAAGGGCGAGGAATTGAGAAAAATCTACGTCAGAAAAATGTATTTGAAGGGCTTAAGAAATATTTTACAACATTCGAAGTCAAATTTTGTTTTGTCCTTTTCGGAAGATCTGTTGGTAGGGACAAAGAGAAGGCAATATGGAGACTATAATAGAAGTTTGAATGTGGGTCAATTGTGTCCTTATTCATCGTACTATTAGTTAGGCCCATTTTGTTCCTTAGGCCCAACAGTAAAGGCCCAAAATAAGAGAGCATTGAGCTTAAGGTCTCGCAGATGAATAGTGAATTGAGTTATTAAATGTTGGGCTTGAGTGGTCCAATAAGGGGTATGGGTTTTCTTGTAACCTAGTCCACACTGCTTAAGCCCAGTTATGAAAGCCCACAATTATTTCACCAACTTTTGGTTACCGTATAAAAGGACAGGTCCGAAGTCCATTAATTTGTAAGCCCAATACTTGTGATCCACAAAACTATAAAGTACTTTCCTTTTGTTCATAGAGCGCTGCCCCCTTAGTTCGAATTCCTATTATTTATCTGGATTCGTATACAGTGATTGCTGTGGAGAAAATCAAGATGCCGGTGGAAGTGGCGAACGGCGTTGTTTCTGATGCACCTTCGCATGCGAACGGCGATTTAAAATCGCTTAACCCTAAGAAATCGCGGGAGAGCGAGCGGCGCAGGAGGCGCCGGAAACAGAAGAAAAACAAACAGAATGCCGCCGCCGGCGACGAGAGCGAAACCGTTGGTGAGGACGCCGATGGCAGTTCTAAAGAAAATTCAGATCCTCAAAAGGTAGTTATGAAGTTCCTTTAAACATTCTGTTTAGTTTTCTAGGGTTTGAATAGCGAGCAGTTAGTGGCGTGCGATGTGGAACTAGGAGGCTGTTTTTGCTTTATTTATGAATATGCCGATTCTAGTGGTAAAGTGAATTAACTTCAATATGAATAGGAAAAAAGAATAGGCTGTTTCTGTACATTTTTTGCATCCATTATGATATGCTGTTGTGAGAAATCTGCTGAACTTATCATGCCAATTGAAAGAGTTAGTTTGATTATTGAGAGTTATTTAGAATGTTACGTCCTTTTTTTAATTAATATTCAGTTCAATAGTTTTTGGTCATGTCTTACTAAGTTAAATATTATTAATTCTTTTCATTGAGTTTTGATCATAATTTTTTCTTCTCATGTTTTATTTGATAAACTTGATCTGTACCAAGTTAGAAAGGAGTTGTATAAGAAGAAAATAAAAATTAATTCTAGTCCTCTTTTGTAGTTTTGAAATGATCTCGAAGTGAAACCAGGTGTACTCGTTAAGTTATGAGACAGAATTACCTCCTGTGAGACATTTGTGTTCAATAAATAAATTATTGATCCATTATTAGCAAGATGGAAGATATCCATAAGTTGGTGTTCTCTTTTCTCTGTTCTCGTAATCAAAACCTAGAGACAAGTTAAGTTTGTTAATGCCATATGAATGGATGGTATTCTGAATGTATTTGTGTTATTGATCGATTCGTTTAAGTTTAAATATGAAGGTAATGGTGAATGCCATCTCTTTGAGTCCTATCATTACAATGTGGGCATATAAAATTTTTTGTATGCTTAATTAAATAGTTTACTTAAAATCTAGATCTTACCACTAATTTTTTCTTTATTTTCTGTCACTGTCAGGCCTTAGAACTAGTAGAGGTTGAATATGTGCCAGAAAAGGCCGAATTAGATGGTGTGTTGGATGAGGAATTCAGAAAGGTCTTCGAGAAATTCAATTTTATGGGAACTGCTGTTTCCGAGGTAAGATACGGGGAAAATGCATTTTGTTTACTGTCAAATTCTTATTCTTTTCCGTTCACTCTTGGTTGGTCTTAAGTTGTTATCTGTCTCCTCCTTCACTGTATTCTCAGGAGAATGAGAAAAAGGATGAGAATGCACCTGATGCACCCTCAAAGAAGAAGTCAGACTCAGACTCAGAAGAGGAGGAACAAGATACTGAGCAGAAAGAGAAAGGAGTCTCTAACAAAAAGAAAAAGGTTGCTCTTTTTTTGGCCATCTCTTTTCAATTGCTTTTTATCATACTTACTTTGGGAAACATATTTTTTCTCTAATTTTCAACCTGTTACATTACCATGAAATTTCTAGCTAAAACAGTCCTGTTTTATAGCTTCAACGTAGAATGAAGATCGCCGAACTGAAACAGATTTGTACAAGGCCTGATGTTGTTGAGGTATATATAAACTTTTTCTGATGCATGTGCACATTTTATTTTTTATTCTGCATAACCTGTTTGAATTTCGTTGCTTTAATGATTCAGTAACTTGTGTTGTGCGGGAAAACTCAGATGTCTAATGTATTTTTAATTTCCAAGCTCATTGTTAAGTGTTCTATGTAACTCCCGTTCTTGAGTTGTTTAAAAGAAGTGCTATTTAGTGATGGATTTATGACTTTTTGACACTTATATCTATGACTTCCTAGGTATGGGATGCCACCTCATCAGATCCTAAGCTGTTGGTATTTCTGAAGTCATATCGGAATACTGTAGCAGTACCACGACACTGGTGCCAGAAAAGAAAATTTTTGCAGGTAGTCACTAAAGCTGACTTCTTGAGTGGGTTTAACCAACTTTGTATTACATAGCCTTCTGCATTGGTTCTCTTCAAAATATGCCAACTTTGACATGATGGGTTAGTTCATATAATGGGTTTAGGGAAGAATGTGATGGACAATAAAGTCAATGAGGTTTGTCTTATATGTATATATGGTTCTTGCAGGGGAGCTGTGGTGGCACTTGTGGAGCCTTGACATGTAGGTGTTTGCAAGGGAAACCTTGCATGTAATACTTTCGTCGTTGCTAGTTTAGGCTGGGGGTTAACCATATTATAATGCTTCTTAAAAGCCTTATGAATAACTTTACCTTGGAACTATGAAATAACTTTGTTCGTTTATCTAGTTGCTGAGGAATTATCTTGGGAATTTGATATTTTGATTTTTCTAGCATAGAATTGGACAAGATGAAGGGAAGTTCTAATATTCTTCAGTTTGTCCTAGAAAACGATGGTGGGGAATAGTTGGCGGGACATTATTATTTTAAGTAATATGGCTCTTTTTCTTTGACGTGGAAACAGTAATAATAAGGGACTCCTCACAGGAAGATTTCCTTTTTCGAAAATTAGATTTTATTTGTGGAAAGACTTGAAAAATAAGGGAGGGGTTGATAAAATTTGCTCTGGAATTTTTATTTTAGTTGATTTGCTTGTAGATGTTTATGTTTAGAAGTTTACTTTCTTGTTTAGCAACGATCTCATCCACTTATGGTCCTTCGCAGGGAAAGAGAGGTATTGAAAAGCAGCCTTTCCAACTTCCAGACTTTATTGCTGCCACAGGAATTGAGAAAATTAGACAAGTAAGACTTAGCTTTCCCTCTGTTCACTCTTTTATACTTGTGCATCTGTTCAACTATAATGGCAAACTGAATCATTGTACTAATAACCGTAACTGAATCATTGTACTAAATAGACAACATATGCTGTGCAGTTACGATTCAGTACATAATGATACACTAATGTAACACAAACTCAACTGGGTTCAAAAGTTGCCTAGATGTTTACACGTCATATCTGGCCATCTTATCTTAAACATAGCGAATGATGTGTTTTAAAGCTTGATGGGAGGGGTATTTGCTTAACGTAGCTTGTCATCTTTTTAACTAAATGGAGTTAACCATTGGAATTGGGTGGCTAAACAAGTATATTTTTATCTTTATAGAAGTTATTGTCCATAAGATCCCAGTATTTGACCTAGGATCTTTGACAGGTTACCAATTAGTATTTTCGCCTGATAATTGATTGCAGATATGTACATACAAAGAAGTCTTCTTTCCTCAGATTTTTAGATGGACCCTTTAGCTTCAGTTTTCTCTTTGATGAAGAGCCTGGCTGTATGATGTGCTTTTTTAATTGCAAATTTCAAGTCACTACACTTTTCTTTATCCTTTCATATATGCTTTTCTGGATTAACTCTGATTCTATAGTTTATCTTTCTAAGCTTGCTGCTTTGGATGTTTATATATTCCAGGCATATATTGAGAAGGAGGACAGTAAGAAGTTGAAACAAAAGCAACGTGAAAGGATGCAGCCTAAAATGGGGAAAATGGACATTGATTATCAGGTTCTTTTTGTATTTAAGTTTTAATTTCACCGACCAGATACCTCTTCATGTTGTTATTCTCTATGGAGAGTGTGCAGTGGCATTCACCAATTCATTCTTTTTCTTCCTTTTCATTTTCCTGACAGATAGCTCTCCTTTTCAACTTTTATAGGTCCTGCATGATGCCTTCTTCAAGCATCAAACTAAACCTAAATTGACATCTCATGGCGATCTGTATTATGAGGGAAAGGAATTTGAGGTATGAAAGCTCACTGGATATATTAATCCGTAAATGTATTATTCAGTGTACAATGTGCACTTGAAGCAACAAAATTGTTAAATTGGTTGCTTCAAGTGTATTTTGTCGTATTTTAGGGAAGGTGTGGCTCGAATTTTTTTATGTTGCACAATCATGATTTAGGTGAAAATTCCTCGTTGCCTGTTCTATTATCAGGTTAAATTGCGTGAAATGAAGCCAGGAACATTGTCTCATGAGCTAAAAGAGGCACTCGGCATGCCTGAAGGTGCTCCTCCTCCTTGGCTCATCAATATGCAGGTTGAAGAACTATAGTACTTTCTTTTACCATAATAGTTTGGTTTTGCTTGTACCATAATAGTTCTGTTGGAAATCCTTTGCATCATTCTTCTTGGAAAGAGAAGTTAATTTGTAAATGATTGTTTTTCCCATGGCAGAGATACGGTCCTCCACCTTCTTATCCTCATCTGAAAATTCCAGGGCTAAATGCCCCTATTCCACCTGGAGCTAAATTTGGCTACGGCCATGGTGACTGGGGGAAACCACCTGTTGATGAAGTAAGTCTTACCTTCAATAGTTTTATAGTTTATCTCAATCTTTATTTTTCCTGCTCTTACTATCTGGTGTTTGCACTTCTAAACTAGTATGGGCGCCCCCTCTACGGAGATGTTTTTGGTGTTGTGCAACAAGATCAGCCCAATTATGAGGTAAATAAGCACATAACTTGATGATAATATCTTCTGCTTTCTGTTTTGATAATCACTTGGCATTTTATGCACTTGCTTGTGATTTTGTCTGAGACTACTCTCACTTTTTTCAGGAGGAACCAGTTGATAAGAGTAAACACTGGGGTGACCTGGAAGAAGAGGAGGAGGAGGAGGAAGAAGAAGAAGAAGAGGAAGAGGAAGAACAAATGGAGGAGGAGGAAATGGAAGATGGCATTCAGTCTGTTGACAGCCTTTCGAGGTAAATTCACATGCTTTTATATTTTTTGCAATACCTTGTTAATTTTTTAGTAATGGTGATGGTAGGGTAATTTATCTGTTCTTGTAGAATATCAGTAAGATTCTTCTCTTCATATCCTTTTTGAGTTGCTCTGATGTATGTTCTTATTTGGTTGTTTCAGTACTCCTACTGGCGTTGAAACTCCTGATGTTATTGACCTTCGGAAGCAACAGAGGAAGGAACCTGATAGGCCTCTCTACCAAGTAAATGCGTCTTTTGATTTTTTACCATCCTTATCTTTTTCTTTTCAATGTTCTGGAAGCAACTAACTTTTGTTTAATTTCTCTTTGAAGGTGCTTGAGGAAAAAGAAGAGAAGATAGCACCAGGAACATTGCTCGGGACAAGCCATACGTATGTCACCATCGTTTTTTTGGCAATCTTAACTTGTATTTGAGATTTTATTTTGCTGATCTCTGACTATCTATTGCACTTATACAGTTATGTGATTAACACTGGCGCTCAGGACAAGACTGGCGCTAAAAGGGTAAGGAAAATCCCACCCCCCCTCAGTTATATATATATATATATATATATAACTTTGTATGGTGAGATTCAATTTTGATATTTTTTAATTATAAATCCGTAATTTTTAGTATGTCATTCACAAATAGGGGGAATGGCTACACATGTTACGTGGAATTAATTAAGTACCTGTTGCATATCTTTGTGGTTTTTGGTGACATATCTTTTAATGTTTAATCTGACAGGTTGATTTGCTCCGAGGCCAAAAATCAGATAAAGTTGATATCACATTGGCACCTGAAGAGTTGGATGTCATGGAGAATGTTTTGCCAGCCAAGTAAGTCGAGGGCACATTTATTATATTTGTTTGACTGGATTTTACATGTAAGATATATAGCTTATTCTTATGCGGTATGTTCCCGCAGGTACGAGGAAGCCAGAGAAGAAGAAAAGTTACGCACCCAAAAGGAGGATTTCAGTGACATGGTTGCTGAGGTAATCAGATTATCAGTCGTATTGTTTTACTTTTCTTAATTCTCTTTTTTGGTGCCAACATTTTTATCAAAGAAAAAATACTGAGTTGTTGAGAATGGTGCAGAATGAGAAGAAAAGGAAACGAAAGATGCAGGAGAAGGATAGTAAATCTAAGAAGAAGGATTTCAAGTTTTAGGTGTTCGTTGGTAATTGTCTTGCAGCGTGTGAGAAATGGTTTTTGCCTTTTGATAATGCTATGCTCTACTTGTACTGTCTATGTAATACTTGTTTCTCTACCTATGCTGTAGTGTTCGAGTCTTGTACCACCACTGTTGTTAATCACTTTGATTGATCATCTTGCAGATCTCTGTTTTAAGCAGGACTTTTTTTATCTGTATGATCTATAATTCAGTATGGTGATATATATATATATATATATATATATATATATATATGACCAATACTGTAGTATTATACTTTTGCCTCTTAAGATGGTTTTATTTTTCCTTTTTCCTTTTAACCCCCACCCCTCCATCCACAAATATATACATGCGCAAACACACATTCTTGGCTGATCTTTATTTATTTTTTTAAAATGTTGTGTTTACTTCGGCTCAAGTGTGAGATTAAGGGGTTAATGTACATGGTGCTGAATCTGTTGATTCTAAATTGTGTAATATATATAAATTTATCAATTGCTGTGTTTGTGTAAAAGAAGATTTGGACGGCTATCTGATGTCGATTTCACTAAGTTCAAAATATAGGAAGAGGCCAAGAGCGTATCCTTGCCCCTGGATTTTAGGCACTTGTCCCTTGTTCATTCTAGTGTTTATTACTCCCTTTCATTTATCCCCAATATGTTTTGTAGGAAATAATAATATCCATCACTTTTCTCTCTCCAAGTTATGCATTTTGAGCACATCACATCTTTTCAGAGTAATGATGTTTTACTAGTATTTTTCATTTGGAAAATATATATATATGAAATTTTGAGAAAGGCAAGTGTTGTTACAAAATTGGGAGATGTTAAATACCACCGGATTTATATCATTCACTTTTTACTTTTGGTCAATAATCATTTGTATTGAATTAATCAGATTAATCATACTTTCTAAATTAGGAAAAATGAAAAATCATGATATAAATAGGTATTTAAATAAGTGCCTTGAATCGACTATGGATTACTAATGGAACTCGGATTTGGGCCTGCAGATACGTGATGGGCTGAGCCCAAGTTAGATTAGTCTGTTAGTATTATAAATAGACCTGTTCGCAGGTTATTCTGAACTCTGAAATCTGAAAACCTAGCCTCTAATAAAACTGTTCTTCCTCTGCCCGTGGACGTAGCCAACACAACGTTGGTGAACCACGTAAATTCTGTGTCTCTTATTTACGTTTTCTGTTCTTTCTTTAATTGCTCGATTAATCCATCACAACAGATCTTTACATTATAATACTAATTATTGAGTTTATTAAGCCAAAACTGAAGTGAGAATAGTATATAGGACATGTAATTAAATAGTCTTTCATCATTCTTAATTATTGATCTAAACTGCGTTGTGGGCCCCACTCTGTCCGACAAATATTCTCTTCCGGCAGCTTGTGATTATATAAAACAACAGTTCTGGTCACTTTACCTGGCTTACTTACCCACTCGATTTTTCTAATTTATTTTTTCTCCTAATTAACAATTACATTGGGGATATTGTACTTATCTTCAAACACGCGTATAATCCTCATTTAAAAATTAAATTGATTTCCATAAAAATAAATATTTTTTTAATTGGCGGACAGTTTTTTATTTGAACAGAAAAGTGGACAGGGTTCTGTTTGTTTGAATTCTTCTTCATTGAAATAATTGTGAACGAATCAGTACGAACCCACACCCTCGTTTGATTGTGACTCACTGTGTTGTCTGTTGGAGAATTAATGGTACATTGAAATAGTAAAGTACGTTGAAATAGAGGTGATTCTATCCTGAACCGAGACCGTTGGTCCCGGTCCAGTTTTAATCACATATTTACATTTGGGGTGGGGTGGTATACACTTGGGGTGGTGGATAAAACCACCCACCCCATGCAAAATTTGTGGCCTATCTTGGTCCGGGACCGTTGTCCCGGACCAAGGTCCCGGACCAAGATAGATTTTTCCGTTGAAATAGTAAGAGAAATACGTTCTATTTTCCGTATAGTTATATGGGTCTTATTGCTTCATAATTGGATCACATAGGGTCAGTAATTGGGGTGAGCATCGAGTTGAGTTGACTAATGAGTTCGATGAGTCAGTTCGAAAGAGTTTGATTTGAACTCGTTCGAGTAATTTGCAGTCTCATATTAATTCATAAATGCCTAGGCTTTTGTTTTCGATGAGAAAAATATTAAATCTTCACTATCTTAATTTATATTCTATTCTCCAATCACACAAGATGTAGCACTATGATGATTTGATATAAAAAAAATATTACTATTCAGCATCACATCAAAAAATTGATTTTTCTAGGACATGTTATATATATTGATGCATAATGATTGTAATGGTGACTATAATGCCGACTCTAGTTGAATCTATGCTACCAAAAGCGTTGATGCGATTTCAAGACACGACCCGTGACAATTTTCATACGCCAAACGTAGCGATCCAGCAAAATACCCTACAAATATTTGTACATTAGCGTCTACAAGATACTTAAATCTTTGATTTGCCTCCAAATAGACATAAATTAATTTATTTGTATTATAAATTCTACCCAGCATTATTATGTTAGAGAAAATATATTTATATAAATATTATGTGTTTGGTTGACAAGTAAAATATAATTATAAATTAAGAAATATTAGTAAAAAAAAGCATAAAATACAAAAAAAATATATATATCTTAGACAACTAATGAAAATATTCTAATACATTCTAACAATTTATCATATTAACTTCAACAGTGACTGGACTCATCTATAAACAATTTCATTAATATATATTCATTTATTTATATTTCAACTTATTCTGATTTAAATTATAAGTTGCTTGATGCCGCTCCTATACATGCAACCTAGATAGAGATTGCAAGTGTTATTACAAAAATGGTATAGGGCCGGCCATAATAAATACCTAAAGTAAGTAGGGCAACTTATATATAATATTTAATATTATGTGTGTATATATATATATATATTTATAGACTTCAATTAAGTTGTGCATGTGATAAAACACATAAATTAATAGCATGAGTGGCCCATTGGAGAATGATCCCCAACTTATAAAGAAGCTTATAATCTATCCCACGAGGAACCACGTGTTGACAACTTGTTCTTAACCCCACCAATTTACCACCTAGGTGTATATATATACCTATGGATGTTATATATTATTTTCTAAATCGGTGATTTTTTCATATTTTCTAGTTTTGATAAGAAATTGGATTGTGATTGATGTATTAGTTCTTACTTTTCTGATGAAAAATTGATAATATTAAAATGATAGTATATAATATTTTTCTATGTACCCTACTTACCTGAGTGATTAATTCATAAGAGTCAAGTGTTTATAAATTTTAGTAAAATTACCACATTTGTTTTTCACGTGGATCTCTAACACATATATTATCGCAATTAATCTGAAATTTTAAGGGTTCCAAATTCAATAAAATTCCAAATCTCGATACAATTACTACTATCGATTTATAAAGTGATCAACCACATTACTTGAATGCATGAACCACTTTCAACATTGTATTAAAAGCTCACAGCTTCAAATTTCATTATAATTATTAATTTATGATGAATAATTCACCCATAATCCAATATCTTCTCATCCTTTGATTGGTTATTATTTTCTTCTATATATAGTTCTACAACCTTTATGCACTAGGTTACTAATCTGTATTAGGACATGAAATGTCAGACCGACCAAACATATGAAAACACAAATAACCAATACATAAGAGAATATACATATATATATATATATATATATAGTTTATATATGAGACATTTTTACTTCAATCACCATTCTTCTATCTTAAGAAAATATGCCTATACTTATCTAGAGAAAAAAAGTACTATTTCAGTAATTCTAGTGTCATGTCATGAAATTGGTGTTGCTAAAGTTGATATCAAAAATAGAAGCCACTATCAACCCATACATGATGCTACGTGCACGCTTACCAAATATTTACTTAGGAATGAAGTTATATATATATATATATAGTTTATTAGTAAATCACTTATTGCATAATATGGGTTCTAAATTATTATTTCATCTCAAGTATACATGCTATACACTTGACATGAAATGTTGAAATGAAAAATACAATATGAATGTAAAGCTGAAATAAAATACGAAGAATGATATCATGCCAACATTTTATTTTTGTATTACTAAAATACTTGTATAAATCAAAGAAGATTTTACTAATTACTTGACAAATTCAAAACTCAACTTATTTTATGATTGATTATGCATATTAATTTAACATTGGTTCAAAAATCTCATGTAATCTAATGATTTGATTTATTTATTTTTGTAGAGGGGGTTCGGACGAGGTGTCTGAGTGTGCATAATTTGAAAAATTCTATGACAAGTCAGGTTCAATAGAGAGCTGATTATTACATTAAATAACCTACAACAAACTCGTTATATTAGAGTTGATCTGTTTTAAACCACATGTTAATACATCCAATAAAATATCATAGATCAATTTTATTGGACTCGAAATATTGTATAATTGGCGCATAATTTTATATAGTTGACACCAAGACACTAGTGCAGCCCACATATATGAAAGAATGGAGTCTGGACCACAGAACCTTGAGTGATTGTGATCTTCTTCCCCCAGAATTATTATTGTTTTTACAGATCAGATTGATGGAAAGTGATAGGCTAAACAGGTATATAGATATAGACATTTCTTATTTCAAGAATCTCCCCCATACCCATCTTCCTATCAATCCCATTTTATATACTTTTCATTTTCCAATCTCTTCTTACAAATTTCCTCTTAAATTTAAACCCCATTATTCCTCTTAATCAACAGCATTTAATGCTCCTCGTACTCTCAAAGATACTTAGATAACGTTTTTTCAGTAATTCTGACTATGGGTTTGAGTAGTAAACAGGTAACTGGAGATCAAGGCCTTGATTGGACGTCGGAGATGTCAAAACCACCGCCTTCACGGCGGCAACAACCACCGCAACGGCAATCAGAGCCGTTGAAATGTCCGAGATGTGCTTCAACGAACACCAAGTTCTGTTACTACAACAATTACAACAAATCTCAACCTCGCCATTTTTGCAAATCATGCAAGAGACACTGGACTAAAGGCGGCACTCTCCGCAACGTTCCCGTCGGCGGTGGCCGGAAAAACAAACGGCCCAAGATTCCAAACGCCGCCGCCGCCGCCGCGCCGCCGAAGAATTTTCCGGTGACTACTAACAATTGTGAAGAGAAAAGCGTGTCGAATCTTCTTTACCAGGCTTTGCATGAAACGAAGCCGTTCATCAATGGCGTCACAGCTGTTTCTACAGGTCTGAATATATCAGCGCCTCAGAATATAAACAGTGAATTTCAGTTCACAAATTTAAGCACTTTTGAAGAGGGTTCTTCTAATTGGATCAATCCAATTTCTTATCAAGCTTTAAACACATATGATCATCACTATACTGGCAATCTTGATTCCATTGATGGATCAACTATCACCACCGTCAATGATCCATGCACTAGCTACATGCCATGGCTCGGCCCGAATACGAGCAGTGGATTGGACTTGCCAAATTACTGGAACTGGAACGAGATCGATGTTTCGGGTGATCTTAATATAGCATGGGATGATGATAATGATGATGATCATAATAATGCAGAGATCAAACCCTAAGGTTCATTTTCAAGAATCTTAAGAGTTTGATATTTTTGTTTTAGGAAAGGCCTATTATTGGAGGTTTACCTAATGTTAACCAAGTAAATTTATGTTAATTGCATTTGTATAGTTATGACTTGTGACTCTTAAAATTATATATATGTGTAAGTTGTTTGAAGCTGTCCTTTTTAGTATCAGCTTCATGCTAGTATTGATATTTGCATAATGTGTAATTATTTGTGTTGTTTGTGTTTTTATTCTCTTTTGAAGAAAGAATTAATTGGTGTGCAAGTTTGGTTTGTGGGGTTGGTTGTAAGAGGTGGATTTTGAAAGGAAGGGGGGGCAAATGGGACCTTTTACAACTGGGTGGGGGGTGTGATGGATGATTCTTTTGGATATGTTGTGTTTGTATAGATATCTTCAACAGTTTAGTCCAGATTTCCTTCTTGTTTGCTGTCAGTATTCAGTATTATTCTTTCACCTTGTTGGGCCATTTTGTTTGGGGACTTGAGGGAATAGGGATCAATTATTACAAACTTTCTATTAGATAACATTTTAAGATTGGATCAAGTTTAACTTGATTGTCTTAAAAGATGTGTAAACATGAATAAAAAAATATCAAATTACTCAAGCTTTATCTAGGTAGTTCAACTCAATTAACAAATCAAGTTTAAACATGAACATTAAAACTCAATGAAAAACCAAGCAACTATGAACAAACCTTTATTTAGCTTAGCTAAAGTCTTTTACACCCCTAAATTTGTTATAAACTACTGAGAAAACCTCGATTGGATCAGGCTTAAATGTGTATTTTATTCTAGTTACAACCATGAACTAGTGAGAGACCTCGAATATTTGACTTTACTCTTAGTAAAGGTCGAGGCCTCGTAACCATGGCAAAAAGAGTGTATTCCTTTATTCTACTTTAAAATATTTTCCTCCGAGATTATAACCTTCCTTAGTTCCTTTTCTAATTGAGCAATTGAAGCAAACATTTGGAAAATTCAGCTCTAGTCAACATAAATTTTAAACTGGTAAAATCCAAAAATCAATTTTGGTGGTACTTTACTGGCCTATTTCTTGACAACACATCCACAACTGAATAAAAATACTGCAAACTTACCAAGCATTAATGCCACGTTTCTGACCTCGAAATTTTGAAGACGAGATGCACCACAAATTACACAAATACAACATGAAGCACAAAATACTACAAAACATGTTCCATTGTTTTCCACACCAAAATCGTGGACGAAACATAGCCCAAGAGTCAAGTTACATAGTTACCCTTAATACAAGTGAAACAAATACAAGGACAGGTCGACCCACCCAAAATTGAATCTGACTTTTACACAACAGATAATAAGATTCCGAGAAAATAATATGTCAAGTGCCAAATAATTCAGATTGTCGACCACTACAATATACACAACCTATATTAACAACACAAATGAGATTTTTGCAAATTTTAGCATTCATCTAAATAAGATCAAAACCTCGGAAATAAACTTCACGAGATCATAACTGCACCTGGAATCTCAAAATACTAGAATGTTCATAATCAAATAATAACTCTCGCCACGTTACAGTATTAGCAACCCAAGGAATACTTTTAACTTTTATGAAGACGAACAATAAGCTGGTCCAAAAAATCCCATATTAGAGAGAATCAAATGAGCCACTCTTCAGCCTCTCCATACGAGCCTGAAGACCGGATAATGCCCTCTCATCCATAGGAAGGATCCCACTCTGCATAGGATTATTGCCAGCTGTACCATGGCCTTCTGGAACAGAAGGATGATTAACATTCCCGTTTACTTGTACCAATGGCCGATTGCTTCTGGGCTCGGGATTTACTCCAGCTGCAGCTAATTGAATGCTCTTCATCCTTTCCCTAATGGCATCTAATGTTCCATTTGTGACTGTCCAAAAAAAATTAAATAGTTATGTGGTATATAAGTACAACCTCCTGACTAGGGGTGGCAACTTGGGTCCAAATATATAAACTTAACTAAGTTTTCAATGGGTTAGGGTCCTAATGTTTTAAAATTATAGTTCCAATTGGGTTGGTTTTTAATAATATTTGGGTCCAATTGGGTTTTAAATTGGGCCCAATTTGGGTCCTAATATTTTAAAATTATAGTTCCATCTCAACTCCTTGCACATAGAAGTTAGAACCCTAATTTTCTAAACTTATTTAAAATATCTTATATTCTAAATTTGGGTCCTTGTTGAGTTCATGATTCGGTCCTCGTTGGGTCCAATTTTGGGTCCTTATTGGGTCCAATAATAGTGCATGCATTTTGTTATTAAACCCAATTGGACCCAACCCACTTTGAACCTAACCCAATTGGACTCAACCCACTTTGAACCCAACCCAAATGGACCCAACTCAAACCCGATCCAATCAACCCAATTGCCACCCCTACTCCTGACTAAAGAAAATATGGAAGCAGATTTGATGAAATTAACTAACCACCAGATTGTAATCTGTCATTTCTTGACTCATCCAAGTTCTGCTGTAACACTGATTGATCATAAGTGGAAGCTCTTGGAGATATGGCGTTATTAGGCCGATCATCTTCAGCATATGATGGTGGTAAGCGAAAATTTGTAGGTTCAGCTGCTGTATTGTTCAATGGGTTTGAATTTATAGGGGATGTAGGGCCAAATTTTGGAGAAAGGTTGAGGGAAGATGGTGGAGGAGTAGAAAGGGGAACACTCGAAGGTGTCCTTCCTGCAGCTGCATTTCTCTCCATCTGCCATTAAAAAATGAAATTAAGCACTGCTCATAAAATGTTTATACTTTATGTTTTAATAAATATAATCCATTAAATCTAGATGCAGACCTGGGCCAAACCATCTCTAATGTATGTTCGAAATGCTTCGCTGGCATTTTGTAGCTGAGCAAAAATGTCAACCTGAGACCAGATTGAGCAAATAATAATTAACGGAAGTTGTAAAAAATGCTCATTATATAGGGACAACAATCACAAGCTGTTTTGAACTGAAAAGTGCATGGAAATAGAACAGAACACTTTTTCGGAGATTTTGTAAACCAAATATACCTGAGGATATAACTGTGTTATACGATAAAGCTCATACAGCCCAATTGAGCATGTTTGCCTGTCACCAATTTTCTTAAATATTGCAGCCAATTCTTGCTGTTATATTCAGACATCAAGGAAGTTAGTTGTGGAAAAAGGCCCCATAGAGGGACAGGTATAGAAGTATAGATCACATAATACCTTCAACTGAGCATCTGCAGTGTGTGTACTAGGTGCTGGGTTATTGGCAGTCGATTCAGTCCAGTGAGTTTGTCCAGCAGGGACTGAAGGTGTTAACATTCTTGCAGCTGCCAAGGTCTGCTCAATTTTGTTCAAATATTGAGTTATTATAAATATTGTTAATTAGTATAATCATCAAGAGTATGCCATAAGTACCTGGAGGTTAAGATCAATATATGCAAGAATGATCGGTTGAGGTTGCATGTCTATTGGGACCATCGAGAGATGGCCCTTTATGGCAGTTCCACGAAGTTTAACAAGCTCATGGAGAACAGTTTTAACCATGCGAAGGGGTTTGTCATCAGCTCCCGCTCTACAGTTTAATTCATACAGATCAAGAACAGCACAAAGGTGAAAACATACAATTAGTACACGCTCTCTGACAAAATCTTAATCTTAAATTTAAACTAGTGCTGGGTGAGTACCTCCTCCGTATTTCCTCCATTCCTAATTCTTGTAAATATATATGGATACTCTGAAGGATGTGATCAAGGTCAACATCATATATCGTATTTTGCAGGACCTATATCAAATGCAGTTGGTATGGACAAAATAATTAGTACTTGTACAGATCAAGCCAATAAAATTATGCATGCCATACTTTTTTTTCATGATTTGCAAATGATCTCTAGAGAGACCAAAAACCAATATGAACAAATTAAGTAATATTACCTTAGTAAGTTTGATTAAACATTTAACAACCAAATCAGAAAACTTCTGATTTCTAGTAAAAAGAGACTCGTTCGATGCTGGAGCCAGCCATCTTGATGGATCCAGAGGTCGCAACAGGTTTATAAGTACAACGAATGATGAAGTGCGATCGGCATTATCCTGAACTCAAAATCCAGTCATGCAAGAGGCAAATATAAGTATTAGGAGAAATCAAGTGATTCATGCCTTGCAAGGAATTAAGTGACTGCTCATGACTTATACATAGCTTTAAGACAATAGGTTATTACCAATATCTTCAACATCAGAACATTCAAAGCTCTCAGAAGTTGACTTCCATCATCCATCTGTGGAACCCTTTCATCTAAAAGCCAGAGCAACAGTTCTGTAATGAGACTATCAAGGGTACTTTCCTTAACAGCATGAGCAAGTCTCTTGTTCTGAAAAGTCTGCACCGAAGGAATAAGAATTACAAACTCAATTGACACGGGTAAAAGGAATCAAGTCGTGGTTCTATATTCGCTTTGTAACTTTAAAGCAAGACTGGGAACTTTTGGTCCAACTTTTGCTGAAGTAGAAATCAGGTGCAAAATAAACAAAAAGGGAAGAGCCTTTTACCTGCATCAGAGTGTTCAGGACATATTTACAAGACCTTGAAGATGCGCCAGTTAGACTAAAATCAAAAGTCTTTGCTACCTGCGAGCAAAAAACAATGGTTGGAAATATGGGACAGCAAAATTACGAGGCAAGGTAAACGAAGGAAAGCAACTAAATATTTGCCTTATTTGCCAAACATGAAACAAGTCTATCAGCATCTTTCGCTATGTCATCCATTACACTGCCTTCAGGATCAGCAGTTGCCTGAGCCAACTCATGGCAGATAACTTTCATTCCTTCAACAGACTGCAAAAAATAAGGATTCCATTGATAAATAACACAAATACGGAATTCCGTTTATCTTTGAGTAACTAAATGAAGGTGTGATATCAGACAGAACAATCCAGTCATGAGCTCACATCTCATATCTTCAGCTAGACAAAATTGAAAGTTTATGAAAAATAGACCCCAGTATCATGCATGGATATGGTTGAATACAGTCTTAACAAAAAAAATACCAAAACAGATGCACTTTAAAGGTCTAGAATTTCAAAGGGTACAGGGTGATTCTTTCAGAACATGGAGATCACTTAAAAAAACATCCAAAGCATCCTTAAACTTTGTACAACTACCTTAAACACAACAATATTATATCACTTCATAAAAAAGGTAGCCGGTTCATTACTACTCTGAAAAATCCTTTATTTTGGAGTCAAGGTATGTTGGCTTTATATCAGTTCATAAAAAAGTCTCTCAACCGCAGATTTTCCAACATAGTTCACAGAAAATCCTTAATTCAGTATATTGCGCTTTACCAAAAGATAGATTTATACACTTGGCAAAATAACTATTCGATGAGAATCTAGCCGCAATGTGTTCCTTTTTTTAACTTTGTCTCTTCAATATTTGGTCTTGCCTCGGTCGCTTAGGTATTATGAACAGCCATTGAATCACATGTTCTGGACCTGTTCAATAAACCTCTTTTTCGGAATTAGTCAATTACTATCCTATTCTTGTTGCCCGAGCAAGTTGAGTATTTTTAAATGCAGAGGTGAAATACATGTAAATATTTTACTAAGTATGTCTATAGTATGAAACGATGTAGCAAGAAACAATATTTTAACTGTTATAAGATTAAATGTGAACAAAATTAACCAAAATTATATACCCCGTGACACTCTTATATAGGTGATTAAAGCATACCTTCTCAGGAGAACCATATACTATAATATCCAATGCTTCATTCCAGTCTGTGGGGCCAACACCAGAATATATTGGAGGAACTGGAATGCTGTCCGTGTGATCTTCAAAATGACCAATATTCTCCCTATGATTAAAAATAAATAAATTAAGAAAGTAGAAAGCAAACTGAATTGCGTGAATTAGGAATATATTGTGCTCAAGCCAAAGTATGCTCATTGTCTGCATATGGTAGTATATAGTGTTAATAAATTTTATGGGGGAAAAAGACCACATACCTGTTGAAGATCGGAACAACCATAGACCGCATAACTTCACCACTTTGCTCAGCTGACTCAGACCTGAAGGCCCACAAAAGAATAAGCAGTTGCGAAATCAAAAGGAAAAATATAACATGGTAACATGCTATTCTTTCTTCCAGTAGATGAAAAAATGGCAATATGGATGACTGAATCACAAACTGAATGACTCTTCAATCAAGAGGTTCGATATATTATAGTACACAACCTGCCTCGATCGAATGTGCACATATTTGAGGTACTTTCTCATTACGTAAGCTTTTATTTCATGCATGGATAGATTAATAAAGTTGGATAATTGAATTAGTGAAGAAAAGCCAGGTAGTAAAGGACTTATGTTTAGATGTTCTTTTGCGCTTAATATGCAAACATGTAAGTGCATAATCTAAAAAATTATGGTGTATCATACAAAATGCCATGAACTCTTCATGTATACAACTTTAAGTCATATTCCATGTCCAGTAATTTTACATCTTAAGTTAGATCCTGCGCATATTTAAGAGCATTTTTCCTAACAAAAGCTTTTATTTCATGTATTGATATATAAAGAAGGTTTGGATTGAATTGGTGAAGGAAAGGGAGGTAGTAAGGGCTTAAGTTTGGGTGCTCTCTTGAGCTTAAATTGCAAACACGGGATATACTCTTACAACAGTTGCCAAACTTGCTTTAGAGCAAACAAATGATGATTGCATGGGTAAAACAAGGCTAGGTCTCAAATTGTAGCAAGAGTCAACACTAAATGTTATAAAGATATGCGCAGGCATAACAATATATCAGTACGTAAATGATATTAACACAACTAAAATCGCTTCTAATTGTGTTCATCTGTTCTCTGTTCTTTGTATTCTAGGTTTTTTCTTTAGTTATCCTCAATTCTTTTCTTTTCCCATGTCTTCTAGGCTATAAACCATGGACATTTAAAAGAATAGTCATGTGGCATGTCGGACCCATCGGACACGGCACTTCTCCTACACTCCCCTGACATTGTGTCCTTAAATAGCATTATTAACCTCTTCAGTATGCAACACTTCTTGACAGTCTGAATTTGAAAAGCAACAAAATACAGAAACCATATTTCTCAAAAGAGAACATACCCATTATCCCTCACTGAACGCCTAAGGGCGGCTCTTGCTTCCCCTGGTCTGCCTTCCTTCCTCTTTTCCATCTCACGAGCCTGAGGATTATAGTAAAATATAATGACTGTTGGAGGGGGGAAAAGAAATAGAAGTAAATGGACAGCACACTAGCATACAAACCTTCCACTTAAATCTATCATCTAACATACTTCTTTGTGCCTCGGTAAGCTTCCCTACATATCTCCAAATGTCATCACCTAATGCACAAGTTATTTGCATGATGATCAGGCAAAACAGTGTAAAAGATTGAATCAGTAACTATGATTATACTGTCATTTGATCCGTCTTATATAAATAAGAAGCCATAACTTTATCAAGCTTCGGTCCAAATAAATTTACAGCTCTGGACATCAATTTCTAGAGATTGAGATACTAAACATGCACCACTTGCCTTTTCTGTCTGCAAAAATAGATATATACTCACCAAGAATCTTATATCCAGTAGCCAAAGTATTTAAAGCAGCTTTCCTAGTATCACCATCTCGTTCAGCAGTTAAGCTTGCGACAATTTGCAAAGACTTTAATTGCCCACTTATCTGATAAAGCAAACGAAGTAAAAGGTAGAGCACATTAAAACCAATATAGAAATTTTAAAAAATGAACATAATGTAAAGTCTGCTGATCATATAATAAAGTGTTACACTAACTGGTTACCTCGGCTCCATAATTATCCAGTAAAAACCCAACATGGTCTGCGCACTCTATCCTTGTTCTGGTGTTTCTGGAACGCAAACCCTCCAAAATATAGGGAAAAGTTTTTGCAGCAGAATATGTATGGATAATTTGCTTCATAAGTTCCCGCATTTTTTCTCGAAGCTTTTCAATGTTATGTCCTGACTGCAGCCCAAAACAGCAACCAGACCATTTCAAGAAAAACCAAAATAGTATACATATAGAGACTATACACAAGAATCAGTGTCAATTGTGTCAAATACAAATCAAGCAACAATGTTCTAGATTGAAGCAATCACAGGTACTATGGGCCACCAACTTAATACAAACAGAAATAATCTGGCATAGAGAGAATTAATATTACTATTACCTTCTCAACAAAGCAAGGAAGAAAAATGGCAGCCTCTGCTTCAGTCAGTGTGTAGCCCTCATTCCTCAACATGTCCAGAAGTTCAGGAAGAAACTCTAGCACCTTGACATTGTTTAAGAATAACATAAACCGCGTCAAATCAGTAAATGAGACAATCGCACTGAGTTAAATTTTAAATTGGGTCCTAAAGTATTATAATAATTTCAGAACCTATAATAAGTATTTCAATTTTGTAAATAGCTATACATCCACGAAATGTTCTTTTGAAATAACACAAGCATTCATTTAACTTTTTAAAAATTTAAATAATTATCACTAGATACTCGTAGAACACTGTCAGCAACATAGATGATGTGGCAGATGGTGTGGACCAATAGAGCATATTGACAACTACTGATTAACAAGGAAATATATTGATAAAAGTTATATACCTTCAATAAGCATGACGTGTTGGATTCACAAATCCTTAACACAAACCATCTCAAGAGTATGTCTAAGACTTCAATTAACTCCCTTCCAATGGATGGAAGAGCCTGAAATGCCAAGAATTATGCAAGCTTAAAAAGAGCCTATTCAGACTCCAGGTTAAGAAAACCATTTGATTTACACTAAAAGAACCTTATGAAGCATCTCAATTCCATCTACTTGCTTCTTAAAGTCGGTGCTTAACAGTCTCCGATGCAAGTCCTCTCTAAAGTACTTCATGATATCATTCTGTCAAAACATAAGCAGGCGCATTAACAAACATCTCAAGACAACAATACATCTTAGCATGAAACAATTTCATGAAGCACACATACATTCAAACTGATATTGAAACCTAGTTAATGTATTCAGTTCCATTTTGGTACTGTAATGGCGAATGAATTTGGCCCAAAATACACTAAAAAAGATAGGTTCTTAAAAAGGTACAATTCATAAATCTGCGATTATTATTTCCCATAAGGCCCACAGTGCAGCACGGAATTTATATATTTTGTAGAATTAAATGTGAGAAGATTCTAGGATAAAGAGCTCAATAGCAAGGACGTTCAACAAACAAACCTCAAGATCTTGGACTTGCTCTAAACGTAATTCTTCATACTTGAATCTGCGAACAACCATTCTCTCCCTGTCATCCTGCATAAAAGTCACTCACACCATAATATAGGCTGTAGCACATACGGTAATTAATTCAGCTGTGTGAGTCATGGCCAATGATCACACCTTATTTGAGTCCTTGACATTGAGCAATGCTTGTGACTGAATGTTGATGTCTTGAACAGACATGATTGACTCTTGTCTTGAGCCCTTGGTGGGAACAGTCCTCTATGCCAACAGGAATTCAATCAACATACTAATAATGCATCAAAGTTAAGAATTTTAATCACATAAACATACTGAAGGTGCGGCTCTGTTTCCAGGCCGTGATGCACGATCACCATGACCATTGGGTTTTCCAATTTTTGAGCTGCTTTTTGATGTTATGCCTGCTCTACCAGATTCAAAACTTTCTGCAAGCCACAAAACAAAAATATTGGAAGAGAGAAAAACCTCATCTGTTGTTTTTAAATATTTGTGACAAGTGGAGCTGGATCAGCTTTTGGCATAAACAAATACCTTGAAAGCCCCCATGCGGCTTCAGTCGTTCAACAACAATAGCTAAGGCAGACCCTTGTATATCTTTCAAATTTTTGCTTACCTATGAGAGCAAAAAATTAGATAAGAGAATGATATCTCTGGAGTTGAAAGATCTTAAACTAAAGCCAAGAAGTTTGCAATTTACATACCATTTCTTGTCCACACACCCTTAAAATTTCAGTGAAGCATGCTTCAGCAGCTTTACGAACATCTGCCGATTTATCCTGCAAAGGTTAACCAAGCAATATTATAAGCAAAACTGAAAAAGAGGAAAACGCCAACCAGTTAAAATATTAAAGAATGTCATTAGCTCAGATGAAGAAAATACTGTCATAGCAGATGCAGAGGGCTTTAGTAGATGAATAGCATCTGGAAAGTCTGTTAGTCCAGCAAGTTGTTTTGACAACCAGTCAAAAAGATCCTTACGTCCTTCTGCACCAAGCTTAGAGTCTGTGAGAGCAGCTGTAACATAAGGAACCTAAAGAAAGAGAATGCCATGAGTTTTAGAATATGAAGCTAGTGCACGAAAATCGAATTTCTGAAGTTCATGATGCTCACCATTTTATCAAGATGAACAGCAGCAAGCCAAGAGTCTAAGGTACTCAATGTGCACTCTCTCATGTTCTTCTTATTGTCACTAAGGCATTTCAAAATATCTGAAAGAATGCCCTGCATTAACAACATTAAAGTAGATTAACAAAGTAATCCATCACAAAGAAATAGAACAGAGATGGTAGAAATAAATTGAGAAAATGAACCTTGCTTGACTTCTCAACTGCCGGTCCCATAGCATTTGCAAGAGCACCAATTGTGGACAATGTTGCCATAATCAAGTTTTTGTTACTGTCGTGTAAACGACTTTTTAGAGCTCCAAATAACTCCCCTGTTAGAGCAAGAAAAATAAATGAACATAGTTTGTTGAATCACAATAGTTCACTGAGTCAGCCACTAGATATTATACCAGTTCCAGACGGTTGTATACGCTTGTTGGCCTCTTCGAGAATTTTATTCACACTTTCAATAGACTCCAAGCGAATCTAAAACAAAGAAAAGCCTTATAATGAGTAAGAATTTGTGTTTTACAGACTCTGATGTCTATCTCTGCTGGACACAACTATACCTTCCAGTCTGAACTCTCCAAGCCCTTCAACAAGACAGGGGTTATCTTTTCACTAATATCTTCACGTGGAAGACCATCTACTCCACTGGCTCCCAGGGATGATGTAGAATCAATTAATTTCACAGTCTTCTTCGGAGCTGCAGATGCTCCCTTTGGATAAAAATATCAAAGTTAAGGTTAAAGAAATCTAAAAGGGCAAGACAATTGTTGAGCACCAAATAGTGTTACCTCAAATGGATTTTTCTCATACTCAGCGTCAAGCGCACTTAGAAGAGCAGGCTTAACATCTGAGAGGAACCCCTTAATATCTATAAGAACAAAGTGGCAGTCAGCCTCTGTTAAGATTTATATAATTCGTAAAGAAAACTTAAAAAATAAAAAGCAACTTCTGTCACCTGGACCAACAAATTTATGTAAACCACCAATAAGTTTAATAGTAGCATTTCTGGTCGCAGCAGCACTAGATTGTAAACCAATATCCTTGCAAAAGTCAATTAAATCCTGAAAAAGCGAATAACGTACATCTTAAAATCAACTTACATAGCAAACCCACTCCTCAGAAATTAAATCAGAAAGGTCAAATTTTTCCAGAAGAGATCCGAGAACCTTCAGTTTAATATATGAAATACCGAAGTCCTCTACTGCAGAAACCATCCACAGTAAGCCTTCACTGAGAACCTTAGGATTCTTGTGCTCTTTCATGATTTTATACAGCTGAAGTCGGCCAAATAACAAAAACATTAGTCATAAATATGTCTGCAGAAAGAAAGAAACTGTGCCTCGAAAAGAAAAGCCACTGATTACATATTGAACAAAACCGCCCATATTAAACTACTAGAAATGAACCATTTTTGGATCAGTCCAGATAAAAGTTCCTTTATGTTTAATTATTCACTATTACAGACATTATCAAAATGTATTCATCTTTGCCGTTTCTGTCCCCTCAGAAAATTTATTATAAAACATACTTTTTGCAGCTCAAGAAGCTTGGGTGCACTGCAGCAATTGCAGGTAAAGACAGATCTCACGGATTGAGAGCTAATTCTCAATGCCTGAATGTCATAATTTAAGTTAACCACATATAATCAATTGTAGTGTTACATAATAATTATGATGCACAAGTGCTTGAATCATTCAGAAACAAAAGGCAAGAAATGCATGTGTTTTTTCATTTTCTCCACTCCTTTAGGTCAAGTCTACGAACTAAGGGTGTGGTTTGCATTCTTGCTGGCTAGTTTGCACATTGTCGCTGAGGGATTGATAACAAAGTCTAGAATGTATAGGTGGTAAGTTGCTGCCTTCTGGGGACCACCAAGAAGGCAAAATGAGCAGGAAAAATGAATGTGGTATTGCCAATATATTTGGTCATAAACATAATTCATATGCAATAGACCTTACCCTTTCAAATATAAATCCTGGACCCACGGCTTCACAAAATGAAGTAAGGCACTTCATGGCTGGACCACGCGTCTTGATGTCAGCAACTCTTTCACTGATACCTGTGAACAAGTGAAACCACTGTGGATAAGATAATGCTAAAAGCTAGTCGTTTTCTACTTCAACTACAGAAGGAGCCAACAACTTGATCATTTTAATTTTCAGAAATACCGTAAAGTAAAACAAGTTCTACCCATCAGATAATGACACAAGCAAGATGAAATAACTAGAGAACAAAAGCAGTAAAGAAACCCACTAATCGAGTATAGGCCAAAACAGAATCCATTGTCATGGTAACAACTGTAATTTAAATGACAGAAGTTGCTGACCTGAGAGGCAAAGCACAACACATTTTTTAGGAAACTTAGGCGCAGTTGAAGCTATATGGGTAATAACATCAATAACCTGTTGCTGGACCTGCTCATATAAATTTCTCAGTGGTAAGGTATCTCATTCAAGTGACAACAGTAATCCAGTTGTAATTAAAGCATAAGTCCATAATTCTATACCTGAACATTTTTCTCGTTCCAGCCAGGTACAACACAGAGTAAACGGATCAAAACCTCAACCGATTGACCAAGGTCAGTTAGTGCTTCCACCTGCTCTTTGAAAGACACAATAGCTGCAACCAAACATTATAAAATACAAATCAAGTCCACATGTATGCAGAACCAAAATCAAAATTTCTAAGTAGCAGCCCATTCTAACATCACTTCGAAGCCAAAGTTACTGGCAAGCATGAATGTAATGCATCTAACAATGTTATCAGTAAACATAATCCTAAACTAACTCACTAACTCAACAACAATCAAACGTGAAAAATCAGAAGCGGTAGTTGACCATAGAAAAAAGAAATAGAGAAGGGACTGGATGGCAGATACATTCACCAAAAAGAAGCAAGACAGTAACAATTCAAAAATGCAAGGTAAATCCATAAGGAGCATTTGCCGGACTCGGGTGTATTAACAATTAAAACATTAAACCCCAATTTTTTAAAACAAGTTACTCTTTTAAGCAAACGTTGATCAGTATAGCTAGAAAAACTTCTTGACAGAGTATCATGTAAAACCTCCAAGAGTGTCACAGCATTCCACGGTGAATAACCAAATCCAGAATGATTCAGAAACCTTAATCCCAGTAAGAAGTCCCTCCAACACTCAGAATGGAGCAACGAAAGCAGTAGTCATGGAGTACTATTTAAGAAGAGAAAAGCTAAGAGGTAAAGGCACCATTGGAGATTCTCTCAACAGATAGGGGGATGAATGACTACCAATGAAGAGCATCCATCCATAGCAAAATAAGAAACATGTCTTGTACACAAATATCCAAGAGAAACCAACAATGCATATGACATCTTTTAAGGAAAAATAATGAAGTGGGACCAAATTAAGCAAAGCTGTCAAGTGAAGCAGTATTTATAGATGTTAACCTTCAAGACGCTCTTTCCACACGGCACTCTTTAGCTGAGTGATCGTCTCTGCTTGTATAAGAGATCCTAATCTGTTCTCAATTTCTTCCAAACTCATTTCTGATGGCTGTAAAAATAAGTGGATCAGGTAACTAAGAAATAACGTAATGGAATTCCAGATATACAATCCCATCATGGAAAAACAGTTAAGAGTGAAAAAATGAGGTGTAAACTTATACCTCAACATCTTCCTGTTCCGCAGGCTTAGAAACTTTTGATTGTCCTCCTCCATCACCTTTTTTGTTGGCACCAGATTTCGCAGAGGCACCTTTCTTCGTAGCAGCAGGCTGGAAACCCAAAAGCATGGGAAATAAGAAGAGAGACCCAATAACCTCAACCATATAAGCATCAGCAGGAAAAAGACATTTGATAACAATGATCCACATTTTCCTGGTCGTTTATTGACAGGAATCTGGCCAACACCAGCCAACAGGAATGGATTTGTGTTGAGAAATAACTTACAGCTATATGAACAGGCTTCTTCCCACTAAGCATGCTAGCTGCTGATCTTCTAACAAATGATCCATCAGAAGCCTGAAGCAAGCACATCAAAGGCAGAAAATATTCAACATAAAGCCTAATGCATAAAAAATCATACAAATAAAACAAAATGCTTTCAGAAAATTAATGCAAAGAAAGTGATTCGGTCATTGGTGATTAGCATGATGGAGGACGATCCAAAGTCAAGTGGAGATTGATAACGTAATTATTTAGGGAGGAGAAGCGAAAACCTTCCCATGCCTTATTGTTGAATAGCAGAGCAGCATTGTAAACAAATAATCTAAACAAGAGCAGAGTAACAGGGTCTTGATCGAGAAAATAACAAACAATGCACTCAACGAAGTGCTAAATCTTCATCTTATGAGATAAAGACACATAAAAAAGTCAAAAGCCATTCTTCAACAAACAAAAATATATTCAGTCCAGAGTCCACCATAATATTCTTCTACACATGCTATTTCTTAAGAGTTAAGATGACAAGAAAAAAAAAGAGAGAATGTCCTTTCTTGTGGGCAGGAGTAGAAAAATTAACCCTCGCAGACAATACTTAACATGAAACTTTTCCAACAGTTCTCTGAGTCTTGTCTTTGAAAAAATCAGTCAATGCATAAATAACAATGTAGTTACTTTTCCTTTCCAGCATTTACGGGACAGGAGAAAAACTTAATTCCTTAAAAATTCCCACATAATTTTAGCTTCGGAGCTTCCCTTGGAGAACTTATTAACCTACCAAAATTTGTAAGAATGAATATAGTCTTTTCCACTCAAGATTATCCTACCTCTAATTGCTTACTGAACTTATTTAATTATAAATCAGAAATAAAAACAAATTTGGAAGCTAATTTGCATAAACATTACTGACCTCTGCGGATGACATATTCCCGACAGAAGATGGAACAGCAGCTGAGATTAATAGTAAATAAATATGTTACAAGGAAAATCAAACAAAAACTCCGATTGCGTGATATGAATGGTGTTAGATAAAGAACATAAAATATCAAACCTGAGCTCGTAATAGAAGATGGGTCCCCTGTTGAACCACCAATCATTTCAGATAACTTCTTTTTCCTAACATCGTCGAGCTTTTCGAGAGACTTCTCCAAAGGTCTCATACCAACCATCTAAACAAAGAACATTACATGACATAAATAATCACATCAATGGAGAAAGTGAGGATAATTTTGACAATACCTTAGCAATAGCTGCCAAAACTGCAAAAGCTGCATCCCTCACTTCAGGTGTTCCATCATTAAGGCTCTGCATAATTCATGAATAGAGTTTTACAAATCCTAAATAACAATTACCACGCATTGAAGAAATAAATAAACATAATAAGCAGGCAAAAAATTAGACACCACTCCGCACACATATAAATAGAGAAGATAGATTGGGTTGCCGACAACTTCACAGTTCACACTTTGCAAAAGTAGCTCCGTTACGCGCAACTTATATTTGCCTACATGAAAATCTAATATTATTACCATTGAGAAACTTGATTTGAGCTAAGACGTTTCCACTCATATCAGAATAATTCGATATCAAAGTATAGAAAAAGCGAAAATCTATTCAAGAAAATTAAAAGCAACACAATGCTTTGAGCTCTCGCCTCTTGTCCTCGTAATACCAAAGTAGGACAACCACTAGTAGTTGTATGTGGCACATAAACTGTGTAATCTGTTCACTGACCTCCATGCAGATTGGAACATATTCCTTGTGCACTTTAAGGATAGCTGCCTTGTTACTGGTCTCCATACAAAAGGTAACCCAGTTCAACGTCAATGATCTTACAAGAGGAACTTTATTTTTCACTGCTGTCTTAACATCTGCAAGAAAATAAGTTACATTCAGCAAAGTCCTAATCTGTAAACACCTTATTAATCAGACACCAAAACTAGCACCATCTTCATTTTGGTCCTATTTTTCCACCGTGACATGTTATCGAGGAAAAGAATAGGCAACGCACAATAAGTAATTAAAGGATAGAGTAGGCCATACTATAATTTACAGAGGGTGGACTTCTGAGAAAATATATCTACAGTCATGACAAACTTGAAAGCAGTAATTTCAACACCTTACTAACTTGGCATGACATGCCACGAGCAACAAAATCAAAACCATCATGTTTAATTACAAAAAGGAAAATATATTGAAATTGTATTAACGATGTGGCCATATAAAATAACATAAGCCCTCATAGTGATGTCAGAGATGTACAGGAACAGAATAAGATAGACAATAGGGGGAATAGGATAGAAATGAGCAAAACAATAAATATGAGTACATGTAGATACATAAGAAGATACAAGACCAAGAAATTTCATAAAAGGTGAAGTATGATTCAGCGCCATGCTTAAAAAGAAAAAGATGCATGAGGTACATAATTGAAAAATAGATAATCCTGCCTTCAATAATGTCAGTAAGATTTAAACATCCTGACTTGTGCATTGCTTGAAGAGTTTGAGAAAGTGCCTCTGTCAAAGTAGGTTTCTTCTCCTTCAGTTTTTCCTGTACATAATCGAAGATCGAACTCAGATAAGCCAATATCAACTGCAATTTGTGGTATAGTTCATCATTAATTTAAGTGCCAGTTAGAGAATTATGTCCAGGCTTGAAAGTTTAAACACAAGTCTCTCTATGGTAGATATGTAAATTATCCAAATCCTTAGTGGCATCCCTGACAAAAGGTTCAATCATCTCACACTGTGTACGTATGGTATACTATTCTGGCTAGCAGTAAAGGGAGTTCTAGACTCATTCCTCAATATCCAACCCTGGTGTCCAACCCCACCACCCAAATAACATATTAGATGGAGACATGTCGGAGGTAGCAAGTTGCAACAGTACCTATAAGACATCCTTGAGACCAATTCTAAGATTGCAGCATATGATTTTAAGAACAAATATTTACTTACCAGCAGCACGGGCAATAAGAAGCGAGAACTGCCTGAGAAATGCGTTCTCAGACCCCTGGCAAGGTTTCCCAGTGCTTGGATTGCTTCAACTGCAACAGCAATGTTTACATCTGTAATAAGCTGCAAAGTTCAAAAACATAATGTAATCACAGGGTAGATCAAGTTTATGTATTGCAGACCAGGTGAGTGCAAATGACTTGAAGTTTCCACAGTTTGAAACTAAGAAACAATTAAAAGCATTGCTTTGATACCACATACGTTAAGGGCGTGCATGAGCAAAAAAATTGTTTAGGAAAATTTTAAGTCTCCTCAATTCAGATCCAATACAAAATTGATACTTCTAGTTTAGAAAATTCCCTCGATAAAATCAATTTTCTTTACAACTTAGGGCATGTTCTTTGTGTTGCATATTTTAAATTCTCACACTGTTGAGCAAAAAAATCGAAATGCAACGCATCCAACCATTAACCACACCAACCATCATCGTCGCACTTATCATTTCCCTTTTTTGTTGCCAAAGGTTTGCTTTGACCATACGATAAGTCGTCATATTCATCACCATGTGTCATCAATCAGTAAGGTTTGATAAGTTTAACAGTTTACAGCTAACGAAATGAATATTCACATATAATCTTGACCAGAAAAAAGACAAATCAGCCCAGAAACCGAAAAGATCCAAAGATTATAATAAGTGAGATATCAACACAAACATGGTTAACTCTGATGAAAATTTTTAAAATTTAGCCACAAGGCAAAACGAACAAACCTTCTTTAATATTCGACAAACTTCTGTAAAATCTCCTGGAGCAATCCTTTTGGTAGATGCAAGTTTGGTTAGCTCCGCAACAGCCTCTTTTCGTTCGGACCATTTGGTAGCTTTCTGAAGTACAAATATAAATATCAAACCCACCATAAAGAACATTTCGACTTCCAATACACTAATACAACCTAATATGGTAACAAAAGGAGGTTACAAGACAAAATCTACTAAATATTGCATAATTATAAGTGATGGAACAAGGTGCACTTACTACTCCTTCCCAAAATCCAGACTTCTCTAAAGGTGTCAATATATCAACTGGATCAACAAGTTCGTACTCGTCTATCTCCTGGGGAACTGACGAAGAAAAGGACAATGTACGAAATTCAGCATAATAAAGCAGGTAAAAGACAATAGCAATCATCATTATCAATGCTAGGTTAGAATCGTCTAGCTAGAGCAGCTCGCACTGTATGTTCAATTCAAGTACAAAAGCATAGCTCAGAAAGCACATACTATCAGCTGGACTTTCTTCAGCAGGGCCAGACCCCACAGCCTCTGAAACAACTTCTGGTTCAGGCTCCTTGTCCTGCTCAGATCTGATTAAAAACAAAAGGAAAATGTAAGCTATCCAACAGGAGTACTTCACATTGACAATCTGATTAACTGAGACAAAACTTAATAAGACTAAGAACATCAAAGTCAAACCCAGAAATGGAGAATGACACTCCCTAGGCACAAACTCTTAACAATCTCAGCCAAATAAAGCGTCCATTACGTAAACAACACATTGCATTAGAGGCTATCCCACAAGCAGAAGGTCACAAAGGCCTCCTCTATGAGAATTATAAATATCACCTGTTGTTGGCTTTGTTATACAAGAAGTATGAGCAAACTGGGAATATACAAAAGAAAAATTGGATACTATTGCCTACATATACATAATTACATGAAGACCAAATCTATAACAAAGAAGTGAAGGGGAAAATCCATATCCATGGATATACAGGGAAAATGAAAAAAAAATGTTTATATATTGTTACTGAGAAAGAGGGAGATAAAGAGAGGGAATCACCTAATTTTGCGGGTTGGTTTTGCTATTCCGCTGACATTGGCAAGCTCAGCCTCCAACTCTTTTTTCTTTATATAACAGAACTCCAAAGAGTAAGGACTTTTGCACAAAATACTAGAAATTCGTGAGAAAGAATGTTTAAAAGAAATTGTAAATTAACCTACCATTGTGTCTCGCATCTTTTCCAACAATATTGATTTGACAGGGTCTTTTCCGATCCAACGACAAAGCTCTAGGGTCAGCCCTTTTGAAGAAGCACGGACATTCTGATCTTGATGATCAAAAAGCTCTGGAAGCATCTTCAGTATTCTCTTTGGCGGTACTATCTTTGACCCAAACTCACTGTTCCATTAACCACTCCAATGTTATTGTAATGCAGAACAACAAAAACCGGCAAATTTGAGAGATATTGATTGATAACAGCAATTATTTCCACACCTCAAGGCCTGAAACATGACATCTATTGCAGGGACAACTGCCTTTGCAACTTTATTTTTTATAGCTTTCTCCATAGCATCCTACAAAGTATATATTGCTTGCTCAATTAGAACAATCTAACAACAAATACATGTTTTCAGAGGAATGAATATGTGACTACAGCAGAGACATGTCAAAGGTAGTTGAAACCACTAAAAGATTAAGCATATCAAGAGTGAATAATTAACTACAGTGATTCAAATATAAATGAAGAGTATACATAAATCCAGCCACCAAAGAAGGCCACCTTGCTTACGTTCAGTCTGTCTTTCTTTAGTTTTAATTCAGTATTCAATTTATTCCATAAAATTTAGAAAATAAATACCAGAAAGAAGAACGATAATTTTCCTAATATAGTAGATACAGAAGCTTCCTTGAAACAAAATACTTGCTTCCGATGATGTGAATGTAGTCCCAACTCAATGTTTGAGACTTCATGGGAATCCTTCAGTCAAGCTCCACGTATCAAAACAAATACATGTTCAATGAAATATGTATCAGCCTATCAGGTTGGTATTCCAGGCCCTTGCTTCTTAGCTCTTAAATAAATTTTTCATAGGTGAAAAGTGGTCTTAAACTTTGAGCTACAATGCATTAAATGGTGTACAAACTCTCATAAAATAACATGCCACACTCTTGCAGGAACTAAATCCACGTTCCATGCCTTGTGATGCCCATCAAGTATTTTCAGCTTCATTCTTACCCTCCTAAAAGCAGACGAAGTTAAACACCTCGTTGGACTACTTAAGCAACTAATACCAATGCCAATGATGTTCATCATTATCACTAGCTAACTACAGCATAGAAAATTATTGTATTAGTCATCTTTGAATTTGCCACCTACCAGGAAAGCTTCAACAGCCTCCAACTCCACCCATAGCATAAATGCCATCTGTGCCTTCTCCACAGTTTTTGGCCTTCCAGTTAGACATTTAGCCACTATTGCATCGCATATCTCCTTCGCATATCTACATACATGCACAAGAAATTTTATAATAAATATCAAACTCAGAGCTCCGAATTTCCTAACCTAATGGACCAACAAATAACAAGTAATATAACAGATAATACAACAAAAATAATTTCCACTACTTCACCTTCCAGCATCAGCATCTGCAGCTCTTAAAAACGCAATGAGCGCATCAAGAGCCTTCTCCTGCACAGGCGCATTAGAGTCCGCCACCGACTTCCTGAAAAATGGACCTAAAAAAAATCCAACGTTATCAAAGAAAACACTAAAACAATCCAACCTACTCGGATCCACGCACATTAAACCCCTCACATTCATCTATTTCCATAAAAGATCGAACATAACACGATCAAGAAACACCAGAAATCAGATCTATCTAATAACAAAGCTAAATTCTCACCAAATTCACGGAGACGAGTGTCCTTGGGATCCGATATGCCGTCACAAACCGCTGCCAAATCGATGTTCGCATCATTCCTCACCTTCCAATTCTTGTGCGTCAATCGATCCTCCCATGGCAATTTCTTCGCCTCCTTCAATAACTTCTCATCCTCCGACATTTCCGATTAAATGTTCGATAAATACACAAATTAAAAATCTCCAAATCTTGCGATGTGATATACACAATCGTCGCAGTACAGTACTTCGATCGTTCGAATTTCGCCGTTAAATACTTCTTGTGTAACTTTCTACTCAGCCCAGTGCCGGCGAGTTTCAATTGAGGGTTGAGTGCAAAGGGGGGGAGGGTGCGTACGATAAATCTAATATATGTGTTTTCTTTCTGACATTCAAAAATTAGAAAAACAAAGGAGAGAGAAAGAGAGGGGCAAATTTTGAGTTTTACGTTTTGGGACTGAGGGCAATCGTACTTATATCAGTTCGCGTGGGTACAACGCTAAATCTTGAACCTACGCGTGGACAATATGGCCAATTGCATGGCGGTTTCGAATAACGAGTTTTAAAAGCGCGTGAAGAGCAGTGAGATCATCTGTTGTGGTTGAGCGGTGTTATTTGAAGGGGCGTGGAGTAGGGCCCAGTTGGGAGGAGCGTAGAGAAGCCAAAAGTGCTTAGTAAAATAATTTATAATTTCAAATTAAGTGAGGAGGGTTTTACTTCTGTGCAACAGGCTCTTGCTATGAATATGCGCCCTTGTGATCGGACGGTGGATAATGTGAGAGTTTGGTATGATTCTCTGATGAAAAATTGATCGACGGTGGATGGGGTTCGTATTTTGAATAATGGGATAAGATGAGTACACTGGATTCGGTTCGGTTTACTTTGCGGGCATGTTAATTCCCTAATAATAATTAAACGGCTATTATTATTTGAAAATTACCACTATTATGAAATTTGTCATTATTATTATTAAGTTTATAAAATATATCCGCCTATTACATTTATGGATAATAAATTGGAAAATGATTGCAATTGAAAATTGTAATACAAGTTTAAGCATCAATTGCTAAGTTGTAGATATTTTATCATCTAATTTATGATGAATCTTACAACATTTTTCCTTAAAAAAAAAATTTGTCATCTAAATTGATCCACTTATTTGGACTTACTAGTGTTTTTAACTATGCTATTAAATATCTCAATCACTTCATGTATTTATGTTATAATCATCCGATATATATTTTTCTAGCTTAACTAATGTTTCGAGTTCAAATTTCCAAATATTAGGAGAGAGAGTTTTGCAGCTCATCATAGTCCTCGACGACCCGAAATGGTGCTCACTTCACCACTATTTAGTAATGAAGAAAGTATGCCCATCCCCAAGGAAAAGATATTCTAATTTTCAGCAATTCGTTTAAAAAAAAATCATCTACATTTTAACTTTATGATTTGATTAACAACTAATTTTCTATTAAAAACACTAATAACTTTCATTAGTTATTACAACTTGAGGTACATGTGAAACATCAACACTATTTTACGTCTAGAATTATTTTGCACAAAATATTTGCATGTTAAAATTATAGCATTGTGATTTTTTGCTAACAAATTTAAAAATTTAGCTACCTATATTGATAACGCATATAACATTAGATACCGATATTAATAATGCATATAACATGGTATAAATAAAAAAAGAACTTTTATTTACTATTTAAGTTGAAAAACTATTTTTAATATATAATTTAAAATAGTTAAATCATAAGAAAATAACGTTTCAAAATAAAATATTATTGTACCATTAAAAGGGTCACTTGGGATTGATGTGATGGAATTCCGATGCAATATTCCACCTAATTTATCGAAAAATGCTAGAATATAAAATATATTGCAAATCTATGTAATTCATATAGAAAAGTGTAAATCAAAAAGTTTGTAAAAAAGTTAATAAAAAGTTTTTAAAATTATCATATCTAAAAAAACTAGTTTCATTCAGATTATTTTTCTAAAATTGGTGAATTTTGTTAAATTTAAACTTTAATTTATTCTATTGTATAATTTTAAATAAGTAGGTTTTTCATTGATGCGCTTTAAAATGTCCTTTTTTTAACACCGAGAGAGACTTGTGCCCGTTACTTTTAGGATGCGCACTGAGTAATTATTAGCCACTCTTGTCTCATATCTCATTAATGACGAAAAATTTTATATTTCACAAATATTTTAACTTATCTCACACAATAAATATTATATTTTCAATGAAAACCCAATAGTCCCTTACCTGTGCCCACCATGGGATAGGAATAATAATCTTTAAAAAAATTGTTAGAAAAGAAGGTTCCTTTCTTTTTTAATGTGTTTTGTCATTTAATGATCAAAAGAGACAAAACAAAATATCTTTAAATGCAATGTTTTACTTATAAAAATTAATGCTGTTTGTCATATATGCAATGGAGTTGGTGAGAAATTTATTTAATGGAAATCTTGGAAACTTTATCAATTATTTGAACATTTTTGTAATTGTATTTTATTGATCGATATGTATTATGTCGAAGCATTATCATCAAATTACACAATATTATAATCAAATCATTCTTCTATCTTAGTGAGTATAATCCAGCCCCAAACTATGGAGATCTTGGGTTTCATAGTAGTATTAATTAATTACAAATTATTTGATATTTGTGACACATATTATGCAATCAAATTATTCAAAAAAACAAAAATTCGAGCTTTGTCGAGAAAATCAGAAAATGGGCCTAAATTAGACAATTATAATTTATATATAGAGTTGTATTGTTTCTTTCACTTTCTACTTAATTATATAAAGATTAAATATACTTTAAGTTTGGGTCGAGGCCCAATACATGATTAAGGTACATACTACATACTACATAGGAGGCCAACTATATTTTTTCGTTATTGATGGCTTATAATTTTATATTCACAAGAGATACAATAAAATTTGAAAAATTACACTTTTTTTTTGTGTTATAGACCAAGTCTAATTTTGATCTTTTTCATTATAGATTTATCATATTTATCTTATAACTTTTAAAATATTTCACATTTAGTCACACTGTCCAAAATTTAACGGACAACTTCGTAAGTCACTAAATATTTTTTTACAGATTTCATAAATAAGAAATACGTGATATTGAATACAAACATCATAATATTGAATATAATCCACATATAAATGTATTCGCGTATGAATTTTTTCAAAAAAATTATTTAGTGTCGACTAAGTTGACCGTAGAGTAAAACTAAATGTGAGACATTTTAAAAATTATGAAATTAAATGTGATAAATACAAGTTTTACGAGTATAAATATAATATTTACATATTTTAGTATGTATCCATATCATCAAATAAATACATGCTATATAAATTAGGTGCATATAGATAATACTTTAATCTTCTCATAAAAATTGAACCTTGAATTTGTAGATAAAAAACAATAAAAATTTAAGTGTATTATTTATTAATTTATGCCCTAAAATTCATGGCCAACCCCTATTCACTGAATTAAATTGAACTGGTGAATCATGATCGATCACCCCCAATATTTCAATATATCAATTTTATAATAGATTGAATTCAATAGAGTTTATTTAGTATAATATACTGAATGTATAAACAAACGGTATTTTACCATATCACTATTCATCGAACAATATATAAAATTTATAATCGATCAGTTTTATTAAATCTGTTCTAAAAATAAATAAATTATTGAGCTTTAGACACAAAGCTATTGCAGGACCAGTGGACCAAAAGATTGGATATCCAATTCCAGATCGGGTCTTAAATTACAGCTACCGTGTTCGGTTCATTTTTGACTAAAAACTTGAACCCGAAATCAATTGGGCATTCAATTTGAATGGACATTTACCTAATTTTATAATTAACATTATCCGATTATGCAAATATGTGATATTTATTGTATCAAATTATTATCGAATTTAATTAAATTAATGTGACAAGCAAAAATCATTCGGAATTTTTTTATAGGAATAGCAAACTGAATCATAAGTAGTCATTCATTAATATGCATAGTTATTATTTTGATTATAATTGTATGGATAAGTATCTAAGAGTTTATAACTTATATTTGTCATATTTTTTGGTCCTTAGGGTAACTTTTGTTTCTTTATTATTTCTTCAGACTATTTTTCAATGTAATTTGTATATGTCGAAAAAACACCAAAAATAAATTTAATTTAAAGCAATTTTCAAATCATTATACAATTTGGGCTTACGTTGATTTTAATTTATAGAAAAAGAACACTAGAAATTTATTGTACCTTCGTTTAAAATGGTTAAAAGTGATAATATGTAATACAAATTAAACATAAAGAATGATAATGTAATTTTTTATACTTTAAAAAATAAAATAATACAATGTTGAATCTTCATGAACTCTTATCGTTGTTTACTCTATTTATATGTAAAGACAATTGGCATTAACAATAAATAAATACTCATTATATTATATAAATATAGTCATTTTTCGTCCTTGTAAATGTTAGGCAGAAGCCCATTAAAATATTAATTAGATTGATTTTTGAACCATAAATTCTAGGTCCAATAGATGTTACATCAAATAAATTCAAACTTCAAATAACGACTTTATAATAATAATAAAAATTATAGGCCATATTATATATATATATATGGCTAAGTATTGTAATGAAATATAAATATCCATCCGAAAAAATTAATGAATTAAAATAATTAAAATAACATATCATTCATGTTTATTAGCGTATAGTTTTATATATACATAATTCAGTCCATTTATGTATAACTCGAGATAACACTTATATATATTTATATCTAATTATAATACTTTATTGAATAATAATACACAAATTATATTCTATGAATGTTCATGAGTCAATTCACCTATTTGGACGTTCCCACGTTTCAGAGTCGAATATCTAATATTCTTTTATGAAATCTTTTTTTTGTCGTCTACTATAATGTATGACTTTTATTGTATTTATTGTGCTTAAATATCTCCTTTACACAACTAGTTTTAATACGACAAAGGCTAAATTTCAACGCCCATATATAAAATCTCAAATCTATGTAAAAGTGTAAAAATCTTCTGGATTTATATTTGTATAATTAGTGAATTTATCTACTATTTTTATTTAAATTGTATTTTTTTTTCAAATAAAGTCTGTAAATAAACATAACATGGATGCCTTCGAATACCATGTTCGAGAATGACTAGTCTTTATACTTAATAATGTTTAATATTCATATCCTCACGCACTACAATATCCTCTCACAAAAGAATTAATTTAATGCTTTTAAATATACAGTTATATTATAATTAGTATTGTGATAGAATATAACGTTATGAAATTGCTTAAAACAAAAATAGAAAAAACAATTTGATAATATGACAGGGATCAGTCGAAAGTCTTAGCTGACTCTTTTTTAATTGGCCGACTTGAATTTCCTTTTTATTTTCAACACATAAGATTAGATTATAGATAAACTAATTTTATATAATTTAATGAAAATTTGTCAACTTGTTACAAAGTATTTTCTCTATCATATAGCCTAATCCTATCACGTGAACTCCAAGACATCAAATTGGCAAAGTTTTATTTATTTTAATTATATAAATTTCGTGTTTATCGTGTTAGTTATATAAATTTCGTTAAGATTTCGCTTTCATATGGACAAACAATCAAAACCATTTAAATTGATTATCAATATAGCCTTTTCTTGTTTAATTAATACTAATAGCTAGCTAGTCAAAGCTACAATATTGTTAATAATTAATATATTATTATAGTTGATATTTATTTAGGCCATTTTTCTTAGAAAGTTTCGCTATATATATATATATATAAATTATCACCCGTGTATTGTCAAATGTCAAATGTAAAACTCGTATTTTTAAATTAACTAGTAAATCACACGTGCGTTGCACGTGAATCATATGATTTTATTAGTGTTATTCTTATTTTCAAATGTCGTTTATTTTATAATTTTATGTTTATAACTTAAATTATTAATTTGGTAAATAAAATTTGATTACACATGTTGGGATAATTCTATTTGTTCGCAACCAAAATACATTGTTATTGGATTTAAAATGAGCTAATAAAGCACAATATAAAAATGTTGGTCACATGTTATAACATTCTTGAAATTTGATTTGAACCATAAGTCACTCAGTGTTGTTTTAGGTACAAATAAATTATTATTGGATATAGTTATTGGAGCTAATTTTAGAAACTCCTCATATTTCTTTTTGAATAAAGACTCATCAAGCACTTGAAACTGTTTATTTTATCAACAATATTAGCTTCATCCGTGATGGGTTACATTAATTGTCACTTTTACCAAATCTTTTGTGGATGTACTTATACAAATATTTTACCACGGTAATTTCAGAACATATCTCCATATTAATATGATAATAATAATATATTGACAACATACATGGTTTCTAAGGTACTATCCATTTATTATTAGGTTTTGCATTATGAACTTCTACTGTAAGTCCATATTTTCTTCTTCTATCGACTGGATATCCATTTTTCTTTAATAGGATATTCGGAATAGAGTTGTGCATAATGATATTTGCCTTTTCCATCCACCATGCAAGAATCTTATAAGTTTGTAGCTCCACATGGTCCATGCGTTATATGTTTAACAACTAAATCATAGAGATTTGTGGTACTTTTCTCAATCAGAAACAACAAATGCAAACCCTATCAAACTAATTTATATTTATAATTTTGTGTTTTAGATTTAAAATTATCAATTACGTAAATATTTGCAATTACTTTTCCTAATGTATCCCTCTTTATTTATTGATCTTTCAAATCATGTAATTTTGCTCGAAATACCTTGATGTTAAATTTGTCTGTCTTGAGCATGCTGACCATCCTATATTTTTTTTGAATTTCCTTTTGCTCTGGATTGCAGGTTATTGTAATAAATAGATCTTTGAATCTTTGTTAAAAGGCTAACACATCTAGGATTCTAGATATCATTATCGCAAATCTCTTGGACCTAATGAATGAAGTGGTAGAATAATTCTTAAACCAACTTCACTCTCCCTTGCTCTCATTTTCATACTCTAGTGATTTCTTAGTAGAGCTCAACTTCATGTTTGATTGATTATAACAATAATAATTAAATCTTGTTGACTCCATTTAATTTTTTTCTATGAGTCAATTGCAAATATTGAAATAGTCTACCAGCTATGAATAAAATGGATTGTCTTGGGTTTCTTATTTGCATTCCATAGCAAATATATTCCGATATGAATCTTTTTGTCTGGTGGACTAACAATTGAAAATAGATGGAAAAATATATATGATAGTATTGAAACATACAAATTAACTATTGTTAATAGGATGTACAACTTTTAATAGCATTACCCTTCTATTCTTTCGAAAGAAAATCATTCACATTTGAGAAAGTTGGATGATCATTACTTGATGGATTATTCGATGATATATTCTAAATTGTAAAATACTTTAGAACAAAAAGAAAATGAAATAAAATAAAAATATTTTCTATTTAATTTTTAAGTGTATATTTCAATTAATGATCAATGAATACCTTTTCGCTCTTGTGGATCAATCATCGAAAAAATAATTAATGTCACAAAAATATTATTATCTGATTGAATATTCACCGAAAATAAATTAGTTCTATATTTTTATTTAGAAAATAAAATAAGGTTTCATAAGATTTTAGTTTTAAGTGCAAATTTAGTCCAATATTGGTGTTTATAGTTCGATTTATATCAATATGTATCTTCTTCTTCTAAAACAACATCTCCTTCATTCAAGCTAGGTTGAATAAAATTTATGACATTATTTGGATCATTATCTGGAAACATAATATATATGTTTTGAATATGCAAAGTTTTGTATGCAATTTGTTCATAATTCACTTATAAGTTGTTAAAGTAAAATATACCTCATGCATCATGTTTTTGTCGTGACACTTGGATGATCTTGTAATTTCATCCTGACTCGCCTTTGCAAAAATAAGTGAATGCTTCAATGAGTCATAACATTCATAATAGTGTTTAGTATTATGTTTGTCGCCTGAAGTGCATAAAATATAATGATTTTCAAATGGTATATTAGCATTATTCTCTTCGACCCATATAGATGCAACTTGATTCTAGTTAGAGCACTGTACACTATATGTAATTGAATGTAATCCATGGAAAGATAATCTTTTAATCTTCTAAAGATTTTTGTATGGATTTATCTTCAAAAGTTTAATGAATTTTTTCACTGTGAATTCACATAAAGGTTAATTTTCTAAATTTTTTACTCTGTTATTACCTTCATTTTCAGTTGAATGGAAATATAACTGAAAGTATTTTGAATCATTTTCATTAGAAGTTAAACCTGGAAGGTCATGATAGACAATGTCTTGTGCTAAAAAAATGTAAACCCTGTAACTTGCAAATGCAAGATCCTTATCTAATTTTACACCAAATGAAATAAAAAGAGGATATGTTATTGAATGCAAAAATTTATTTCGGAATTAAATTTATTGCTTCTTCTGATCGGAAAGTAAAGAGTTCTTTCAATTCATCAAGAACTTTAATGGGTGCAAGCTTTATTTTTTCATTATCACAACAAAAATCCAGAGGCTCATACTTAAACTTACAGCTTCGAAGTAAGTGCAGATGAATATTTTCGTCAATTCATGTAATTTGAGTATACAAAATCATATTGCAATGAACCTAAAAAATATGAATATTGTATGACTTAGAAAGTGGAATAGATGCTATATTAAATTCCACTTAGAATTTTGAAGTTACTAACCTTCTCCACATAAACACATTTAAGCTATAAAATTCAGTTTGGACTTTCTTTTATTTTCTTAAATTCTAAACTTTATTGATGCAATCAAGTTTCTCTTTAGTATATAATCATGTATATCTCCCTTTTAATTGATTACTACTTCTTGTCGGCGTATCATAATATGATTTCTACAAGTATTTTTCCTACTTTGGAATACTTCAAATTAACATCTCTTAGAAATTAAACCAAATGTTGAATATTACATCAAAAATGAATTTGTTAAGGAGGATTATCGATGAAACATAATTCTAGAGTGAATGGATAAATAAAATCAACCTTTCAACAAATAAAGTTAGTCAAACTCTCGAAAGTAAAAAGAAAAAAGTCATTGATGGATAAACATAAAGGTCTAATTGGACAATATATTGCTATGAATTATAAATGTCCATTGTAAACATGATAGTTCTAAATTATATAATGTACCATTTACCACATTCAATTATGCCAAGTAACACATATTCCATTCTTTCTTATGTGATATATTTCTTTTATTGTTTTGTTATGCATAATGCATATATACTTTATTTAGTGACTTTTGAGTACTTTTTTCTAGACAATGCCTATGTGCTATAATGACAATTTTGATGAGTAAAGTTAATCAAGTGAAGCAATGTAGTGAATTTTCATTTGAAATCTTTCATTGGACAACTAATTCCCAAAACTAAAGAAGAATATGATGAAAAGATTAAAAGTTTTAAATAGTGAATTTGATCTTTGTTTTTTCCTAATCATTTTTTGACATACCCAGATATTTTTAATAACTTGCTAGATTAATATATTACATATTAAAATTATTAAACTAATAGGTAATATAAAAACATTCTATCTGTTTGAAAGTCACTATTAGCTAGAAGCATTAATATTTTTGGTGACTATGGGAAATCATAATTTTGGATATAATGACTATGTCAATAATTAAATATAATAATCTTCAATGAACAGGTACAAAATTTTTAACTTAATAATATATTAGCTTTGAAATATAAATTCTCAAAATATTTGTAAAATGATAATACATTTATTTATATGATGCAATTGTAAGAATAATAAGCTATCAACTTTTATATTCAAATTCTCAAATGATCTACCACACGATTATATACAACATAATTATATAGTATAAGACTATAATATGAAATATGGGCATTAATTAAGCTAATCACTAATGATAGTCAATTTTTCATAATCATCATAATAATCAATTAAAATTTTAGAATACAAATAATAATGGAATTATTTAAATGTCTCTGTATTGCCCATGTAGCATGATGTAGCCAATAATGGATCTTGGCAAACTTTCACTAATCCATATGAAAAAAAATTGCCTAAATTTTTTGTGGAAATATACTACTATAAAGCAATGCCAAAATTTTCTTTACATGGTTTAGACTACGTAGCCTATCTTAATGGAATATCAATAAAAAATAAATAACTATTTATATTCTAAATATTCACAAGAATAAGAATTATATTCCTTTCCTCTCTTGAAACTGTTAAATGTTAACTCATTAGCCCGGCTCCTATATTCTCAATATATAGAGTGTTTATGCATAGACATGAATAATTAGTCAATATTCAGATTTCATGCAGGAAAAACTTTGCATATCTTCCCTTTTTATGAATCATTCACACCGAAAATTCCTTTAAATCCTCCAGCTACTAATCATGTTTTCTAAAAACTTAAACCACAAGACAAAAAACTATAGAAGATTAATTTCAAAGATCCATTAGTAAATGTAAGGTGAAGTGTTCACTGCTCAGTCAAAAAATATTTCCTCGTATTTTTTAAATAAAATTTAGAGAAATTTTAGTTTAATTTTCTTCGAATATATTGTATATATTGTCCGTTAGCGTATAATATGAATCTGATGACTTCAAAGCTTTACAACCATCTTAAACAATATATAAATTAAAACTTATTAATCACATATGGTAAACCTTCAGTTTTACTCGCTTAGTTATTCAACCAACAAAAGAAAACATATATTGTGATTTAAATTTTGATTAATTAAATAGATGGAATCTTAATCTTGAGTCTTGACTAAAGTATCGGTGATGTAAATTATTTTTAACTCCAAAAAGGAAGAATAAAAAATTTATGTGGTTAAATATTGTGGTAAGTGTTGATTATATAGCTTTAATTAGAGGAATATTTATTAAATATTTTTGTTGCTGCACGGTGAGGATTATAGATATATTAATCTTAATAATTGTGAAGATCATGCTTTTGCTTGCTTGAGTACGAAAATATATATATATATATATACATAAAATTTTCCCACAATATACTTAATACAATGAATGAATAAATAAAGAAGAGTGACTTAATATATTTCTACATCTTCATTCATTATAGAGTCCTAATAAAATTATATATCTAATTATTTGACCTTTTTACTATTGAAAAGTGACTAATATTTTTTCTTTTTAAATAGAAGAGTCCTAATGTTATTACACATCTTGTAGATATATACAACTCTTTATTATTATTATTATTATTATTATTATTATTATTATTATTATTATTATTATTATTATTATTATTATTATTATTATTTATTATATGACTCTTTTGCCATTAAAAATTGAATTTCATAGGGCTATTATAGGTAGTTCAAAAATGTAAAAAAACAACTCATCCTTTTATAATAGTATAGATTAATAGCTTATTTTGTTTTAACATGGTACTTTATACATCTCTATAGATTAAAACTTGAAAAATATTTTCAGCATAAAAATCTAATGTGAGCTTATTAGACCCAAAATACAATTGAACACTATTTATTTTTATATAAACAAGAGAACAGTAATTAGAAATAAAGATATGAAACGCAACTTAGGTGCATGAATCAATCTTTTAAGACTTACCCCGAATGAGACTTTCATTTTTTTTTTTTTTTCTTCAATCTAACCCCGTTTCCCACATGCTCTTTTAATATTCCAAATTCCACGTGTACATGTAAAGAATAGTCTTCATGATCAATCCAAACATTTCTTACCCACACATATATATATATATATATATCACCACTTCATGCAATAAAAAAATCACTCATATCTTCACAATGTCTTCTCCCTTTCTTTCACGCCCCACCACCCACCTCTCCACCGCCGCCGACGCCGCCCCCTCCGCCACCCTTCTACTCAAACCATCCCACATCCCCACAATCAAAAACCCTAACCGCCGCCACAAAATATCATGCAAATCCAACGATCAAGAGCCCTCGTTACCTCCTAACAGCAAGTTCGACAGAAGAAACGTACTACTCGGACTAGGAGGCCTGTACGGCGCCACCACTCTTGCCGCCTCACCGTTCTCCTTCGCCGCCCCCATCTCCGGCCCTGACGTGACCAACTGTGGGCCTGCAGACTTACCACAAGGCGCAGCCCCGACGAACTGCTGCCCACCCACCGGCCAAATCATCGACTTCAAATTCCCACCGCCGTCAGAAACACTGCGCATCCGCCCTGCCGCCCATCTAGCCGACCAAGCATACATAGACAAGTTCAACAAAGCAGTGGAGATCATGCGATCACTCCCAGATTCAGATCCACGTAGCTTTAGACAACAAGCCAACGTCCATTGTGCTTATTGCGACGGGGCCTATGATCAAGCTGGTTTTCCAAACCTTGAACTCCAGATCCACGATTCATGGCTGTTTTTCCCCTGGCATAGATATTACCTCTATTTCTTCGAGAGAATATTGGGAAAACTAATCGACGATCCAACTTTCGCCATGCCTTTCTGGAACTGGGATTCCCCCGGAGGAATGAGAATCCCGTCAATGTACACGAATCCAAACTCTGCATTATTCGACACCTTGCGCGAAAGAACCCATCAACCTCCTACTGTGATCGACTTAAACTTTAGCAACTCAGGAGTAAACATCACTCCTGAGCAACAAATTCAAAGAAACCTGACGGTTATGTACAGGCAAATGGTTTCGAATTCGAAAACTCCCAGGCTTTTCTTTGGGAGTGCTTATCGACGTGGGGACGAACCAAACCCGGGAAGTGGATCCATCGAGAACATCCCTCATGGCCCGGTTCATGTCTGGACCGGTGATTTGACCCAGCCCAATGGCGAGAACATGGGTAACTTCTACTCAGCGGGTCGAGACCCAATATTTTTCGCTCATCATTCAAATATCGACAGACTGTGGAGCGTTTGGAAAACCCTAGGAGGAAGGAGACAGGATATAAAGGACCCTGATTACCTTGACGCTGCTTTTCTCTTCTATGACGAAAACGGGCAAATGGTTAGGGTTAAGGTAAGGGACTGTTTGGATAACACCAAACTAGGGTACAATTACCAGGATATTAAGAACCCATGGCTGGATAGTAAACCAAAGCCAAGAGTTTCAGCTGCCTTAAGAAAGCTGAAAAAGCTTGGAAAAGCAAACGCAGCTGACCAAACGGGGCCCCGTCAGAGCCCTGGTGAAGTTTTGCCTGCTACACTTGACAAGGTTTTGAAAGTTATGGTGAAAAGGCCGAAGAAAAAGAGGAGCAGAAAGGAGAAAGATGAACTTGAAGAGATCCTGGTGGTACAAGGGATTGAATTGGATATAGATATTTTTGCTAAGTTTGATGTATATATTAATGATGAAGATGATGTGTTGACAACTGAGGAGAATACTGAGTTTGCAGGGAGTTTTGTGAATGTTCCACATAAACATAAACCTGGGAAGAAGATTAAGACACAGTTAAGGTTGTCTATTACTGATCTTTTGGAAGATTTGGATGCTGAGGATGATGAATATGTGTTGGTGACTTTGGTTCCTACTAATGCTGGTGATTCTATCAGAATTCATGGTATTAAGATTGAGCTTGATGATTGATTTTCCTTTTTTTTTGTTTTTGGGGTTAAATTTTGTGAAATAATATGATGTTAAAAGATATTTTATGGTTTATATTTGTATCAACTTTTTTCGGGTTAAATTTTATGAAATAATCTGATATTATAGAAATTTATTATTTTCTCTTTGTACCATTTTTTCTTCAGTTTATGGTGTTTGAATATTGAATGTGATATATATATTTTTTTAAATGAAGTTCTGGTGCTCACGGACTTTAGCCAATAAGTCTTGTCCACAATTATCTGTTTAGTATCATTTTTCTTGTTAAACTCAAGAAATACACGGCACTGGGAAGAATTGTCTACCTTTTCAATGTTTGAATGTTGAATCTAGTTTTTTTAAGTTGAATGCAATTTATTGAGAATCAAAAATATTTCAATTCTTGGACAAGTTACATGCAAATTCCCTTATTTTAGCAGTAATTATATAAATATTTTTTTACTTTGGATTATAAAGAAACCTCTTCAATAAATTTACATATTGTGAAATTGTAATTTTTTTTGAATATGTAGAAGATGTAATTATAAGAATATTCAATGTTAAAAATGTTAATTTTTTTTTTTTTTTAATAATTATTACTAATATGAGGGGGTGTATAGAAACACTAACATAACAATATGTACACGACAAACATAAATAATTATAATACAAACCACGACTCTAAAACAATACAAATCGGTGTAACTGATAGCAAATTTATAAACATTGATTTGTGCACGTACAAAAATAAAAAAGAAGAATTTAAGGTGGTATGTCTATGAATGTGATTACTAAAATATTATGTTCCAAAAAAAAAAAAGATTTTAGTAAGAAATTATTAGCAATTAATTAATTTTATTGAATTTATTATATTCAGCTTTCTAAAAGCTAAATTCAGAGGCGGTGAAAAATCGATAATACTAAAATAATGATTTGTAACTAAGAAATACTTTGTAAACAACAAACTTTTCACACACAATATCTAACACATGAAATAGACAAATGCAGTCTGCACAAATACAGCACCAACAGACTCAATTTGCTACACCAAAACAAGCTCTGAAGAAAAGCCAGAAATTTAGCTTAATCTTTCTCCACACAATCTCCCTATCTATCTAACAACAATATATATAAAAAAAATAATAAAATCCCAGAAACATCTGCTTGGCCATACATAACCAAGAAATGCCCACAATGTAATAAATGAATTTACTCAAATCTCTAAACTTGTCTCTTCATTTTGTGTGTATTATTCTTTCATTTTTATGCCTGTTTTTATGCATATGATAAAACCGAAAAATGTATATATATAGTGTGTGATTACTGTAGAGGCTCGGTCTCGATTTCTTGTGCCAATTCTCTCGTCAGCTTATCTGCCCTGTCATCGTGCCCACCAGCAAACGTGTAAACACGAAACGCAAACTGAAAGGCCCTCCACAGCATTTTAGCAGATCCATTCTTTCCATTTTCTTTACCATTAGCTTCCCTTTTTTCCTGCATTAAATTCATCCGATTACAATGTATATTTAACCATGGTTAACACGAAGCATTAATCGTGGTTAATGTTTTTGGAACTAACCTTAAGTGCCAACTCCATGCAGCTTGAAGAGACATCCACCATCAGTTCTTTGATTCGTACAAGGATGCCGAAATCAAAAGTGATTTTTTGAGCCTGAAATTTCTTCGTTTCTTCGTCCTTAGTTCGCTCCATCTTGTCCAATTCGACCTTGATCTGAATGTGGCGACGTTTTTTAGTACAAAAACAGACAAATATTGTGTTTTTTGATGAAATATTTAGTTTTCATGATCATAACAAAAATCACCTTATTGAAATAGCCCTCAGCTTTATCCAGGAGCTGGCCAACAGGCGAAACGATTGGCCAGTTCTGTAAAGTTTTGGCAATTGTATCTAGTTTGGAGTAAAGGGCTGCTGCCATTCTCAAAGCTTCTAACTTTTTTCCAGGAAAATCTTCAAATCTTGCTAGCACCTAAAATAACATAAAAGTTAGTTCAATAAGATCGTTGAACAATGAATTTTATAGCTCTCGAACGACAATAAAAATCGTATGAACAAACCTGAGTTTCATCAGTTAGTTTTTCAAGGTGAGATTCGACGTATTTGTGGAACTTTGCGAGCTCAGCCATATCAGATGTCTGGAAAGAACTGATCTTAGTTTTCACCTCTTTAATGGCTCCTGCGTAGTTCTTAACATCTTCTTCAATCTGTTGAAAATATGCTGACCTGATTTCAAATGAAACGAAAAACAAATTCATGTATTTATACAAAAACCCATGTTCTTAAATCCAAGCATGATGATAATTTGTGGGAAAGTAAGAACAAAATGTTACCTTTTTGTCATCTCTGCCAATGCATCAGCCATCCCCTGTTTTCCTCCAGAGGATGCTGCTCCAACTTTTCCCTTCCGTCCTGCTGATGCTTTAGCATCTGAATTTGATCCTTCTACTTTCCCTTTGAGAAGCCGATACAGGTTACCCATCTGTGATGACCTCTTTAATTTGGTAGTTGCTTTCTTCGGGCGGAGGCATGCCAGCCCTGGAGGGGGCGGTGGAGCAGCTCCGTTTGCCATTATGGGCGGCGGCGGTGGTGGTCCTTTCGATCCGCCCATGGGTGGAGGAGGTGGCAGTGGTGCGCCATTCCTTAATCCCATTGGCGGCGGCGGTGGCGGTGGAGCACCACTCTTTAATGCCATTGGCGGCGGTGGTGGAGGTGGAGCACCATTCCTTAATGCCATTGGCGGCGGAGGTGGCGGTGGGGTCCCACTCAATGCCATTGGTGGAGGAGGTGGAGGTGGGGGTGGAGAAAATGCCATATCTCGAGTTATTACAGAGGCAGGTGGCGGCGGCGGCGGTGGTGGTGAAGATTTGGCGGTTGGAAGTGGCGGCGGCGGCGGCGGTGGTGGAACAAATGGCATGGCCTGGATTTTACTTGGGACAAACGACACTTCATTATTAGACGATCGTGATAAACTATCAATCGATTTTCTTTCAGCATCATCTAATTTCCCAATTGAATCATCTTTATCAAATTTTACACTCTCCACATCCATTCCATCTTTGCTAACAACCCCATTACCCGTTTCCATATCCGCCATCATCTCATCATCTTGATCAACCTTATTCACATCAGGTTCCTTTTCAATCTCATTTGTTTCGTTCGATTTTTCAGGGCCCTGAACAAGATTAACTGCATGAGGGAACATATGAAACGAAAGTCGTTTTACGTCAATCGGGTTAAGTTTCCCAATGGCTTGAACTCTCAGTGGCAAAAGCCGAGGTGGTGAATACGCCCTTTTCTCAGACGATTTCCAGGGCCCTGTAAGAACTGAAGTAGGTGTTGCTGGTGAACCAGAAAATGAATTTCTATTATCTGAATAAGATTCAGAAAGTGCCTTTCCAAATGCACTTTCTTTAGGACTATAATCTCTCATATCTTCATCTTCATCATCATCCATTTCATCAAACAACCTTTCTCTTGCTACCTTGATTATGTCCTCCAGCAATGATAGAGCTAAAAAACGACATTATCGTAAATACATGATGATATTTGATCACAAAATTTTCAGAAAAAAAGAGACTAAAACATACCGTTTTTTTCCAAATCAACGTTATCGAGATTCATAGATGAATCGTATTTACATTTGACCATCCATTCCTCTCGAGTCCACAGGTCTCCAAGTGATTTCAAAGCATCACAGAAGATTTTAAGAGCCTGTTAAATGTTAATACAACTATTTTACATCAAAACAATCCGTATTTAGAACCAAAAATTTTGAAGGGTTTTGTAAATAACCAACCTTATGCATCGATGCATCTTTAACGTCTGGAATTTCTACGTCTGGTTTAATATTAGGATAACGTTTGAAGAGATCGTTCATAGTCCATATAAGCAACTGTAAAAAACCCAGAAACAAATACAATAAATCGATAAACGACCCTTTGCAATTTGAGCTCTAAAGAAAGATGAACGAAAGGTTACCTCGTTTACAGAAGCGGAGCCTATGCAAGGAGAGAAATCGAGCAAGTCTCTAAAGGTCGAAATTTTGTTTCTAATATCTGTCATGGTTATGAAATTGTTTGCTACTATACATGAATTGCTAACTTTTGAAGGTTTCATGTCCTTAGCATTCTTTGATGTATTATTGTTCTTCGTTTTTTTGGTCTCCGAATGAGCTTTTCCCTGTCATTTCAGACCGTATACAATGAAAATCTCAATCATTTATTCTGAAATCTTATTAAGATTTATCGTAATCTCATGAAAAACATCAAAAAATTAAGATTCTAGCATTCATACAACGATCAATAAAATCCGAAAAACACAACAAATTCAACCTTTAGAACTTGCTAAAAAATATGATCAAAATTGCAAGAAATGAATTACAATCAACAAACATATGTAATGAAAAAAAAAACGAAGATTTATCAGACAAACAATCGACTAAAAAGGCGTACCTCGATGTTAGAAGCCTTCTTACGAGACAAGAAAGGTACAACGCCACAAAATACTCCTGGCGCCATGGACAATTATCTACAACTTTTATAGGGTCCTTAATAAAAAGCTGATTTTCCTTAATTAAACCAATAATTAAATAAATACAATTTCTTGCCAGCTTCCATAGGTTTGACAAAATAATCACAAAAATATTAATTATGTTCAATAATATCAAGAAATAGTAAACGATGAAAATATTAGTGAAGACCATTCATATAACGTGCAGCGCAATGCTGTCTCTGTAATATTAAATTTTACGTCAAAAATCTGTACAAAGGGACAACTTTATTCTTCTCTCTTTGTGATTCCAAAAGAGAAAGAATTGGAGCCAAATTGGGAAAAAAAATATTCTTGCTCTTTTGAGGGCAAATCTGTGATTAGCCGGGTTTTTAGCTGTTTTAGTGTCTTAATTAGTCATTAGTTTTAGATTAAGTTTTGACTTGTTAAATCAAATCCCGGATGATTAGGGAAGTTTTGTGATTATGATACTTCAAATTGTTTTCATAATTGAAGTGATAATTATGGTAGCAAAGTTTATGAATTTAAGTCAAAAGAACATGTATTGTAGCTAAATTAATCCTTTTTTCGATTTCCAAATGATGATAATTATATCATGTTTTGAGTTTTGATTCTTCTTTGAAATATTCAAGGCTTAACATTGAAGCAAATATGTCAACATTCTATATAAAATTCTTTTTTGAAACATTCAGCTAATCCAGATTATTCTAATAATCATTTAACACTTAAATACCATGCATCCATTAATTAATTAAATTTGCAGAAGAGAAAAATAGTGGCTTTCACAAAGATGAAGGATCATCTTGCACAGCCTGTATATATTTTACATTCATGATAAAAATATTATTTTGACAAAAAAATTCCATACAGGGTATATGGAGACTCAATCCATTCCTTCTGCATTAGAAAAACATATCTGAAAATCATTAACAATCAACATACAATTTTCCGTTTATCGTAAGAATCAAACGCATTTATTGCAGATACACACCCCTATCGATAAATCAAATAAACGAATATACCAAAAACGACATAAACAAATAACCAAGACTTTACAAGTACAGCTATGATGAGGCACAAACAAACAAGCATTTCTATTTTCCGTTTTATTTCTCAAAGATCGAATCTTTTTTGCATTTCGTTTAGATGGCCTATTTCTTTTGTAGCTTCGAAGGTGCTGATTTGCTTCCTACAGGAAGTTTCTTAGTAGCAGCTGTTCTTTCAGCTATTCTCTTTTGTCGTTCGATTCGTATTTCTTCCATTCTTTGACGTTCCTCTTCTTCCTGTATATAACATAATCATCGAGTTTCAAACAAACGAAAAAAAAAAAAACGAATATCGAATTATTATGCAACTAAACGAATACTATAATTACCTTCTCTAACTTGCTCTTGTGTGTCATCAATCTACTTGCTGAAGAAATCTTCTTAGTCTTGGAATACAAATCTGGCCTGTTCTTATTAAGAGACCTCACATCTCTCGCGGGATTTTTTGTCGTGGGACCCCCGTTTTTCTTGCCGTTTTTGCCATTAACAACAGGCTCTTCTACTGGTTTAACAATGGAGGGTCTTTTATCAGCTTCGTTAAAAGAAATTTCGACTTGGTAGTCCATTTCTGGGGTCCACGATGCAGCAGATTCCTGAGATTCTCTTACAAGCATACCACAGAGGTCATCGGGCTCGAAAGAACCGGACATGACCGTTGTGGGCCCTTTTTCGGGCTGGGCCGCTATATCAATATCAGCAACCATGCTAATATCAGTCCTCCAGTTAGAAACATAGTTCTCGTTCGATCTAGATTCTATCATGAACGAATCATCAATCACAGCCGTTGGTTTAGTGATCTCTTTTTGGACAAAGCCCGTTTCGTAGGACAACGCGTCCTGATTTGTGAATCCTGCTTGTGTTTGTGAACCTCCAGAAGAATTAACAACGAACCAATCTTCACCGCCTTTCTGGTTTTTGATAGTTGATGATTCTGAGGAAAAATCTAAAGCACTAGTTCTTGATTCTTGTAACTGTGGGGAAATGATTACATTCTCATCTTCAGAAACAATTTTCTTTGATCCCGGGTGAATATATTCACCATTACTGAAATCCACCGTGTTGGTTTTGCCGCCATTCTCTCCATTTCTCTGCATCACGAGATCTGAATCATCAATAGCCAAATGTTTCATCTTAATATTTTCGGGTTCCAAGTCCAAACTGTTGCTAATATTACGTGCAACGTTTCCATTTGAATTTTTCATTACAAAATGTTCATCCATATTCGAATTCAACTCTTCTTGACTCATGAGAAGATTTTGAAAAGCATCCCAACCACCACTATTTGCCTTGCCTCCATCATAAGCTTCAACTTCAGTGTCGTTTTTAGAATCATAACCGTTTATTCCATTTTGAGCTCGTTTTCCTCTGTTTTTATGCGATTTCGAATGTTTATCTAAAGACGCAAGTGCATCATCAACCCCCTCTCTGATCGAAGCTTCATCAAGCGATGAACCTCCACTCGAAGAGTCCTCAAAAACTTCATTATCTTCCCCGTTACGCCTTTGGGATGTTATATAGTTTATATTACGTATCACAACTGTTTTAGAAGCCTTTTTCTTGTTCTTCTTAACATATCCCCGCCCCTTCGAAGATTGCTTCTTATCATGCTCTGTTTCATCATCATCTGAATCAGTTCCAGAGTATGAATCACTAGATGCAGTTTGTTCATCGTTTTCTTCAGAGGCATCATCCGAAGATTTCTCCTTCCTCCTTGACGACTTATGGTTTTGGTGATTTTTAGACGAGATATTGCCACCTGGAGCTGGCCATCCCATATGACCTGGATAATAAGGCTGTGTGGGATGCATCCCAGGGAAAGGATAACCTTGAAAATTGTACATATATGGGGGAATTTGATTCATCCATGGCATTTGCTGCTGAACATTTGGTGTTTGTTCAGTTCCCAATGTATTATTTTCTGTGCCAAAAAACTCGAGATTAGGACATTCCGGTATCTGTAAGAGTTATGTATATTCGACTCATATTGGGTGGCAAAATTTTGAATTTTATACTATTTATGGTTGAAATCTGAAAATATACACAGCAATTCTTTATAATCACAATCAAAGCCATTTTGAAATGCCAAAAAACAAAATCGAAGCGAAAAACGTTGAAGTACACGATGCAAAATGTACCTTTGATTCCATCTGAATTTGCTGTTTCAGAGATCCCATTGCCATTAATATTTTCACCTGTTAGCATAATTCCAGAGGTTGCCATATATGAGAGGTCAGTCATGGAGGATGCTTGTACTGCTGCTAATTCGCCCATCCATTGGTCGTCTGAATGCTTTTTCTTGTAAAGCTCCTTGAAATCAATGCATGCCACTCTACACGACAAAACAATTTTATAATCAAGTGGTTTTATAAAAGCCATCTAAAAGTAGTAATTAAAAGATGGTGCAAAATACTCATGTTTGTACATTGATTAAGTTCATTAAGACTTATTTGGATCGATATTATTGAATAATTCTATTAACCTACGAAATGTAATGTACCTTAGACGTGTGGCTCCGAAAGTGTCAGCAAAGCATATAAGATCATTAATGGTGTCCATTTCATATCCAGCCACAACTGCACGTGCATAAGCCATGGCTTGCTCTTTCTGTAATAATGCTTTTCGAGTATCCATAAGGCGTTTGAGACGAACCCTTTTGAGAACAATAAGACAATTACTCAGCTATCACAACTATGGCATATATAGAGTACTTAGTGGATTTTGATAAATGGAAGATCATTAGAATTACCTGGAGTGTTCTCTTAGTTCATCCCCATTAAGTTCTTCTTCAGAGGTTAACTAGAGTGAGATTAAATGATGTAAGAGTTAGATGGAAAGTTTAACAAAGATATTATAGACTTAATACTGTTTACTAGAATACCTTAGAGAAATTAGTTGATTTCTTCACAATCCCATCAGCACCTGAAAAGATAAACAGCAAGATGTTAGCTTAGCGAGAAAACTAATACTAAATACATTCCCTGCATTTATATATATGCACGAAACAGCACAAAATCTCGGGTTTTCAAAATGCAACATAGTGTTTGCAAGGGTTTCAAATGAGCATCATGACTCGTTACGATCATGTGTGTATATATATACATATACATATGCTATATTCTTAATAAGAGGGTGGTCTTGCTATACCTGCCCCTGGTTGACCAGCCTCCTCAATGGAACTATCAATCTGCAGAATTTCTCGTTCTATTCGTGTTATCCTCTCAAGGATTTCAGGCGTGCTCACAAAGCGCACAAATCTGTCAATATATAAAGAAAGTGTAAACAATCCAGGATTTGATCTTTTACCCCAAACTCAACAATCCAAATTTTCAACTTCCATTATCTTCTTTCACAATTCAGTTAAGTAATGCCATGATCATTCATACAAATCATAAATCTAATCATCCAAGGTGTATAAAGAAGTTCTAAAAGATCAGAAACAGAAGCAAACTTATATTGACAACAACAGTAATAAAACTATTTACATATTATTCTGGATGAGTACTAAATCTGAGTATAAAGTTACCTCTGAAATGTGGCCTTGGTGAACCATGAGACATCCTCACCATTGGCGGGCGGACGAAGAGTTATCGAATACCCACCTTTTGGAATCTGATCTTTGGCATACTTCAAGTGAGCAACAAAGGGTTCCACAAGCCCTGACGCAAGTTTCTCATTTTTCTTCCCAGAAAACACAATAAGATCACATCTTTTACCATTCCAAGAAAAGCCCACAACAAAAAGATCAAAATTTTATCAATATCTCATCCCAAAAGAAGCCAATTAAAAAAAAAATCACATAGAAACACATAAATTGTACCTTGTTCTTGTTGGGGTGAGCTGAAACAGAGCATAATCAAGATGGGCTTTTGAATCCATATCTCTCACAGTGTTTGAGAGATGGGAGATGGATGAACAAGGTCTAAGATTGTTGTAGTAATAATATTTTAAAAGTGCAAGTTTTTCATGTTCTTGAATGTGACATTTACAAACAGTCTTCTTTTTCAAATCCTAACTGGACATGAGAAATAGCCAGCAAGAACTGATGGAGCAGTGCACATGGGCAGTGTATATGTATCTATATAATGTATGTATATGTCTAGAGAGATGAGAGAGAAAGAGATGGCATATTTTCTTTTTTTTTTGATGACAAGGGTACCCGCAGCCGCTACCGTTAGGTGCGCACTGGGTAAACCCCGCTCTTGTGCAATAGCCTGCAAACCACACAAGAGAGGTAAACCAGTCTAGGTTGTCCATAACTGACAGGCTCACAGTAGATAAGACAAATAGACATTCCCTCATCAGGATTCGAACCCGTGACCAAGGCCACAACATTCACATGCCCTTACCAACTCTACCGGGGGTTGCCCCCGAGATGGCATATTTTCTTGATTGGACGATATGGAAGTGGGGTCCACCAATCCATGATGTCCCCACATAGCCTCCATTATTTTGCAATTACTACTCTTTAATTAGGGTTTTTCTTTTTCAATTATTTACTAGTTGTCTAAGACTATGTACATCCGGAAGGAAGGCAATTTGGGGTGAAAAAAAGGAGTGATTTAATGGGAAGGGAAATATTTTGGTAGGGAATTTTTTCCTTGGAGGAAATGGTAGGGAAAATTAAAGCCAGCCAATGGGATGCTGCCATGTGTCTCAGCCTTATGTTTTTTTCCTTCTTTTTTTTAAATCGTTTTTCTAGTATTAATTATGCAAAATTAATTTTTTATTTTTTCACCATTATTTTTCTTTTTTCAAGCTCTATAAATAGAGACTAAGTTTGTATCATTTGGACACCAATTTTTTTCGAAGTTTTTACTCTATATTTTAAAATTTGAGGTTTTTACTTCAAATTTCAAATTTTCTAAGTTTATCGATATTTGTTGTGTTTTTCTTGTACGTTTTTAATAATTTATGAGTATTCGATTTAATTATAACTATAAAATTAATTATTAAAATTAGTGATGTGGATGAAAGAGAAAGTAAAAAAATTTTAATTGCCTAGCTGATGTGGAGTTGAAAGGAATGTGAAAGGGAATGTGGTAAGGAATCTGATGTGCCAGGGAATAAAAGGGAAAAATTTGCGATGTACATGGTCTAAGCATGATTAGAGATAGTTTTTAAAGTAAGTGCGATTTCACATTTTTATATTATGAATTATCTAAAAATATAAATACTCACAACAAATTATAAAATACATCGTACCCACATATGTTAATTTTAGCCCTATACTATTGTTACACGTATAATTAATTCAATCAACTTTACATTACATCCATATAATTTTTATCATTTTCAATCAAAAACATATTTAAATATTTTTATATGAATTTCTACAATAAATTGTGAATTGAAAACATCTTTTAGTCCTTAAAATCAACAAAAGAAGAGAAAATATCTGAATTTTTTGGAGTTGTAAATTGGGAAGTGTTAGTTGGACCGTCATTGTCCATTCCAACATCTCTCTAATTTTGGTCACAAATGAATCATGATTTTCTTTTGACTTTTTGGCTTCTTTCTATTTTCATTTCTTGTGATTTAAACTTTTTCTTTTACTTTTTTATATTATTTTTTAGATATTTAAACACGAGTAGGAATATAAAATTATATAATTTTTTTTTTATCTATTGACAAGAAATCAAGTGGTAGTTATAATTATTCTTATGTATTAAGTTATAGACAAACATAACATTATCACTTGAAAATTGGGAATTAGTATATTATAATTTCCTTCGTATAAGTTATAACAACTTAGTGGTTGAAAAAAATCAATTTAATTATCCTCTAACATTATATATACACATAAATCAATATTTTTTTTAAATTTGTTTACGTTGTCTTTATTGAAATGTCGAATCCAATGCAACCAATGATACGAAATAAAGACAGGAAAAATAAAGTAATGATATGATGATTGAATTGCCAATCAAATGGAATAAATTATGGTTAGAAGAGGGGCCTTTCTATATATTACGATAAGCTGCCCTATCACATTATGGCACAATAAATAAATATACAAACTAAATGGCATCCAGCTTGCACATATTATAATAATAATAATATGTTATTATGATCGTACAATTATATTTAAATCAATTATTAGTGTAAAATATTTGGCTAATGAAGTATAAGAAAATCTCTTGCCGACGGTATGAAATGGTACTATTTGCATCATGACTAATTATGTACACTCCAATAGTCCAATTGGCTTCGTGAAAATTAAATTAAAAAATTAATAAGTCTCGTATTAGAATTCAAATTAAAAACATAGCATAAGTAAGTGAAAGAAATACAAACAATAAAATTAAAATATAAAACTAAGAAATATAGAAGTAACGAAATATGGGAATTTTATCCTGGATGATTGTATGAAAGAAATCATACTCAACTATCACAATTTTTTTAAATAATAATAGTAAAATACAATAAAATAAGAACTAAAATAAATATATAAATGAAATCGATGATTGTTATATTAACTTATGTTGGTATTCTTGATGACGAATCAAGATGAAAAATTGGAGATATTTCATAAATTATAGTTAGTATTTTATAAAACCAATCAAAACTTTATAAAATATTAAAAAACAATCAAAATTTGATCAAATTAGCCAAAATTGAACAATCCATTGGTCCCACACCAATTCAAATAATAGTGTGTATATATATATATATATATATATATTAATTATCCACATAACACAATGATTTATTTTTGCTTGCCCTATAATTGAGAGAGGAACCTTATAAAACTTGGATGAGGGATTATTTGCTCCATTTGCTGACTTTTATTAATTGAAGTTTGTGACACAAGTATACTTGATTTACAAGATTTATTTGACTCTCTATAGTCAACTAGGCCAACTATACACATATATATATATATATATATGTACTAATCGAGTCTTTTACTAGTCTCATGATTGACTTTATTAATTATGACTTTGTTATCCAAAATTTTAAAAATGGAATTAAAAACAAATAACACTGACATTCACATGTTCTAGTGAAAATAATGAATGAAAATCATTTGTGTTAAAATTATTTATGATATTGTTATTCAAAATCTTAAAAATAAAATTTCAAAATATAAACAAACAAGACTAATCTTTATCTGTCTAGTGAAATAAAGAAGTGGTAAATTATATTTTTTGTCCCGTAAATGTGCCTGAATACATTTTTAGTATCAAGATTTATATAAATCTCGTATTTAGTTCTATAACTCTCTAAACATTTCATATTTGACTGAATTTTTCGTCCAAAATGTGAGAGCCGGTAGTCAACATTTTGATTAACCTTTTATGAGAAAGTTACTGTATAAACAGAGGCGGAGACAGGGGGTTTTGGGGGGGGGCGGCCGCCCCCCCCGAATTTTTAAAATTTTTAACATACGTAATTTTAACATGTATATTTTAAAAAATTTAACATTATCGCCCCCCCCAAATTTTAAAAATTTTCAATTCCTGGCTCCGCCATTGTGTATAAATGACACATGAAATTAAATAAAAACATCATAATAATAAATATAATTGATGTAAATATCATGATTTGTTTTAATATTTTTATCTATTATTACTATATGAAATTTGTTGCATTAAAGCTGTGACAATGAACAATTTATTTCAATGTTTTTAGAACTAAAGGGTCCTAAAATTAAGACAACTCACCATCAAAAACTTGCGTTTTTACAAACATTTTCCTTCATTTTTTTAGTGAAATTATTAAAAATGAATTTTTCACAACATATAGCTAGGAAAAATAGAAATTCAAGATTTTTTTTTTAAATTTAATTGGCGGCTAAAAAGAGCTGAATTAGTCAGAATTTCCATTTTTAGAGAAATTACACAACAACTTCTAAGGTGATTATTAGTATTTCCCAGTTTCCATTTTTTATATATTGCTTTATGGCCTAACATTTTGTATTACTAATATTTAATCTTATTAAAAACCCACCCAAGAAAAGTAGCTTTTAATATATATATATATATATATAATATATATATGACCATATCACCATATCATACGTGGAATATAATTTTAATTCTCCATCCTATTTTTACTAAGTCTTGATCATATATCCACGTTTTCTTTTGTAAGTCAGGATTCATTCATATTACTAATATGATATTATTAAAGTTTCCTTGAATCTCCTCAGCGTGAAGAAAAATCAAAATTGAATATATATTCAAATTGAATTAATATTGGACTGCTTTGAACAAAATTAGAAATTAAATTATAAAGAAATTACCTATGTATATACTAATAATAAGTGCAGATTACCTAATTTTTAATTAAGAAAGGCCAACTATTTATGTATATAATGTGGAAAAATATCAACTTCCCACTTCAAAATTTGTATAATTATTATTTTTAGTAGATAATCAGATAACAAAATTTTCGTAATTAATTGAGTTAATTTTTGATTTATCTATAATATGCTAAGCTCATATAAACGTGAGACCTGTTCAGCAGGCTAATTAAGGAGGGTTAATATTAAAATCACTAATTAACTATCATTAATTAGCTTCGAAACCTTCCATATATACGCGACTTTAAAGCATGTTGTTGAAAAGCAAAATGGGTTAAAAAAATCACTGTTTGGATAATATTATTAATTAATGCACATTAACATTTAATTAATTACAAGGATGGCAGTTATTATATGTCCGTACGAGTGTGACATTAATATGAAAGCACAGGGCATGCATTTACTTAAATTCTGGCTTGAATTTAAGGTTGTCCGATTCAAATCTAATTTTTAACAATGATTTATTATTATCAGTCACATAAAAAATCTAATCTACTCATTTTAATAATATATAGAACTCACTAAATTATAAATAAATAATTAAAATTTGAAAAATACATGAGAAATGCAGAATATATATGCATCATCCATGTAAACATATGTCGATTTTTTTAGTATTTTCATCACCAAGAAAACGATAAATAAACGTGTTTGAAGGATTAAACACTTCTTGTAAATCCCTAGAGAGTCAATTCGTTTTATTTTTCAATCAGTCCAACATTCTGATTAGTATGTTATGTAGAATTCTTTTTCATTCAAATTCAAACCCCAAAATCCTCTCTAATTTCACTATTATATAATCCCTCTAAGAAGCGTAATCAATACCCTACAATTCAAATCTCAATCATCCAAAAAAAAAAAAAACCAAATTGTTTTTTTTTCTTCAAAAAAATCAATTTTATAAAACTTTCTGTCTCGGGAAATGCAACGCTCGTGCTCCGCCGCAATCAACTACATTACCCGTTCCAAAGGCGGCGAATTAAGACGGAAACTCCGATCGCCGCCGTGCGACGTGTTCATCAACCACCGTGGGATCGACACGAAGCGGAACGTGGCCGGATTGTTGTACCACCATATCCGGGGGATCGGTTTACGGCCATTCTTGGACAGCAAGAGCATGAAACCCGGCGACAAGCTGTTCGACAAGATCGACGTGGCGATACGAGAATGTAAGGTTGGTGTTGCTGTATTTTCTCCCATGTATTGCGACTCGTATTTTTGTCTACACGAGTTGAGTTTGATGATGGATTGTAAGAAGAAAGTTGTGCCCATTTTCTGCGACGTTAAACCTTCGGAGCTTCGGGTCAAAGACGACGGGTCATGCCCGAAAAGGGATCTTGATAGATTTCGAATGGCTCTTGAAGAAGCAAAGCTGACCGTTGGATTAACATTCGACACTTTAAGAGGGTACGTATATTAAATTCAATACTATATATATAATTCAATTACATGTTTATCTGACTATTAATATTTTTATTTTTTTATGTGAATTTAGGGACTGGCCGGAATTTCTTGCAAGTGCTACAGATGTGGTGATCAAGAACTTGATTGAGGTGGAAAAAAAAGGACTAATTAAGAAGTTTTAAAATCTTGATTATTACTGCTAAATAAATTTTTTCAACAAATTAATAATGGGATCGGTTTAATTATAATCTTAAACGGGTAATTGTTTATTCTTTTAATTCATTTACCTAAGTACTAATCCTCGTTTTTACTGAAGTTGATTCAGAGGACTAGCTGCATAGTGGCTAACAAATTCATTATTTTTTTCAATGTTTCATTGTTCTATATTGGCCTATGTAATTTTAGTCCTGTAATTGTAATAAGTTAAATTATGAAATTGTAAAGATCATTGTAATTGATCAAATATATTTAGTTAATTCTTTTGGCAAATTTGCCTCCTATATTCACAGATTTTTTAACGTGGAAATGTGAATATATAATATTATATATATATATATATGTCCAAGCCATGCAGAGAGAAGGGAGAGCAAGACCTTATTACAGTAATTTACATCGTTCCAAAATTAAAACGATGCCTAATTGATTGACTAATCTTTGTCATTTAATTACATTCTTGAACTGAAACTCAGACATAAGAATTGAGATGATTCCGAGTTGAGCATGATTTTTAGTTTTAAAAAAATTGCATGAAAATAAAGTTAAGATTAAAAATTTGTTCCTAATTGGTTTGATATTTAAATTAATGACTGAGTTTTCTTCTCATATATCTTTAACGAATTTAAGTTGGGACACTGTATCCCTAACTAGTTGACGTCGGTCAGGTGCAACATGAGATGAGGACTCACGAAATCAAATCAAATCAAATATATGAGACCGAAGTTTGTGGAAACCGTTCCTACTAAATAGGTCTATGACCGGAATATTATTAAATTATAATCCATACAACTTATAATATGATAAATAAAAATTTAAATGGTCAATATATTACATTCCAAAACAACGATCGAACACTTGACACCATTTGTGGTCAAACAATGTGGATGGACTAAAAAGCACAACTTGTCCAAGCAAAAAATAGGAAAATAACCCCTCTACTAAGTTTGAATAATAAATTTTGTTTATATATTATTAGGTTTCAAAATTAAATCAAAATGGAAACAAGTTGTCGTTAAGCTAATAGGAGCCGAGTATGTATTTTGATCTTGTAACATACTTTTTATTAATTAAGTCGAATTTCAATACTTATCAAATAAAAAGATATACACCTAAGCTCCATTCATCCTATTCCTCAAGAAAATTACAAATATTGATCCCGAACGATAGAATATATTACAATTTCAGTACCATTATATTTAAAATCAATAGTTTCGTACATTTCTTTCTATCAGTTTTTAAATGACGAAATTTCATGTGTAACATACATATATTTCCAAGACTCTTGTATTTAAAGTACATGCAAATTAAGTATATTAATCACACGTGATGGAATTAATGATTTTCTAATAACTGAGATTAAACATTTTATAATTAAGAAGACTAAAATTATATTAAAAAAAAAACATATTTTCCGAGACTAGTAATGCAAGTTTACCTAGTCACATATCTTCTTCTTCTTCAACGTTATAACATAGTCACCCCCACCTCTGTTCAACATTTATCACTTTTTACACAGTTACAACACATAAAAATAAATTTCACATATACAAAGAGGGAAAAAGGATTTTATTTTTAATTATATGAAGTATTTCGGTGTAGAATTTTTATTAATTTGTAACATTTTCTTTTTTCACATTAATGCCCATATAAATTTATATTTTTTTATTCAAATTATAATATTAACTTACATAAATTCAACATAACCATTAAGGCATTAACCACATACATGTTTTTTACTAGTATACATAAAATCATATTTTACAAAATATTTTCTTATTTTGATTTATTCCACTACAAAGTAGCAAGTACAAAATACACAAGGTATGAGAGGTGGTATTACTCCCTTAGCAGCCATATTTAACAGTTGCACTAAAAAAGCTCAGATTGGAATAGCAAAATTTCCCCTAAAAACCGTCACAGTTTATCGTTGTGAAGGCAAAGGTTCGCCTGTAAGAAACGAGGCAAAAAACGCAAGTGACTCACTTGGTTTAAATATGGGTACAGCATGGCCAGCTCCTCTGAATGTAGCAAATGTGAGCCCGTAAAACTCTTGAATCCACCCGCCAACCTAATTCAGACAAAAATAATATCATCGTAAGTTCAATAATTTAGACAATCTTGGTCCTAAAAGCATAAATGAATCAGGTCGAAAGTTACCTGTTTCTGATGGTACCAAGGTCTCCAAGCCCTCTTGATTGGAAGTTCCAACGAGCTTAAACTGTATCTCGTTGACAAAACGGGAACTCTACCATCAGTATCTCCACTACAAACAAATAAACGTTACAAATTTAGACAGTTAATTTTTAAAATAAGTTTTAAAAAAGAAAAAAAATTTGGGACTTGGAGATGAGTATTTACCTATAAATCCATATTTTGAGTCCTGATGATATGAGTTTCTTATATATGGGAGTGATAGATGCCTTTCTATCTGACCATCCGTTATAGACTGTCATACTGCAAAACGGAAAAAATGATGAGTGTATAAAGTTGCATGTTTATGCAAATTGAAGAAGAAAAGATTCACATTACTTGCAGATGCTCCAGTTTCTGAGGCTAATTCCATCACCAACATGAAGGGCCTTTTGAACATCGGGTCGATTGTAATAAGATTTGGCATAATCATCGAGGCACGGGTCATAACCACCCATGAACCTTGGCATCTATTCAGAAAAAATGAGAACTTTTATTGACCCATTATTAAACCGAAGATTTTTTTTTTTTTTGAAGTTTTGAGATTTAATTACTACCTTGGTTGAGCTCCTGGCGGTGGCTAGAGATGACTTGTCTTGTGAACCAGATGAATTACCTATGCATAATGATGTATAAAGACTATAAATATCTATCTCGTCATACTGGCTATATAATTCCATCATAGCGCTATTACAGTCATTATTGCTCCATGGATCATCACTGTAAAAGTCACAGGATTCCACAATGGTTTTGTGAGTTTCATCTGAGACGACAGCATGGCTCCAGGCATAATCTGCTATACCTTTCAAGTCCTCAGCATCATTTGTTTCAGGATTACCCAACTACAAAGTACAAACAATTTATCCAAAATATAACCTTTTTATGAAAATAATTACAAATAAATGGAAGGAAAAAAAAGATGTAAACTAAATTATACCAGTATGCCTCTAAGATCAACGAATAAAGAAGGGTCTTTGTTCTTGTCATGAATAACTTCAGCCAGCTCCGGAACATATTTTCCTGAATTACATATAGGAATATAATATCATCACAGTATATTTTACGATATGCAGGCTGGAAAAGGGGTAAAATAGTAAAGTACCTGCATAGCTCTCTCCAGCAATATAAAATAACCGGTTTCTATATGATGGAAACTTGAGGTACCAGTTGTGCAGGAAAGCATAAGCATCATTTGCTGATAAGGATAGCCCAATAAGGGCACAAAAACACATAATTATTTTATGTCAAAAACTCATATAAGCACTTTATGACCAGATCACAGTAAAATATAGCATGTCTTACCTGTAAAGTCATCTCCAAGAATATCATAATCAGCACTAGTATTTGAGTATGAAAAACCAACACCAACTGGAGATTCCAGGAACAATAAGTTGGCTTCTGTAAAATCAAACAGGATAAATACAGCTTCAAAATCCGGTGAAAATATGATAATATTCAGAGGTTGGTTGTGTTATATATCCGTACAGAATATTTTATTCTTACATATTTTTGATAAACTATTCAAGATATTTGCATGCATATTTGCAATAAAATCCTTGTCACAAGATGGTAGATATCAAACCTGTGTTCCACGAGAAAGGATTAAATACTAAGCCACCACCATCCTTGTCCACTAGGAAAGGTCCAATTTCTTGTGTTGCTCCATATCCCACAGAAGAACAACCAGGACCTAAAACATAGAGTAAGCTTGTCACCTTACTGGAGAACATGGGTATAATAAAATAATAGGACTGAGTTGAAAAGGGCAAAAAGTGACATGTCCACTAAGTTATATAAAACAAGAAAAATGAAAAAATAATTCATCAGCACTTCAAATAGATTTATTTGTGAAACATCTTTTTATGTGGAGTATGGGACTGTGTAAAAGCTACCACAGCATGGAACTATTTAAAAGGATTATTCTTTCTTTAAAAGAATACAAAAACATTATCAAGGGCCATTGAAGTGTTGAAAAAAATCAAATGCATGTAAAGAATATTACATGATAATATCAATATTTTATCCATCTTACCTCCATTAAGCCACAGAACTAAAGGTTTCTCATCAGCTAGGATTGTGGCTTCATAAAACCAATAGAACAGTGCTCTTCCATTCGTTTCGTTTACAGTGATATACCCAGCATAGTGTCTGAAATCTACACTGGGTTGGCCAGGAAGACTGGTTACAAGATCCTCATCAGCCTTAAAAATGGATTTTTTCTGATCATTAGACCAATGCCTATATCTAGCATCTACTTGTGTTTTCATAGAAACCATAAGCAGAAAGAGGACAAAAATGGTTACAAATTCCATTGAGATCTCAAATACCAATTAAAGGTATAGGTTAATGCTACTTGGTGTAAAATATGCAGAGACAAGCATGTATATTTATACTTGTAATGAGGAAGAGTCGAAAATTTAAGGATTGTCTTTAGTGAAGATATCCTATGTGGCAAAGTATCGTTTACTTTGGTCGGCAACTTTATGACATTTGACACAAATTTAAGTTGGTTCTAGAGCTAAACGAGCATGAGGTGGAGTGGAGCCTCCATTTTGAATGTGGGTTGTTGGATCACAATCACGTGGATAAACAATTAGATAATATGTCTCAAGATTTATGACCAAATGTGGATCTTATCCTTCAACAGTCTTCTTCTAACTTTTTCTATGGGTAATCTTGTTTTTCTTTTGTTTATTAATACTGCTGCCTAACTCACAGTAAAGTGTAGGAATGGCATATTGTTAAAAGGTAAAAAGGTAGGTAAAGTAACATTAAGGATTTGTATTGTACAACTAGAAGCAGTATATAACTTATATGCAGTTAGATGTCACTACAAGAAGTCGAAAGAATCCATCCTGTTGTTTCTAAAGAAATAGAACAACTACACCAGAAAATTGGTGCCAACTAGCTTCTTGGGTCACTGAATATACTTACTAAATGAAACAGACTTGATTTTCTAAGCATAAAAATAGCTGTCTCTAATACTTATCAATAGAGATGATTACATGTGTGCTCAAAGAACACAGGACAAAGACAGCCAATTACTAAATAGTACATGCATTTGAATAAATTCTACAGCAAATAACAAAGCATGACAAATCTTGGAGTTTATTAAATATGAAAATAATATTGTTTGTGATAAATTTAATGAGGGCACGCCCATTGGTTACTTTAACATAAGTACCCACTAAAGAAGGGGAGCAGTCAAAGAAAGCCACGTAACCATTCTTTTGTTCGAATATGACATCACTATTCGAATCAAGGTACTAACTTTGATGTGACATCAAACTACTGTTACAAAGCCAATAACATGATCAGATTTGATCAGGAACAGTTTTTGAAGCATGTATTTTCCCTTATCGATCATATATATCTGTAAACTGCCTTTTCTTTTTTCCTTTTTTGTTCGTGGAAGTGGCAAGTGAAATGATATTAGGGTATATATTCTTAATTGGTGGTTTGTGCAGTATGCTGATGAAAGTTGACTTATTCGTTTCGAATCTCATCATAAGAGTGAAGAAAGAAAGAAAAGAGATTTGTGGCGAACCTTATGGGTTGTGATAATCAAGATGATGGAAAGATCGACGTGATTGTAACAGCCAACTTAATTGTGAATCATGACTTGGATTTCAACTTTAATATAGTTGAACAATGAGAAGGAAAATCATCTACAAGAAACAAACAAATTCATGTAATATAAAGAATTGCGATTTATTCAGAAATCAAGTACCTGTTAGTGTTAGGTGTCCGACAAGCCAATTGGTTGCCAAATACTAAGCAACACTATGAGAACAGTCTTGTTTAAATCGTTATTATTATATGGCATCTTCTTTATTATATATCGTATGTCTTTACATGTATGTAATAAAGTCCCTTGGGTTACATAGAGCTATGGGTACGGTCACGCATTGGATGGTGATCATGGGATGTACTCGAACGGCTGTAATCCTAAAAGCGTTCCAAGTCATAGAGTCATTGAGATAGGGATATCAATGACTCGTCAAGACTTGCTTGTGCGTTGCATTTCCTTGGAGGAATGTACCTTGTTCCATGGGTATTGGTTGGGAACCTATGCAACGTATGAGGGTTCACATCGCGGATGGTGAATTGAGCAACCCCAATGGAAATTCATATTGGTGGACGTGTCGAATATGAAATTCCACGGTCACGTAGGCATGTGATGATCCTCATGACTTGAGGGATCGCGGCTGTTCAAATGCATGACCCACTGCACTTTGATCTAGTTCATGATTACAGGATAATCAAATAATGGGCTATTTTGGGTGTAGTCTGGTCATGCAATTTGGCAGGCGGTTCCATGATGGGATCTGTCTCTAATCGTTTGATTAGTGAATCTCCTATGCTGTCTTGGGAATGACTTGACTGGAAGTCTTCGGCCGAAGCAAGTCAATAAGAAGGTGTGTGATCCTTGCTTAGTTGACATAAGTCGTCATTCGCCAATTGACATAGTCATATGATTAAATTAGTAGGATTTCGACTGACAACCAAATCCTAGATTTAATCGGGAGATCTGACAGAAGGATGAGACACATGCTACGATCGTGATCAGGAGAGGTCTATTATAATCATTTGAATCTAGGGGTTGAGTCGACGTTGCTAGACATCGAACTCAATCTGTGAGAGTTATGAATTAATTGGTGGTTAGTTCATAACCAAGATTAATTATTTGGCATAATGATTAATTGAGGTAATAATTGTCTAATTGATTACCGAGCCGTTTGGGAAATGGTCTCACTGCTAGCTTTCGAATGAACCTAAGGGGTCACACACAAACTTGAATAAGTTTCCCGGTTGTATGTATTGCATGGCCAATTTCGAATTGGGCCTTATGTGGATTAATATTGGATATTGATCCATGATGGAATTAATTAATTAATTAAGTCTTGGGCTTGAATTAATTAATTGGACTTTTTAATTGATCTTATGATTAATTAATTAATGGGCTAGGCCCAAGGAGTTTATTAATTGAAAGCCCAATTAATAAATCAAAAGAGGAAGTTGAGTTTTGGGTTGAAATATAAGGAAAGTCTATCAAGAATTAATATGGAGATTTTTGGATAAAGGTAAATCCAAAAAGATCAAGATTTGAAGTGAGAGAATAGAAGTCTATAAGGATTAGGACTCTTGGATCCTAATAGATGTAGAGAACGTTTTTTCTAATTATTCCGGAGAAGAGAAAAAAAACGTTCCCTTATGTTCTGGACATAGGGTTCTTTATTCTTCATTCAATGAGATCTGATTCATTGATACATTACTGATAATATTAGAGTTATCATGTTTAGGGTTTTCTCCATATTTATTGTCTTAAGGATTTCCATAGCCTTCCTCTAGAAAAATTCCATCACCATACATACGATCCTTAACATAGTCGTAATTACGAATCGCTAGCACGATTGTTTTTGACGAGGGAAACGTTCAAGGTGTGGATACAACGCTTAGAGGCACAACAATTGGGGTGCTAGAGATCTCGGTTGATCACGCAGGCTAAAGTGCTGAGAAGTTCTGATAAGTGATGAGAAGTGCTGAGAAGTGCTGAGAAGTTCTGAGAAGTGCTGAGAAGTGCTGAGAAGTGCTATGGAATATCAACCGGCATTAAAGGGGATATGAAAAAGGCCGTAGATAGAAACCGATACTTAAGGAAGCGAAAAAGGGTATAATTGTATTTATTGTTTTCGCGCTTTAATTCGATTTAGCATATGTATTGGCTTTTGAGTGAACTCGTATTAAAATTTTAAACTGTTGCTTCCGCTGCGAGATTTTCACTCATGGGGCTATTCGAAATGCAAGTCGAGCAAAGCTACAAACATAGCAGTGGAACGAAATGCAATGAACCAAATGCATAATAATCATGACACTAAAAGTATATTAAAAAAACGTCGAAAATGTTTATCATCTTGGCTCTTGCAAATATAAAAAGTTGTTTAGTGTTGGACGAAATTTAGTGGATAATTTCTTTAGATATGAATTCGGAACCACTAATGTCTTCCACAATCTAAAGTAATGATGTGATTATTTGCTAATCTTATTCTATTTAGGAATAGTAATCCTCAATCTTATAATACTAAGAATTGTATCCACGAGTAGCTCATGACATTCACATACCAGTTAAATATTCTCTAAATTGAGCTGATGGGGGTTAAGTCTACAAGCACATTGATTAATAAAATATTGCTCACTAATGGTAGGCTAGTTATTTTTCTCAAGCAACAGTATCTATGTAATACTGATTATGCACCGGTTGGAAGATTTAGCAGCAAATTAAGAAACCAATCAATTCTATATTAAATTTTCTTCCTCATAATATATATTTGTGAAAGATTTAAGAGAGAAGGCCTTCACCAGTGGAATCTGATTCAATATTCCCCAAATCAAAAAGGAGTGGATAGAGTACAAGGGGACAAACATAGAGAAGACTCTATTTAAATTATCAGCCGGAAATTAAGAATTAGACACAAAACGGGTAAGAAAGCATAAAATAAAACTTATCTCCAAGATCTCAAGTAAATCATGTACGAAGGTATTTTATGCTAAAAGAAGTGGCAAGTCCTTCAAAGTACAATATAGTTGACTACATCCAGTTGTGACAACCATTACACACTAGTTAGAAAACAAGTTTTGTTGAACCTTTTCTGCCAAAATATATAGTGCAAATATAACAGCACTTGCTAGAGGAATTCATCTTATGTTGACTCCAGAATTTTAAATTCACTATTAACAAACTTGCATGCCTTAGAACATTTACACCAAGTAGTAATAAACAACAAAGGAAGAGAATTTATAGAGCAACTAGTTTTAGAATTTTTGAAATCCCAAGAGATCAAATTGGTTACTACTTCTAAGTTTAGAGGTGATAAAACCAACTACTAAAGTGCTTGTATTAGGCCTATAATTGATTAGCTTTTCTTTGTTTTCTTCGTCACTGGCCTTAGTTGTTATATGTTATATAAAATGTTGGGTGGATAAAAGAAAGTGCAGGCCACCAATAGTCACTATCTTTTTATTTTTATTTTGGCAACTTAATGGCTATGGTTTGGGAGTGTTCCCCCTGACTATACAGAACTATCCCAAATCGCACTTAACAAAAGCACCATGGAGCCATGTGAAGCTTCTTTATAGCTAAAAATGCATATTCAACTCATATTTCTTATCAATCAACTTAAGCCATGATCATATTCCTTCATTAAGCTCTTAGTCAAAAGTTCATCCTAAAATTCCAAGGGTAAGAAACAGGAAAGTACTTTTTACCTTTAATCTTTTCTCCTTATGCACCAGATAATAGTTCAACTTTGACCACTATCCAACCAACAGAGGAACTTTCAATCCTCTCACAATATATTCTATTGCTTTATCTTTTTTCTTTTCTTTCTACACACCAATTTTGTTGGGATTTCTTTTACTTGATGAAGAAATTAAAAGAACCAGTTCATTACATATGCATTTATGTCACAGTGAATCATTCGGCATACTCCTCTAAAGCTGCTTTAGAAGTGATCACAACACATTCAGTGAATAACCCAGAAATTGAGATCAACATCATTTTTCTCTTGTCATTTTTCGGCTTAAAATGTTCAAAGTAACATAACCAAGAAGTATACGAGAACAGTATCACGCATAGCGATGGTAAATTTTACTTGACCATCAAGCAGTTTCTGAATATTTCCAAAACATTAATAGCAAAAGGAAAACAGATAAACATCATGGAGTATATTAGTCAAATAAAATCATAAAAGTACCTTCCAGTGTAAACACCCCTTTATTAGTCCCTCTTTTAGCAAAGTAACACTGCTTTCTAATCCCCATTCAACTGTATAATAATGGCCCTTTGTATCCATTTAAGCTTTAGTTGACCTTCAAGTCAAAAAAATAAAGTTACAATTAAAATCTCAGGAAACGGCCTACCAAAAAGAATGAAAAATAACAGAAAATAAAATAAAATAAAAATCATTTCCTTTCACCAAACTCCACCAACCACAACCTTCCACATCTGAAGAAAACACCAATAATTTCAAGAAAAAACAGAGAGAAAGAAATGAAGTAAGAAAAAACTCAAAATCAAAACCAAAACCAAAACTTACCCCATTACTGGGGAAACACTCTTGAAGAAGAGTATTACAAACAGCAAGGGAATAAATCAACAAAGTCCTACTACACATCACCCTGAGGCCTACCCCTATTCACCAGATCCTGGCGACCCCTGTCCCCTCCAATCCAACCCCCCACGTGGCATCATCTGCATGATCCACGGCTACGGCAATGACATCAGCTGGATGTTGGTCAAAACTTGCAGCCCATGGTTGACCACCTACCATGAGTTGGTGGCAATGTTCAAACATGGATGGCTAACAAATTTGACAAGGTAGAAATGTGCCTAACTTTCTTTGTTGATTTTTCAACAATTTTTGTAAAACTCTCCTATAAATAGGAGTTGTAGCAAGAAGCTAAATACAACAACAACAACAAGAAAAAAAGGAATTCACAGCAAAGTGAGTTATACACATAGAGAATTTCAGGAGAGCTAGAGAGAAAATTTCAGCAAGGAAATTCTAGTTAGAAATTCTTGGGTGTAATTGGTTTGTAAGTAGTGAGAGTGTGTGAGTGTTTGTAAACACTTTGTATTTTTCCCTATTCAGTAAAAGGTCTGCAGCAGCCCGGAGACGTAGGCATAATTGGCCGAACTCCGTTATCAAATTTGTGTGTCTTATTATTTCCGCAGTTATTTTTCACTTCCACTAAAACTGACCACATGGAAATTTTGCGTAGTTTCCTAACAACTGGCATCAGAGCTAGTTAGTTGCTTCTGTTAATTTTTTGGCGAAAGTACTGTCCACGTGAATAGTACTGTTCGCGTGAATAGTGATTTACGTGAATAGTGCTAATATTGGTCGGCGTTACCAATTGTCCACGGAGGTGTTTTTAAACACGGTGGTTCGCAGAAATTGTCAGAGAAGATCCTGAGGCAGTTAGTTTTGAGTGGGAGTAATGGCGGCAGACGAAGGAAAGGTGAAAATTGAAAAGTTCGATGGTGCGGACTTTGGCTTTTGGAAGATGCAGATCGAGGATTATCTGTATCAGAAAAAGTTGTATCAACCTCTCACAGGAAAGAAGCCAACCGAAATGAATGATGATGAATGGAAGCTTCTTGATAGACAAGCCCTTGGTGTTATCCGATTGACGCTATCTCGTAATGTTGCTTTTAACATTGCAAAGGAAAAGACCACGGCAGGTCTTATGGCGGCTCTTTCTAGCATGTACGAAAAGCCGTCGGCCTCAAATAAAGTTCATTTGATGAGGCGGTTGTTTACATTGCGGATGACAGAAGGTGGCTCGGTGGCGCAACATATTAATGATCTCAATGTTGTCACAACCCAATTGAGTTCAGTGGGAATCGAGTTCGACGATGAGGTACGGGCATTGATACTTTTGTCTTCCCTACCAGAAAGTTGGAGTGCTACTGTCACAGCTGTGAGTAGCTCGTCGGGAAGTACAAAGATGAAATTTGACGATGTTCGTGATCTGGTTCTCAGTGAAGAGATCCGACGGAGAGAGTTGGGTGAATCATCATCCTCTTCAGTATTGCATACAGAGTCAAGAGGAAGAAATTCAACCAGAGGAAATGGACGCTGGAAGTCAAAAGACAGGCGGTCCAAATCCAGAAATCATCGTAGTTCCCAAAACTCGAAGATTATCGAGTGTTGGAATTGTGGACAAACGGGGCACTATAAAAATAAGTGTAGGATGCCACCAAAGAATAAAGAGGTGAAGGACGAGGCAAATGTTACTTCCACCTCAGGCGAAGGTGACGCATTGATGTGTTCTTTGGAGAGCAAGGAGGAGTCTTGGGTGTTAGACTCTGGAGCATCCTTTCATGCTACTTCTCGGAAAGAATTGTTCGAGAACTATGTCCCCGGTAACCTTGGTAATGTTTACCTTGGTAATGAACAGTCTTGTAAGATTGTCGGCAAAGGCGAAGTGAAGATTAAGTTGAATGGGTCTGTGTGGAAATTGAAGAATGTCAGACACATTCCGGACCTGACAAAGAACTTGATCTCCGTAGGCCAGCTAGCCAGCGAAGGCTACACAATAGTCTTCCACAGTGATTATTGGAAGATGTCAAAGGGTGCAATGACGATTGCTCGTGGTAAAAAGAGCGGTACTCTTTACAAGACATCAGGAGCATGCCATTTAATTACAGTAGCATCAATTGAATGTCCCAACCTATGGCACCTGAGATTAGGCCATATGAGTGAGAAGGGGATGAAGGTTATGCACTCGAAGGGAAAATTGCCAGGTCTTCAATCAATAGAGATTGACATTTGTGAAGACTGTATACTTGGAAAGCAGAAAAGAGTTAGCTTTCAGACAAGTGGAAGAACCCCGAAGAAAGAAAAACTTGAGCTTGTTCACTCAGATGTTTGGGGTCCTACAACTGTCCCATCCATTGGTGGGAAGCGCTACTTCGTGACTTTTATTGACGATCACTCAAGGAAGGTATGGGTATACTTTCTGAAACATAAGTCTGAAGTATTTGAGGCTTTCAAGATGTGGAAAGCTATGGTAGAAAATGAGACAGGATTGAAGATCAAAAAGCTTAGAACAGACAATGGTGGTGAATATGAAGACACCAGATTCAAGAAGTTTTGCTATGAGCACGGGATCAGAATGGAGAGAACCGTGCCAGGTACGCCTCAACACAACGGTGTAGCTGAGCGTATGAACAGAACGTTGACAGAGAGAGCTAGAAGCTTGCGGGTGCAGTCAGGTTTACCGAAGCAGTTCTGGGCAGAAGCAGTCAACACAGCAGCTTACTTGATTAACCGAGGTCCATCGGTACCATTGGAGCACAAAATACCAGAAGAGGTATGGAGCGAAAAAGAGGTAAAACTCTCACATCTTAGAGTTTTCGGCTGTGTAGCATATGTGCACATCAGTGATCAAGGTAGAAATAAACTTGATCCCAAGTCGAAGAAGTGCACTTTCATCGGTTATGGTGAAGATGAGTTTGGCTACCGCCTTTGGGATGATGAAAACAGAAAGATGGTCCGCAGTAGAGATGTGATCTTCAATGAAAGAGTGATGTACAAAGATAAGCATAATACAACAGCCAGCAACTCAAGTGTGAGTGGGCCAGTTTATGCAGAGGTGGATGATGTCCCAGAAAGTCCTACAGATGATAGTCCTCAGTCAGAGGAATCAACTGAATCAGGTAGTAGGCAGTCGTCTGACACACCGGAGCAATCTACTCCGGTATTGAGAAGGTCTAATCGAATTCCTATTCCTAATAGGAAATACATGGGTTACATGTTGTTAACTGATGGAGGGGAGCCTGAAGATTATGCAGAAGCATGTCAGACCGCAGATGCTAGCAAGTGGGAGCTTGCCATGAAAGACGAGATGAAGTCATTAATCTCCAATCAGACATGGGAGCTAGCTAAGTTACCCATCGGAAAGAAGGCACTTCACAACAAATGGGTGTATCGAGTGAAGGAGGACCATGATGGCTCAAAGCGATACAAAGCCAGACTAGTAGTCAAAGGATTCCAGCAAAAAGAAGGAATTGACTACACTGAGATTTTTGCTCCGGTTGTGAAACTTAATACTATCAGATCTGTGTTGAGTATTGTTGCCAGTGAAGAGCTCCATCTTGAGCAATTGGATGTGAAGACTGCGTTTCTTCACGGAGACTTAGATGAGGAGATATACATGCATCAACCAGAAGGTTTCTCAGAAAAAGGGAAAGAGAATATGGTGTGCAGGTTAAAGAAGAGCTTGTATGGCTTGAAACAAGCTCCAAGGCAGTGGTATATAAAATTCGAAAGCTTCATGCACAAGGAAGGTTTCCAGAAGTGCAATGCTGACCATTGTTGTTTCTTCAAGAGATATAAATCCAGTTATATCATTTTGCTGCTTTATGTTGATGATATGTTAGTAGCAGGATCAGACATGGACGAGATCAGAAACTTGAAGATGCAGTTGTCAAAAGAGTTTGACATGAAGGACTTGGGTCCAGCAAAGAAAATCCTTGGAATGCAAATCACGAGAGATAAGCAAAAAGAAGTTTTGCAGTTATCTCAGGCAGAGTACATCAACCGTGTTTTGCAAAGATTCAACATGGGCGATGCCAAACCAGTTAGCACACCTTTGGCAAGTCATTTTCGCCTATCCAAGGAACAGTCACCTCAGACGGAGGAAGAAAGAGAAGTTATGGCTAAGATTCCATATGCTTCGGCTATAGGAAGTTTGATGTACGCGATGGTCTGTACGAGGCCAGACATTGGCCATGCAGTGGGAGTTGTTAGCAGGTTTATGTCAAATCCAAGTAAAGCTCATTGGGAAGCTGTGAAATGGATTTTGAGGTATCTAAGAGGCACCACAGAGAAGTGTTTGTACTTCGGCAAAGGAGAAACAAAAGTTCAAGGCTATGTAGATGCTGACTTTGCAGGTGAAGTTGATCATCGAAGAAGTACAACCGGTTATATATTCACTATTAGTACTACAGCAGTTAGTTGGATGTCGCGGGTACAGAAGATTGTTGCTTTATCCACTACAGAGGCTGAGTACGTCGCAGTGACAGAAGCCAGCAAAGAATTGATATGGCTTCAAGGATTGTTAACAGAGTTGGGATTCATCCAGGAGAAGAGTGTTTTGTACAGTGATAGTCAGAGTGCTATACACCTGGCAAAGAATTCAGCGTTTCACTCGAGAACAAAACACATTGGTCTTCGTTATCACTTTATCAGATCTCTGCTTGAGGATGAAGTGTTAACTTTAAGCAAGATTCAAGGAAGTAAGAACTCAGCAGACATGTTAACAAAGGTAGTGACTATCGACAAACTGAAGTTGTGCTCAACTTCAGTTGGCCTGCTAGAATAAGAAGCCAGAGAAGGCTGTTGCGTGATCAAGATGTGAAGACCGATTGAAATCAGTCTTCAAGTGGGAGATTGTTGGTCAAAACTTGCAGCCCATGGTTGGCCACCTACCATGAGTTGGTGGCAATGTTCAAACATGGATGGCTAACAAATTTGACAAGGTAGAAATGTGCCTAACTTTGTTGATTTTTCAACAATTTTTGTAAAACTCTCCTATAAATAGGAGTTGTAGCAAGAAGCTAAATACAACAACAACAACAAGAAAAAAAAGGAATTCACAGCAAAGTGAGTTATACACAGAGAGAATTTCAGGAGAGCTAGAGAGAAAATTTCAGCAAGGAAATTCTAGTTAGAAATTCTTGGGTGTAATTGGTTTGTAAGTAGTGAGAGTGTGTGAGTGTTTGTAAACACTTTGTATTTTTCCCTATTCAGTAAAAGGTCTGCAGCAGCCCGGAGACGTAGGCATAATTGGCCGAACTCCGTTATCAAATTTGTGTGTCTTATTATTTCCGCAGTTATTTTTCACTTCCACTAAAACTGACCACATGGAAATTTTGCGTAGTTTCCTAACAACAGATACAATTCAACATCTATCATTCAACCAATTCAAAATATCAGTACGAACAATCCCAGCATTCTCATCGGCATCGTCATGCATCACTATAAACGCTATCTCAACGTCGCTTAATTTACTAGTCCTGTTATCTGTAACCCTAAGCAGCTCAACGACTGTCTCCAATATTGGTTTTCCGTGGTACCTCATCGGATTTTGCCCCCCGATTATTTTATTCTCGGCCACTTTTACAGATTTATCCAACAGGTTAGCTGTCGGAACAATCGGTAACGACGGTGCGATTCTCGCAATCGCCGTTAAAATCTATGGAATCCGGTGTGTCAGACGACTGCCTACTACCTGATTCAGTTGATTCCTCTGACTGAGGACTATCATCTGTAGGACTTTCTGGGACATCATCCACCTCTGCATAAACTGGCCCACTCACACTTGAGTTGCTGGCTGTTGTATTATGCTTATCTTTGTACATCACTCTTTCATTGAAGATCACATCTCTACTGCGGACCATCTTTCTGTTTTCATCATCCCAAAGGCGGTAGCCAAACTCATCTTCACCATAACCGATGAAAGTGCACTTCTTCGACTTGGGATCAAGTTTATTTCTACCTTGATCACTGATGTGCACATATGCTACACAGCCGAAAACTCTAAGATGTGAGAGTTTTACCTCTTTTTCGCTCCATACCTCTTCTGGTATTTTGTGCTCCAATGGTACCGATGGACCTCGGTTAATCAAGTAAGCTGCTGTGTTGACTGCTTCTGCCCAGAACTGCTTCGGTAAACCTGACTGCACCCGCAAGCTTCTAGCTCTCTCTGTCAACGTTCTGTTCATACGCTCAGCTACACCGTTGTGTTGAGGCGTACCTGGCACGGTTCTCTCCATTCTGATCCCGTGCTCATAGCAAAACTTCTTGAATCTGGTGTCTTCATATTCACCACCATTGTCTGTTCTAAGCTTTTTGATCTTCAATCCTGTCTCATTTTCTACCATAGCTTTCCACATCTTGAAAGCCTCAAATACTTCAGACTTATGTTTCAGAAAGTATACCCATACCTTCCTTGAGTGATCGTCAATAAAAGTCACGAAGTAGCGCTTCCCACCAATGGATGGGACAGTTGTAGGACCCCAAACATCTGAGTGAACAAGCTCAAGTTTTTCTTTCTTCGGGGTTCTTCCACTTGTCTGAAAGCTAACTCTTTTCTGCTTTCCAAGTATACAGTCTTCACAAATGTCAATCTCTATTGATTGAAGACCTGGCAATTTTCCCTTCGAGTGCATAACCTTCATCCCCTTCTCACTCATATGGCCTAATCTCAGGTGCCATAGGTTGGGACATTCAATTGATGCTACTGTAATTAAATGGCATGCTCCTGATGTCTTGTAAAGAGTACCGCTCTTTTTACCACGAGCAATCGTCATTGCACCCTTTGACATCTTCCAATAATCACTGTGGAAGACTATTGTGTAGCCTTCGCTGGCTAGCTGGCCTACGGAGATCAAGTTCTTTGTCAGGTCCGGAATGTGTCTGACATTCTTCAATTTCCACACAGACCCATTCAACTTAATCTTCACTTCGCCTTTGCCGACAATCTTACAAGACTGTTCATTACCAAGGTAAACATTACCAAGGTTACCGGGGACATAGTTCTCGAACAATTCTTTCCGAGAAGTAGCATGAAAGGATGCTCCAGAGTCTAACACCCAAGACTCCTCCTTGCTCTCCAAAGAACACATCAATGCGTCACCTTCGCCTGAGGTGGAAGTAACATTTGCCTCGTCCTTCACCTCTTTATTCTTTGGTGGCATCCTACACTTATTTTTATAGTGCCCCGTTTGTCCACAATTCCAACACTCGATAATCTTCGAGTTTTGGGAACTACGATGATTTCTGGATTTGGACCGCCTGTCTTTTGACTTCCAGCGTCCATTTCCTCTGGTTGAATTTCTTCCTCTTGACTCTGTATGCAATACTGAAGAGGATGATGATTCACCCAACTCTCTCCGTCGGATCTCTTCACTGAGAACCAGATCACGAACATCGTCAAATTTCATCTTTGTACTTCCCGACGAGCTACTCACAGCTGTGACAGTAGCACTCCAACTTTCTGGTAGGGAAGACAAAAGTATCAATGCCCGTACCTCATCGTCGAACTCGATTCCCACTGAACTCAATTGGGTTGTGACAACATTGAGATCATTAATATGTTGCGCCACCGAGCCACCTTCTGTCATCCGCAATGTAAACAACCGCCTCATCAAATGAACTTTATTTGAGGCCGACGGCTTTTCGTACATGCTAGAAAGAGCCGCCATAAGACCTGCCGTGGTCTTTTCCTTTGCAATGTTAAAAGCAACATTACGAGATAGCGTCAATCGGATAACACCAAGGGCTTGTCTATCAAGAAGCTTCCATTCATCATCATTCATTTCGGTTGGCTTCTTTCCTGTGAGAGGTTGATACAACTTTTTCTGATACAGATAATCCTCGATCTGCATCTTCCAAAAGCCAAAGTCCGCACCATCGAACTTTTCAATTTTCACCTTTCCTTCGTCTGCCGCCATTACTCCCACTCAAAACTAACTGCCTCAGGATCTTCTCTGACAATTTCTGCGAACCACCGTGTTTAAAAACACCTCCGTGGACAATTGGTAACGCCGACCAATATTAGCACTATTCACGTAAATCACTATTCACGCGAACAGTACTATTCACGTGGACAGTACTTTCGCCAGAAAATTAACAGAAGCAACTAACTAGCTCTGATGCCAGTTGTTAGGAAACTACGCAAAATTTCCATGTGGTCAGTTTTAGTGGAAGTGAAAAATAACTGCGGAAATAATAAGACACACAAATTTGATAACGGAGTTCGGCCAATTATGCCTACGTCTCCGGGCTGCTGCAGACCTTTTACTGAATAGGGAAAAATACAAAGTGTTTACAAACACTCACACACTCTCATTACTTACAAACCAATTACACCCAAGAATTTCTAACTAGAATTTCCTTGCTGAAATTTTCTCTCTAGCTCTCCTGAAATTCTCTCTGTGTATAACTCACTTTGCTGTGAATTCCTTTTTTTTCTTGTTGTTGTTGTTGTATTTAGCTTCTTGCTACAACTCCTATTTATAGGAGAGTTTTACAAAAATTGTTGAAAAATCAACAAAGAAAGTTAGGCACATTTCTACCTTGTCAAATTTGTTAGCCATCCATGTTTGAACATTGCCACCAACTCATGGTAGGTGGCCAACCATGGGCTGCAAGTTTTGACCAACATCTATAATCTACTAAATGTTGAGATGAATCAGAGCTATTATCTTGGTATATATTATTTGATAAAAATCCTTAAATCTTTTTAACTTAAATCTCTGGTAATCAGTGTTCATAAATCATTATGCATGTATTTTTATATCTCTACAGCACCAGAAGTAACAGCATGTTTTTGAAGCAGATGCCCGCATGGGCAGCCCAGTTGGTCACAGAAGGGTGAAATTTGGACAATGACCAAGGATCGAGTCCCACCAGCGGCAGTGTGGGAGCAACCTCTCAAGTGAGGGGGCTCCTTGTGCGCAGTGGGCACTGGTCTAGCCCCTGTGATTGGCTGGGTTACCATAATTTATTCCTCTCATAGCTCTGTCGGGCCGGGGCATGGGGGCCTTTGCGGTTGGGGTTGGGGATTCAACCTTTTGGACAATGTTTTTGAAGCAGATGAATTTGTGAATTTTGGCAGCAAAAAGTGATGATTTATGGCGCCCAAATTCTTTTTGACAATTTTGCCCTTGCCAAAAATAGTTTTGTGTTTTGTAATTTGGTCGAGGTGGAGGGTGCAAAGTGTAAATATAATTTAAAATATTATGGTGGAGATTGCCTAACTAAACCTATTTTGAGGGTGCAACATGCAAATTACTCGAATATATTTTTACTTTTAGCCACGATTATTCGTCTTTTAGCCTCGTGTTCTAGACCTACTCGGATTGAGATTTCAATGTGTTGTGTTATGTATTTAGAGTTAAGAGATAAAAATGTACATTAACGCATAATAACGGATATATTCAATATAAAAACAAGTCAATTATATTTAATCATTTATTGTTATGTGTGGATGCACACAAGTATTTATTTCAAAACTATGTATGATTATAGAACTAAGTGAAAATACATACATGTCTACAACCAAAAAACAGAATTAAAGATAATTAAAAAAATAAGTAATAAAAAGAGAAGAAAAGGTCCCACCGAGACTTGAACTCGGGTTACTGGATTCAGAGTCCAATGTCCTAACCACTAGACCATGGGACCATTTTTGCTGTGAGAGCTCTTCATATAGACACTTAACGGCAGAAACAATTATCCAAAAGAAAAATGTGTTTCAAAGTTATTATTATCTACTTTTAAAGAAATTCTTGAAAAAATAATTGTTAGGACAATAAGAGCGAAATTGATGAATGTTCAGTTCACTTAATTATAATTGCGATTGAGCTTTCTTAAGATGGAAATCACAATTGGAGAACATTGAATATCCATATTTTATCATAATTAATCATACGAGAATCAATTATTTAATAACCAACTATACAAGAACCACAACGGTTATATGTTTATTAGGAAAAATACTACTTTCAATTAGCAGTGACCAACGACCCGAATTGGGAATATAAACTCGACTCGTTAACATACTCAACTAAATAGATGTAGTCCAAAACTACATAGTACATACTAATAAATAAACACAAAATCAAATCATAATTTCATACCACTAATTACAACAACAAAAAAAATATTCATGAGTTTACTCCACCCACATAACATAAACCCAAATGGGCTTTTGTATTTTGCAATATTCCACAAATTTATCTTGATGAAAATCTCTTTCTGAATCTCCAATCTCTTGGTGACAAAAACCATCATCAAAATTGAGAGCATAACTATATGGATCATACTGAAATTTGAATTGCTTTTTGCTTCCATTTTTCAAAGCCTTCTTAATTCTTGCTCTGATTCTCCAATATAAACTTCTGCATTGTTTCTTGCCTTCAATCTGTATCCATACAATTCTTTCTGCAAATCCCATTTTGTATATAGCTCGAATGATTTGTTTTTGGCTTGTGAAGATCAATTAATTGGCAAAGAAAATAGAAGGGAAGAGATGAAGGATAAATAAAGAAAAACAGGGGCTCTGTTTTTTTTTCTTCTTTTTTCATTGTCTTGGGACCTCAAATTCCATAATCTATATTACAATTTACACACACAAATACACAGAGTGAGTGTGTGAGGGAGTGATGGATGGATTGAGAGACAGAATGCAGTGGGAAAAGAGAACTGTGTTCAGGCTCTTATCACTATATCAAGTTGGTTATTATTTATTATTATTACACACATATATATATATGTGTGTATATATATATACACACAAGCAAAGAAACAAAAGTGTGGTGTTTGGTCTCAATCTACAAAGATCTCCCATTCCTCCGCAGTAAATGTCAGCTGATCCCAATAATAGTAATTCATTCATCGATATTAATAATGTTGTTACTTTTTACATTCATTTATTTATAGATTACTCTTGTCTATACTCTGTTTTCTTTTTTTCCTTACATTTGCATATGATCTTGTAATCTTTATTGTAATATTAATGTGCTCGGTTTAGGGCTTGGACTCGTTTTTTAATGCATAAATTTCTCATTATATTTAAGAAAAGAAAACAGAGTGGTGTGCAGAAGGCATAGAAAATAATGGATCTTTTGCAGCTGCCATTTTGTCTCTGTTTGTTGACTTTAGACCTTTTACATATTCAAACCTTTTTTTTCTTTCTTTTTTTATTTTCTTTTTCGGCACATCTTTTACATAACCCTTTTTTCCAAAAAAAATATTTAGTTTCAAAAAAAAAGTAGTCTTTATTTAATTTATTAATTTTTAATTTAGCCCTTGAAAATTTAAAAAGTAATCTTTGTTTATGTTTTTGAAATTCAATTTCAAGATTTCAAATCACAAAATCTTAAATCTACTTAACACACCAAATTTTCATCTCAATTTCCTTTTTTCAACTCTACTTTTTCAATCTCCAATACTAACTACCTATCAATCAACACATCAATCATTTTATACATCCATCAATTAAAATTAATATATATACATTATTTTACACACTTATATATATATATATTTATTTAAATAATCATTACAAAAACAATTAATTCAATCATTAAACATCAACCAACCATCATTGATTTGACACATTACAATTTTCAACATAATTTTAAAAACATAAACAAACATCTACCATTTTCACACAAATTTCGATGGTACGTCATTCCTTCTAAATTCTAACTTAAAAACATAAACAAACATAGCCATAATAAGCATGTACGTCTTTTTTATATCAAATAATAAAGATCCACGTTGATTAATTTATCTTTGTTTAAATGAAATATATGGTTGTCAATTAATTTTATGAAATACCAAAGCAGATTCAAACAAAATTTTAATTATTCAATATAATTTAATAATAAAATATATTTAAATTGAATTTTATTATTCAATAAAATAACACATGTTTTTACGTGCTTCTTAAAATTAAGTGGCCCATTGGGCCATAATTTTGTTTACATAATTGAGTAGATATTGGGCTGGGCTTAACTAACTGGCATTACCAATTAGATTGAGATGGATCTTCTACAAGAGGGGCCATTTTAATTCAAGCCCAACTAATTTTTTAACATAATCAAGATTTCCCCATTATATTCATTGTACAAATTTAATATTCTATTTATTTGAAATTTTATTATTTTGTAGTTTCTTTAAGTCGAAAAAATTATTAACTTTGTGAAAAAGTGGAATTACAAGATTGATTGATTGATTGATTCAAATTACCTGTCCCTCTTTTTGTAAACCAATATTTTATTTGCTTCTTTGATATCTTTGTTACAATTTTTAAGTTAATATATTATTCTTTAATCTGAAAAGGCAGATTTACAAGATCTTAAAAGTATTTTGATTTTTGTGCTTGAGGACAATGTGTACCACAATAAAACTGTTCATGGGACAATTTCTGAACTAGGTTTACATTAAATAATCAAGAATTCTTTTTGATGTTGGTTTTGATAATATCAATATAGTCTGAGATTAAATAAATAATTAATTGTTATATCTATTAATAATCTTTAATTTTAGTATCTAATCTAGATTCCCTCTGCTTCTTTTCATAGACCTTTTTTTTTTAAGTGCTATAATAAATATTATTACTAAAACATGTTCACCCAAAATAGGAAGGAATACTATATACTAAAACCATGATTATATCTTTAATTTTTTATTTTTTGTACCACTTATTGAGTTTGATTAACATCCTTATTAATTACTCGGCTAATAATGGTGTTTCTTAGTAACTAATTGAATCATCTTAATGTTGCTTTTGAGGGTATCTTCCGAAATAAACTAATATAAGTGAAAATGATAACATTTTAGGGCCCAATTGGATGGGCACCTATGTCCTCAAAAATATTTTTCAGATTAAAAATTTTCGAGAAATTCGTTTGTTTGGCACATCGTGAAAAATTTCTTACAAAAAAAATCTCTTAAAATTATAATTAATTTGAAAAAATTCTTCCAACAAATAAATTTTACTATTCATGATTTGACAGTTAATACAATAAATTAAAAGGGTTTTTCCAACTATCTTTCAAAGCCGAAAATTAAATTAATTACATATTCTAATGCAAAATAATACAACGATTAAAATAAGATCCATTATGGCTATTTTCTGACGTCTAAATCAACGATTTTGACGTAACACATTTAATAAAAATTACATTAAAATATCAACAAAAATAAATTTTTCACAACAAAAAAAACATCACATCAATCACAATCGTTACTTTTTTTTCTCTTAAAAATCTCATCTAATCTCTATGTTTCAAACCATATTTCTCATTTTTTATCATGAAAATAAATTCTCGGAGTTAGACGTGCCAACCAATTAAGCCCTTAAAAGTTGCTTTTCATTTGATTCTACAAAAAGGGGCAAACTCACCATAGTATTTTGTAATTTGAGAAAACAAAAGTTAGTTTGCTTAAATATGTATATATATATCATGAAATAAATCGATTCGTTCAAATTTATTTGAATTATAATCAAACTTCAAAATAGGTGTTTAAATTGTTTTATTGTTAACAGGGTGGAAATTCAAATAAATATTAATCGATTCGTACACAAATCGAACATGAGTAGGTTGGTATTTTACATATATTTTTTACTAATTGATATGAATTATGATCGGGTTTCAAAAGTTATCAAAAACAATCAAACTTATTTTGATACGTTAATAACTCGAGTTCAAATGAAATTTCAGTGGTCGAGTGCAAATTCAGTATCAAGTAATTTAATTTAATTCTTAGTCCTAAAAATACACATTTCCAACATTTACTAGATAGATTATAAACACTGCAAGCTTAAAGTTGATCACCAATAAATAAAAAATATATAATTAAAAATATTTCCAATGGACAAAAGCAAGGCCCAATTACTAACAAACAAATATTAGGCCCAATAGAAACAATAATTGAAGCAAGGCCCAAGGCCCATGAGTATAATAGTAGTTCAACTTTTTGCATGAAAAGAAGAGAAAGTAAACTCATAAAGGTTAAAAACTGACAAAAGGACGTTTCATGGTCAAAATTGAGCCCACACACCAATACCGTACGCCGCACCACACCTGATCACTGCACCATCTCACATTTCAAGAAATATATGGGCCCCACGTTGGCATCAGACACGCGTGATGTCACGTGAGACGCTGGTCTACTGCACGCGCAGTTGTACCGTCCTTTCTTGGACTGGAGCTGAGGGGCCTTTGACTATTTTGATGCTTAATCGACGGATGAGAATGGTTTACTGTGTGTATAAATGATCTAGGCCGTTGAATTTGTAATCAGAATATGGTTTTATTTGGAATTAATTAAAAGAGCAATCATATGAATTTTGATTAAAATTGGAATTCTAAACAAAAAATTAGATGAATAAAATCAATCATTGGAATTTTATACTATTAAGAGGTCTTTTGTAATTTTCTCTAAAATGTAATCAAAATTCAAGAAAATAAGCTAAAAAATAATTTCCAAAATGGGGTCTTATAATACATTTTCCTCTGACCACAAAACAAATGACAATCAATTAGATGTTTATATAAGATACATGTGTAATAAATTTGATTGCGATATATGTCCTAATAAAAGTATATAGACAAGAAATAGACGTGTTCCAAGGCACAACAATTACTTGGTTCATTGGGGGCAAAATAACATGATACATGTGCTAATTATTAAATATTAATAGTTAGTGTTTGCCAACATGTTGTTATACCTTAATTTCGAATTTAAATATAAACTTTGCAAGTTCGGATATGTCACTAATTTATTAAATCTTCATCATTTTCTTAACAATATTATAGAATTTAAATTAATGAATCATCAAAGCCTGTAAAAAAAAGTTTAATATTATCGATATAAAACTTAAAACGGAATATTTGTAAACTTTAACAAATTTATTACGTAAGGAGTTCATAAAAAAATATATATAATAACATAATTGAATTTATTCTATCTAATGTGATATATAATTTCTTGGGGTTCATTTCATCCATAAGTGACACAAATGGGGTCAAAAGGTTGCCTTATGGTCGATTAGGACCACAAAATGTTGCATGGGGTCCTGCAAAATGATGAAATTGTACTTAATAATTTCCCTTTCAACTTTCTTATCCATAAATATGTTTGGATGGTGTCCCCAATTTGTTGAAAATCTACCTCTTATTGACACTTCCAATTCTTGTATAATTAAAATTAAAATTATCAGTTTTCTTGTTTTTTAGAGACCTTCCAGTTGGTTAGTTTAGGTCTATTCTCATCACAACAGGCCTAATTTTGAGTATAATTTAATTCGAAACCAACTGATCATTTGGTTTTGGACTAGATCATACTCTGGCTTGTTGTGTGACTGGGGTTTTGTAGGTACCCGCTTGCTCTTATCGGAGCTTCTATCGTGTGGTGTGATAGACCCCACTGATATTTCATGTTTATTACGAGGCATGCCTTTGGTACCTGTAATTTTTTGTGGAATTATAATTTTTACATAGTTTCCAGAAAAAAAATTATCATCCTAAAGTCGATGAAAAATTAGGGCTTCAATTTTTTTATACATTATGTTCCACTAAAATTAGAACTTATTTTACATAATGTTTAATTGAGCATTTAAACAACGATTCAAAATAAATATTCATTATTACATTTTAATATGATCAATTAAATATACGTATAAAAGTTCAACATATACAATATCGCCCTCTCGATCTTCCATCTTGTAGCTTATTAAAATGGTCGAAAAAATACCATAGATAAAGTATTAAATCATGTAGAGCCACGAGTTTAGAATTAACCATATTCCCTTATAAATTCTTGAACAAATATGGAGGCATGAATCGCATGCATGGTAAAATATTGTGGTAATATAGGAAATAAGAGAATTTGCATGGGTAAATTTGCAAATATTGAAGAATTAAGCGGCGAAGGTGTGAATAAGTTAAATGGGCTGGGCCCGTTGAATGAAAAGAAACAAAAGGGCCTGGTGTCCTTAACATTTGTGTGAAAGAAAGGTATACTTAATGGGCCTAGGCCTTTGTCGTAAATGGTATTGTACGGTTTACTAATGTACAATACTGTCATTCAGAGATCTAAAGGATGATACTCTTTTGTCTATAATTCAGCTTTTATTTAATTACCAAACAAAAATCGATTGTCCTTAATTTGACCAAAAAAAATTTTCTCACCTTTTAATTTTAATTTAATTAAAGAATATTATTACCAAATTTTATAAAGTATTTCAAATATATATTATAGTGGATTAACAAAAATTAATTTCAAATAATATTGGCAAATATTTTTACTATTTAATTAATAATCCAATTTCAAGTTTCAAGGCGTGTATGTATTTGTCCTATGCCGAGAGGTCAACCTTTGCCATTCACGCAACTGTAAAATAATGTTAAAATAGCTAAACTCCAATTATTGTTATCATTATTCACATCTTTAATTAAAATTAATTCCACTGTAGTGGACTATGCGGCGACTTTCCTTTTATTTTATTGCATTATTAATTACAAATTTACTGTTAAAACTATAATGTTTGGTTCCAAATTAAGGGTTTAAGCTCGATTTAAGAGAATTGAAATTTTATTGGGATATTCAATTTTTTTGAAAAATATCAATTATATATTAAATTTCATATATATGTAAAACCCATTAATATATACATATTTTATGATATTTCAGATAATATTTAATAAACATAAAATCATCCACACACATAGATATACATATATATATATATATATATATAATAATCAGAGAAGAGAAGTTCCTTTCAACTGTGAATAAGAAACAGAATCACAGAACAACAGAGAACACTGTTAGCTGCTATTTCCAACCCCAATCCCTTTCTTCTTTATTCACTTTCTTCAATTACACAAAACAAATCAAAACCCTCTTTCTCTATTTCTCTATCTCTAGATACCTTTCATTTCTACAAACAAAAACCCTGAGCTGAACCATAAAGCTCCCCCCATAACTGCCTTAACATTCCACCCTTTTAATTTGATCCACACTGATTAATTTCTACTGGTGAAGTTTTAAATCTCTTTAATTAACAGTTATTTTGTGTTTGTAACTTTGTGTTTGTGTAATTGGTTATTAATGGGGGTGGAAGATGAAGGGTGGGGGGTTTGGCCGCCGGTGCCGACGGGTGCTCCGTTGTACCTTCAGAAAGATGATCACTGGACCCACTTCGATAACTCCGTTAATGCGGTGTCGTTTGGCTTTGTCGCCACCGCTATTCTCATTTCCATGTTTCTGGTCATGGCTATCTTCGAGAAGTTTCTTAGAACCACCTCGCCGCCGCTCTCTCCTCCCGGCGGTATGCGCCGCCGCGCCGATTTAGAGTCCCAGAATCATATGGCTGCCCGGTTTAATGCTAAGCTTGGCTACCCATCTCCCAAAGTAAGCATTATTTACATGTTTTTCCTTTTAATTTATATTTCTTTTCCCATTTGCAAAAAATGTTGATTTTTGCAGGTTGTGAATAATGATGATTGCTCTTCTGAAAAAAACCCTTTTTTCCTTTATTTATTTTCTGCATATCCCCAATTTTTCCACATTATCTATTGTGAATTTCTTGATTAATTCACAATTTTGTTCCTTTATTTTACCTATAGTTTTTAACTTGGATATATTTATTAATCCTAAATGCTGCAATCTAATTGCCAAACATCTGATGAGACTTCACTTAATATTACAAACAATTAATTGAAACAGAGAGAGTTAACAGTGGGTTTGAGCTAATCCACTGTGATATTTATATCATAAAGTCAAGAATTCTTTAAAAGACACTGCATGTGCATGTTCCTGTGATTTTGGTTCACTAAGAATTATGAATACAACATTATATATATAAATAATAATTCTAAAAATGGCCCATTAATGAAGCTGTTTGTTGGTTTATTTGGCCCTACTTCCATTAATGAGATTTGAAGCTCTCTCTATTAACCTAAATATAGTTTTTCTTCATTGCCCCACCATTTGTATATATTCCTCTTTTGGCCCATCACCACACCACCAGTATTTATGATTCCCCCGCGTGGCGAACCCCGGGTTTTTGGACAGGCTGCTAATCTTGAAATTTCTTTGTTTTTATGTTAGTTTATTGTATTTTTTTTCTTGCTTTAATAATTCACATACAAGTTGTTATAGCTCTGTTTCAATAATTTAATTTTCATTCATTCTTTATGATTGATAATTGTCCAGCAACACTGGCTTTGGTATAGAATTAACTAAGAATCTTTGAGTGGGGATACATGTGCACATTATGCTACAAGTTTGGTTGTCTTTGGATAAGGTGTTTGATCTCAAAAAATCGAGCTTTTTGGATCGATAAATGTCGAATGAGGTGTATTCTAAGCTGTATTTGCAACTTTTAGAGATGTATTTTGTTGCTATTCTAATACGATTTTCGTAGATGATTCTAATAGCATCAATCTTCATGAAAATTATCGGGATTATGATTAAAGGGATGCATTGCAAATATCTAGAGTATCCTTTAACAAGATGGTATTCAAAAGAGATTTATCTTCACGATGTTTAATAACTCGTTTGATTTCGTTTTTTCACAGTTATCTGTGAGTTCTCGAGAAGTTTCAGTTGTTATGCCGGGTAATAAAGTTCCTACATTTATCGCACATCCAGTTCCCGTCCCTTGTCCTCCAGAGCGAATCCCTTGGCCTTCACACCAACAGCCATCAAATGTACACTATCCACCAAGATCTGTTGAAACTCAGCAGCCAACAAGTATTCGTGAATTATAAAACGAACATCGAATTAATCTTCGTGTATAAATGGAGATTTAAGGGTTCTTGATGTATTCATTTATGTATCTATAGCATGAAGTGAGGCCTTATTTTTGTCCATAGGCTCAGAATTTGTGTATATAATTACTCTGAGTGAGATATTTTGCAGGCTTTGATTAATGTTTTGAGAAGGGCTGTCATATTTGCATAAAAGAAGCATTTGTTATCTTATAACATTACATCTAATAATTGGACAGGCCCTGTATTGGGCTTGACTCTTGAGACCCAATAAGTCCACTACAATATTTGGAGTCCAAAATATTCGAACCCAAAACCCAAACCTTATAAAGAACCCAATTTCCAAAAAGAACAGTTTCATACGATGTATATGTCCAAAATTTTAGAAAGAAGCATGAATTGGGACCATGTATAATAAGGTTACTAAACAGACAGTCACAAAAAGGAAGAAAATAATGTATCGATGGAGGTACTAAAAGTGCACAAAAAAAACATACATAAGAATACAAAAAAATATTTCATAGGAATGGTTTGAAATTCGAAACCTTCTATTCTTTTTATATGCACTTAATTCCAAAACCACATTAGAAGGTAACAAAATTAGAAACGGCTCTGTCTGTTTATGGAAAAAGTTAGGACCACTATTATACTTTTGGGTTCATGAAAATTAAATTGTATTAATCCTAAAAACACGCTTTTGCCTAGAATAGGAGGAGTAGAGAGAGATTATTGCAATTATGTAAAGCACGTTCTTTACAGCTCTATTTATGATGAGTGGTAGTTGTACGATAAATGAGAACAATCTTGTGAACACATTTATGATGTCATACTTTCTCTGTTTCTTGCTTTGGCTCAGTTATCTTAAATTGTTACTCATATTTTCAAATAAAAAATCATGATGGAAATTGATGCTATTTCATGGGGGAAAAATTTATGTCAAATCAAATGATGGAAAATTTGTAACTCAAAGTTTAATTCATAAATACGTACTCAAATTGGACTTGGCATTCTCTTATGTCACTGAAACCATCAAATTGTGACACCATAAAATTCAATCGAGAAAAAGAATTTTCATTTTGGGTTCACTCGAGAAAATGAAAAATATAATAGCTATGTTTGTTTATGTTTTTGGGATGAAATTTTAAATTTTTCTCGGGAATGGCGTGCTATAGAAATTCGCATGAAAATGGTAGGTGTTTGTTTATATTTTTAAAATTAGGTTGAAATTTGTAAGAGATGTCAAATCATTAGTGATAGGTTGAAGGATGATGTGTAGAATAATTATGTTAGTAGTGCAATGATTATGTACATTAAAAATAAAAAAATATTGATAAAAAATTGTAAAATATGAAAAAGAAAGTGAAAAAATGATTTATAATAAATGATTTGATTGGTAAATGTGTGAAGTGATATGTATATATGAGTGATAGCTAGTTATATAGGAGATTGAAAAAGTAGAGTTGAAAATTTGATGAGTTAAATTTATTTTGAATTTTGAAATTTAAAATCATGAAAATGGATTTTGAAAACATAAACATACATTAATAATAAATTCACAGTATTTTTAACCACTTAAACTAGATATAGCATAAAAGTTTCATGTAAACCATAGGACATAAAATGCAATAATAAGCTACTGACACAAGGCATCTATCTATCTATCTGCCTATTCCAAACATTCATCATGAGATTTCATACTGAGGGTAATACAGGAAATTAGTACAACCAACATGAATAATGAGAATCTTTTTCCTCCAATGTTATATTTGACTATTTATCTACACAGATAGATATAATTATATAAACTTTACTACTTAATTAAAAGTTAAAACCCTACATTACCCAAAATAACCCTCATCGACCATCGTGTTCCGATATTATCCCCGGGGCCACTAGTAATCTACAGTCTCTGCGCTACAGAAAGATGAAACATTCCAAGGACACAAGTGGATTTTCAAGGGACTCGTCACTTGTTGTCGGTGGCAACTTGTGGTCCCCACCATTCTCTTTCCCTTCGTCCAATTTCCGGATCCTATCCCCTGGACCCGACCCGACTCGACCGGGTGATATGCCCCTTTTTCTCGCCGATTGGCACCGGCCCAGATTCGTTTTCAAGGATCCAGAATCTGCGCGCGTCACAGGAGATTTCGATCTCCTCCCAGAGCTCTCCCCGCTGTCCTTTCTCCTGCCGTACGCCGGTCCAGTCCCCGGTCTAGCACGACCCGGAGATTTTCCGACGACCTTTTCTCTCTTGACCTCGCCGGAAAATGACCGCTTCTGGGATCTCGCCGGAGATCTTTGCCTGATTTCGTGAAATTCGTTGTTTCCTTTCTTTTCTGATAATGTAGTTGAAATGCTCGCACTCTCGCTAAGATTGCTGTAGGATTCTTCTGAGACGTCGTCGTTGCCAAATGCCGCCATCACCATGTGAGGTATCTTCGGAACGGCGCCGTTTAGACGCTTGTTATTACTGTTCATGGTTTTGAAGTCCGGTCGGAGAGGTCCGGCAGTGATGAAAGCGCTTTGGTTGTGGCGATCGTCTAGTAATCGCCGGGGAGGTGTGAAGTGTTTGGGGAACGATGGTGTTTCTGTAAGGACCTCTTTGACAGTTTCTTCTTCTTCTAGTCCTGGTGGTGATTTACTGTTGTGGGTTTTGGATTTGGAAATGTGGGGAGATTTTGAATTAGATGGTGAGGTTTTAGTTTTGCTAACCCAGCAACCCATTGTGATTTTGTTAAAAATGATAATGGCTATATCATGGACTGGTGGTGGAGCGGCGGCGGTGCGGCGGTGGGGGATTAGAGGTTGAGAAGGGATCTGGAGTTGAGTTGAATGAGAAATGTGAGAGGGTCAGTCAATCTTATTATGTTACTCGTATTTATTAGGTTAGATGGAGGAAGAAGAAGAAGAAGAACTGGGACTGAGCTTTTTGGCCTTTTATTGTTCATAATTGGGAAATTTTATGGGTTCTATTTTATTAAATATATGAATTATTTGTTTATTTATATAGTTTACTTCTTTATTTTTAATTTATAATAATAAATTGACTAATAATTATAATACAATATTCAATTAAATGATTATTAACTGTAATTCATTTGTTTTATAATAATATTTATATTATGGATTTATATCTGATACATATATCTTCACATGTATTTATGATATATTAGGAGATAATAATCGACTCCATCATGGATTGTATCTTGTATTTTATTGTACTTGAGTAAAATATATGTAAATTAATAAAATCACGTAAAATGAATATAAGTTAAATGTACTTCTAATGTATAAATGAAATGTAAAATATAAAATCTCAATTAAATTAATAAGCTAGAGCTAGACTTTCTTAGGGAATCAAATAGGTCAAAGCGTTACTAGTTGCTTTTGGCGTTAATTATTAAGCCTTCATTATAGCTCTAACAACTTTACCATACGCCACCCTCCTGTCATTTTTCCACTTTTTAATGAATAATAATAGTAATTTTAGTAATTAATCTCGATTTGTGGTCCATGATTATTGTGATTTTAATAATGATAACAGCATGTTATCCCCTAATCACATGCATCTACGTACTTATTATTATCAGCCTGTCCTTTTCATTTATTTTTATTGTCAATCGCATGTGATATTATTACGAAACTATTATCTTATCTTCATTTATCTTTTACTTTTATATCTCATTAATGTTTTTTTTGTTGGATTTTTCAATCATGGGTTTTGTATGCGATTAGGATCCAATCAAGTTGAACTGAAGCTTAACTTAAAATAATTAAAAATAAACTATAAAATATAAAATAATCAAGGCTAGAAATGATAGCTAGAAATAATAATGTAAGAAACTATAATTATTTTTTCTTTTTGGTAATTGTGAAACTATTTTATTTATTGAGAGGTATTTAGTGCTTAGAGATGCGAAAGAACCCAATTTTATAAATCTGATTTGAGCAAGAATCTGACACAATGTTATATGTTAATATTATATATTATTGGATGTAGGATTGTTTTTTATCAAATTAATCCATCATGTAATGGTGTAAGATTTGGGCTGGGCTTCTAATTGTTTAGTTTTATGCAGCAAATTGGACTTTGTGGCCTAAAGTCCATAAATTGGCCTACAAAGTGTGGGCCAAAAGGCTTTTATTTGTGTTTGTTACTGGGCCTTCACGTGTATAAAATATAAATTACCATTTAAAATATAATTAAACTTTTACATAAAATCTGAGGCAAATGCCCTAAATACAAGATGGGGCTCCTTGAATTATAAAATTTAAGAAACAGAAGAGAATGGAGGAAAATTCATCTTACACAAAATCAATACAATTTTGGGTAGAAATTGAAATTTACATCACATTTTCAGGGAATATGAAAAAAAAAAAAAATTTTATGTTATAAAACCCTTAGGTAGAGAAGCCTAATCCCTCGTGTCACGTAAATTACAAATCGTTTACTATTTGACCCAATTATTTTAAATGTGAAAAAGAAATACTTAATTAAGGCTTAAGAAAGTTTTATAAATATAAACTTACACATTTAAGTTTCTAGTGTAACACAAATTTTTCACGTTCTGACCCGTGAAAAAATGATCTGATTACGAGTAGAAAACTATATTGTCGTAATTATTGAATAAAAACTAGAAATTAAAATATACACATAAAAAGATTGAATAAGTTGGTGAGTTACAAATGTATAACTGAATTCCAATCAAATTATATTTCAATAACATAATCAAATTCTATAATCAAGTAGGTAATTCATAATTCTCACTAATTCTTAAAGGACCACTTTCTCGAAGATAGTAAAATCTAATACATAATGAAAAGCTTTTTGGTAAGTCTATAACATGCTAAACTTTGATTTTACATCATCTCTTTTTCAATAATATACCACAATATTCATATCATTGACATACACATCTATTTAAAAATAAAATATAAATAATAAATCTAAATAAATTAGAAACTATAATTTAATATGTTATTATACATTTTGATGTGCTTTATTTGGTTTATAGGCTAATATGCTTATATAGCTAATATCGTTCAAATTATTCAATTCTCCAATAATTTTGAGTGCTCCAGTCAATACTACAAAAGAATAAAAAGCAGCTAATATGTGGGCCCACTCAGTATCCAATACATATGGGCCGGGCTTTTTTAGGAAGCCCAAAATAAGATTGTTCCTGATTCCATGGTTCAACGGTACACTAAAGTATATATTTTCAAATTAATTCAAAATATTTCCATCAGTATCACATCATTGTAATTACTATTTTGGGCAAAAAATTAAAGATTTAAGAATCAATATAGAATGTATTATAGTTGTAATCTGTATTCTATACACAACCTTAAATGCTTTTTACTATTTGTCCGGTTTTTAAGCAAGAAACAGTAGAAATACATCTGTGTGTTTTTTGATATTTAATATCCATCAAAATCTCACTCATTAATAATCATAGCCCTGTCAATCCGCTGTACTTTTCACTTGATTTGAAAAAGGAAAAAAGAAAAACGTAATTTTGATTTTTTTTTTTACTGTTTCTGATTAAAGGTGTTCAAAGGCTTTTGAACTTCCCCCACTGAAACTTTGGGGTTTGTGCTCTCTACTGTAACTTTGATTGTTCTTGTTTTCAACATTTTTTTTGTGAATTGCGCAAGGAAACTGAAAAGACGGGGAGAAAAGAAGAAATCTTGAGTTTGCGAGTTCGGCTTAACTGATTATGGCTTGTTTGGATTGTAAAATTCATAGAGGTTTTCTGGGTTTCTTGGTTATCTTTTGTTCAGTGCCTTTAATCTGTGGATTAACTGACCCTCGTGACAGTAAGTCTTGTAGAACTCCACTCTGTTATTTATCAACAATTTTTTGCAATTTGTGTATATTCCTGTGTTTCTATTATGAGTTTGAATTTCTTGAGTTTGTTCAGTATGGCATGATCATGGTAATGGTTGAAATAAGTTAGAATTTAATGTCTTATTTATGAGATAAACTGTTTTTATGCTTAATAAATTCTGATAAAAAAAAGTGTGTTTTGAATTATTGTTTTCAGTTTATGCAATAAATCAGTTATATGCTTCTCTGGGCTTTCCACCTCTTCCTGGATGGATCCCTCTTGGAGGAGATCCCTGTGGGCCTCCGAGTTGGCTAGGTGTCGAGTGCGTCAACGCCAATATAACCGGAATGTATGATTCGTTCGTTGTGTTTATTTTATGTTTATGTTAATTTGAATCATTTTATGGATTGAACTTATGTGCTCTGTTTTGTAGAACGATAAACCAAGCTTATTTGGGAGGTGAATTGAGCGAAGATTTGGGATTGTTTGCCTCGATTATAAAAATGTGAGTCTATTTCAAACGACTATCTTCATTTGTAATTTTATGTCTAATTGAATTGGCCATGGAGTCTATTGAGTTTTTGATGTTTCTTAAAAACAGAGATTTTAGCAACAACCGCATTGGAGGCACTATTCCATCTAATTTGCCGATCACTCTTAGGGGCTTGTATGTTTCTTACCTTCAATAAGTTCGTTCGTTTAATATGTTGAGTAATTTTAGGGAAAAAAGAATTCTATGAAGATATAAGTCTGATTATATTCCTCGTTTGTTTATAGATTTCTTTCAGATAATCAGTTTACTGGACAAATCCCGGAGACTCTTTCTTCATTAGGCCAATTAACAGATTTGTAAGTTCAATTCCTATTTTAATTTCCAATTCATTAGGTGAATAATTGTCCATTAAACTTATAGACCTTATCATTTGCAGGTCCCTGAACGACAATCACTTAACTGGACCAATTCCAGATGCCTTTGAACCGCTTGTCAGTTTGATAAACATGTGGGTTCTGTTTATAGAAATTGTAGCTCTTATAAATCAAGTTGGATCATATTCCTTTTATTAAATTAAGGGTAACAATGCAGGGATTTATCTGGGAATAATTTGACCAGTGAGCTTCCTCCATCTATGGGAAAATTGTCAGTTCTTACAACATTGTAAGTAGCTTTCTTTGGTAGTTAATGTATAATGCAAAAATCTGCTAATATTGTCTTTCTACTAGAGTAGTCGAACTTAAGGGAGCTTGTAGTAAAAGAATCCTCTTTTTTCCAACCCTTATATGATTGGATTTTAATTGATTAGGAGAAATGCTTCTTGTTCTCTCGGTAGAACACCATTCTATATTTGCCATTCACGTTAGTAAGTCAGTTTAATGGAAATAGATTGGTTCTACGAGGAAACATAAGAACTTGAGCCTGTTTCAGTAAGATTTTAGATGAAATTAAACGTGTCTGATATAACTAGGACGGATATTAAGCGTTTTATTTCTATTGAAAAGGTGATTCAGTTCAGTCAAGCTTCCCCAAATTGCAGATTTGCAAATGTTCTTTTTGTTATTTTCTTTTTCACAATTCTCACGTCTTTCATGTTGTATGTAGGCATTTGCAGAACAATGAGCTTACTGGGTTGCTGGATGTTCTTCAAGACCTTCCCCTCATGGATTTGTACTCTTCCTTAATACTTCAATTTAAGATATATCACTTTTCTTTCACCAAGTTATTATATATATATATATATATATGCTGATGCTACTTTCTGATTACCTTCAGGAACATAGAAAACAACCTGTTCTCCGGGCCTATACCCGACAAATTGCTAAGTATTCCCAGTTTCAGGTAAAAACAATTTCTTTTTTCTTAAAATTCTCCGTCATATGGCCATAGTGTATCTTTTTGAAATATAAGCCTGATATATTTAGTTTGTAGCTCAATAACTTATTCCTTTTTGGTGCAGGAAAACTGGAAACCCTTTTAACACTACTGTTTTACCTCCTCCACCAACCTCACCTCCTCCAGGACTTCCACCGTCCCCTTCCGAGGCACCTTCACCTCAATCAACTCTCGGGATTCATGTCTATGGACCATCAGCACCTCTGTTTCCCGATTCCACAAACACGGAGAAGAAAAATTCAACAAATAAAATCACGTGGATTGCTAGTGCAGGATTGGTAGTAGTTATAGCACTTCTTTTGGTACTATGTCTTTCTATGTCCAAATGTTGTAAGAAAAGGAGATTGGGTCGAAAAACCTCGTATAGCGGCCTCCCAGAGACTCACAAGCGAGACCAGTCTTCACAAAACCGGTTTTATCAAGTTGGGAAAGGTGGTTAACTATCTTTATGGTGTGTTTGGATGGAAGGATTTTAAAGTCGTGGATTTCAAATTCATCGACAAATCTATTGAGTTTGTTTGGATGAATCCAAACTGTAATGAATTTCAAATCAGTGGCACTCATTTTGAGCTATCCTTTCCATCACCATGATGGATTTCAAATGACTGCATTTTAGAGTCATTTGAAATCCACTCCTCTAATCCAACTACCTCAATCCAAACACATCCTTAGGGTGTGTTTGGATCGAAGGATTTGGATTTGGGGAGGGGATTTGGAGGAAGGATTTGAAATGACACCTAAAAGGGTGTCATTTGAGGGTGTGTTTGGATCGAAGGATTTGGATTTGGAGAGGGGATTTGGAGGAAGGATTTGAAATGAAACCTAAAGGGTGTCATTTGAAATCCACCGTAGTTATGAAGAAAATAGGCCAAAGTGAATGACAAGGGATTTGAAATCCATCGTAACATGAATCCATCCAAACGAACTTAAATGGATTTATCGATGAATTTGAAATCCATAGATTTCAAATCCTTCAATCCAAACACACTCTTAATGAATTTGATATCCCATAAGTCACTATTAATTCTTTTTGCCTCGACGAATAACCTTTTGTGGGCCATGTGCAGCTTCGAAGAAAGTGGTTTTGGAGACAAATGTCGGAGGTAGTCAGACAAAGGCTGCATTTTTGAAGCATAAGAAGGATCACAGTGTAGATATGACTGGATTTGATGATACTAATGTATTACCGAGCCCACTTCCTTTTCCCCTTCTTTCTGCTGAAAGGATTGTTGCTGACCCTACTTTTACTCCATTAACGACAAGAGGAAATGCTTCTAAAATAGTAGAATCCGGAAAGTTATTCACAATTGCATCTCTTCAGGAATATACAAATAGCTTTTCTCAGCAAAATCTTATCGGGAGAGGCTCGTTTGGCACAGTGTATAGAGCCCATCTTCCTGATGGCAAGGTAAACATTTTCTGCATCAAGTATTTATCTTTTTTTCAATTATTCATAATTGCTCTCTAAATTTTTCGATTGGTGTATTTTTTTTCAATTCTCCAGGTGCTTGCAGTTAAGAAACTGGATAAATCAGCATCAGAGCATCTGAATGATCGAGAATTCCTTGAACTGGTCTCGAGTATTTCTAAACTTCGACATCCAAACATAGTTGAACTTGCGGGTTACTGCCTCGAGCATGGAGAACGCCTGCTTGTATACAATTACTGCAGAAACGGGACCCTTGATGAGGCTCTAAACTTCGATGACGAGATTAATAAAAAGCTTTCATGGAATACTCGCATGCGTTTGGCCCTTCAGGCTGCAAAAGCCCTAGAGTACGTTTTCATTAAGAAACTCCATAAAACTAAACTCTCTGTTTTACTCTGTTTCTTTTGATTTTGGCTGATAAACTTATACTCTGTTTTATGAAGATATTTGCATGAGGTATGCCAGCCACCTATCATGCACAAGAACTTCAACTGTGCTAATATGCTTTTAGAAGATGATCTCACTGTTCGAGTTTCTGATTGTGGTTTGGCTGCTTTACTGCTACCAAACTCCATGACTCGGGTATATCTTGAGTCTCATAAAACGAAACTATTTTTTAGTTCAAACTTAATCATTTTGTATTGTTATCTGATTTGAGTTCTTTTTTAGTTGCAAAGCTCTGGTTATGGTGCTCCAGAACTTGAATTGGGATGTTATTCGTGCCAAAGTGATGTTTATAGCTTTGGAGTTGTGATGTTGAGACTTTTAACGGGGAAAAAATCTTACGACAGGTTAGGAAAACTTGAACGATATGATTTTTTGCGCATATTAATGAAATATTGATATAATTGATTATGGAAAAGGCTAATAACGTAGCTATGAATTTAGGTTCCGCCCTCGAGGGGAGCAATATTTGGCTAGATGGGCGTTATCAAAGCTTCATGATATCGATGCATTATCGAGAATGGTTGACCCTTCACTAAATGGAGCTTATCCGTCCATATCTCTATCACGGGTTGCAGATATAATCTCATTATGTATTCAGGTGACTTTTTCTTTTTCTCGTTTTTTTCCAGTGCATTTGGAAATGATGTACTCGTAGTCGATCAACTTTCTTATTTGTCTATAACCTCAAGTTTTATATAAAAATTTGCTCGAACTTTTTCTGATCATCGAGGATTTGTTTGCACTTGCATTGGCTGAATTCGCATTTGATGCATTTAAGGTATAGTTATATGATTCTTTTTGAACTTTTTCGACAGCCTGAACCCGAATTCAGACCACCTATATCTGAGATTGTCCAAAAGCTCTTACACATGATACAGAGAGATCGATGATACGAGTCGGAGGCAATAGATTGCCCAGCAGTTAGGGGTGGGTATTTGGATCGGGTTTTTTCGGATACCGACCCGCTCCAGTTGGGTTTGGGTTAATCGGACTGCAAATTGGGTTTGGGTACAACCCGGATCCGAATAGTGTTGTTCGGGTTTGGATACTATGTTTTAGCTATCTTATTAGTACTCTTTGCTCTAACTTATTAGTTGTAGAATGGATGTATTAGCTGCATCTTGCTGCTCCCCATAATGGTTTTGCTTTGTCTATTAAAACTTTTTGGTTTCACTTTCTCATGTATTGCCCAGTTTTATTCAAAACTTGTACCAATATTTGAGGTCTCTCAAAAGGGATATAAAATTATATATATATATATATATATGGGTGTTATTTATTTAAAAAGAAAATGTGCCCTATATTTGTATATGCAATTTCTGTGGTTGTTTAATAAATATATATGTAATATATATTTGAAGTTGTATAAATTTGATTGGTAACAAGGATGTAGGCCGCATGTGGTGCACAATGTTTTATAAATATAATTTTGGACAAACAAACAGGTGGACGGTGGTGCTGCACATGATTTACTCTTCGAGAAGAGCATTTCGACAAAAAAGATGTCTCGATTACTCTCTCACACACACAATGATTATATGTCATAATTAATTTTTAATTATTTTATGTTGGGTTGAGAGCAAAAGTTTTTAATACTTTATTTAATATATATTTATATTGGGTTGTGTATTTTTTACATAGTGAATGAGTGATAAAAATTACCTCATTTGGGGGCAACCCCCGGTAGAGTTGGTAAGAGCATTTGAACTTGTGGCTTAGGTCACAGGTTCGAATCCTGATGAGGGAATGCCTATTTGCCTTCTCTACTGTGAGCCTGTCAGCTATGGGCAACCTAGGTTGGTTTATCTCTCTTGTGTGGTTTGAAGGCTATTACACAATAGCGGGGTTTACCCAGTGCGCATCTCACGGTAGCGGCTGCGGGTTTCCCTCGTCATCCAAAAAAAAAAAATTACCTCATTTAATGTGAATATATGAAAAAGAATATAACAATATTGATCTTGATTCGATATTATGGGTTAAAAAACATTGATATATAGTACAACAGTTCTAAACTAATAACTGAGTACATAAAGGTTTAAAATTAATATATCTATATATTAGTCTTTTGTAAATAAATTGAAAAACCCAATTCCTATAAAAATCATTTTAATTTTTTCGAAAAGCCTAAATAAATACATTTGAGAGTGTAAATGAGGCCTCTAGTAAATTCAATAATTCAACATTTTACCCAATAAAATTGCTTTGGTTTCACAAATTAGAGGTCCCCAATATAATGTATGTACATTGGCATATAAAGGGTACTTCTGATTTTGTTTTATTGGATAAAATTTAATTTGTAGCTACCAAATTTCACATGTAAATGTTGTAGCAGAATAGTGCAGTAATGATTGAAGACGTGTTTTGGAACATCTTAAAAAGATATTTGATTTTTAAAAATGTGACACAACACAAGTCTTCTCTTTTGGTCAACCAATATTAGCTGCGGAAATTTTTAATCTTAGGGCCCAATAATTGTACTTTTTGTCTAATTAATTATAAAAATATATAGCAATTATGAGTTTTAATTGGGCCCATCACTAAAAAAACTCTTTGTTTTGAATTCATATTAATTAATCGATTATTATAATATTAGTTGATTCGAGTTATTTGCACGATTCGGGTCAATTTAGTATAATAGAGTACCCGAGTTCAAAGATTGGATACATATAATGAACAATATAATGTTATAAATTTATCAGGTTTATAGAGAGAAAACACGTTAAAATCAGTAAACAATAATACTTTGGTAAGATCTATAAATTCGAGAATGTTTAAATTACTCGCATCTAATGAACTTTGAGTGGTGTGTATAACTTTTTCATGTATAAGATAATCACGTGGGTGCCACATGTAACAAATATAATGGAGACAGTTGATCACAATCGAAAATTAGTTAAACAAGTTCATATTTAGAGTAGTTCATTATTAATCAATACTGGGATTGTTATAAGATATGATAATTTTATTTTATAAATATCAATTATTCAATACTTAATAAATATAGTCAATACTTTGTCACTTTTAATTACCAAGATAGCTATTGGATTTAATATGTGCAAATTCTTCAAAGATAAAATTGAACTTTCCACATATGTGTATATGGAGTTGTCATGTTAAACACAATCCACATAGGTTTCTTTCCACAACTAGAAATCCAATTTTGACTTTATTGACATATTCTTTTTATTAAAAAAATTCAAGTATAACTAAAAAGAAATTATGAAAAAGAATTAATCAATTTGATAATACTTAAACTAGCATACTTATAGATGACACGTAATAATCAAGTAAATAATGTCTATATAATTAATTTATGCACAAAAAATGAATTAGAAAGTAAACTAAAATATAAAAAGAACAAATAAATATAGACCACTATGGTTGCTTATAAGTTAGTGGTTGGAATGTCTTAACAAGTCAATACAAGAAAATACTATTAAAATTAAAACCCTGATAAAATATTATTTATTTACTTAAGTAAAAAAAGAAACAAAATTTATCAGTACAAAGATCTTCATAATCTTATTAACTGTACGGTAAAACAGTAAAAAACATTTAAATACTATTTAATCATTTGTATTTATTTACCAATCATGTCGGTCAATCTCTCCAGTAAATATAAAAAATAATAATAAAAAATTCAGGGGTATAAATATAAATAAAGTGAAAGTCGGAGGTTTTAATATTAATTTCTATCTGCTCTCACCATACTTCTCTTTTCTTCTCCACTGTTGGAATCTCTGTTCTTGAATTTTTTTTTCTTCCCTTTTTCATTTCTTTTCAATTTTTTTTCTGATTTCGTTCGAGAAATTTATTCTTATCTTTATTACTAGATTTTCTCGTCTATACGTATAGTATACGTATCTGTTCAGTTGTACTCTGTATTTCTTGCCGTGCGCCAGAATTCGGTTCTTGGAGTGGGGGACGTCGTCGTTTGGTCATCTGATTCACGGCTTGCGGTTTAATGAAAATGGCGAACCGCGGTTATAAATTGCGTATCCTTTTAGCTTTTGGTGTTTAATTTGAGTGTATATTTTTGTAGTTTTTTTAAATTTGAATGTGCATTCTGTGTGCTTGAATTTTCGGCCGGGGGACGAATTTAGGGTTTTGGTTTGGATTTAAGTGATCTAAGATGATTTTATTGTAATCTTGTTTTTTGAATTAGTTGATTTGTTTTATTGGCGTTTAGGAAAATAAATTATTGAGAAAATTTAAAAAATCGACCAGCGAATATGATGATGTTTGATTAGGAGCTTACCAGATAGTAGAGTCGTGTTGATTTTCATCAATTTCTGATTTTTGCTCGTGCTTACTCGGTAGGTAGAATTTAGAACAAGTAAAACAAGTCTGCAATTTCCATCTGGTAATTTTAGTTATAGATGCTTAAATGTTCTGATTGGCAGCAAGATTTTGAGATACTTATTTGTTTGCGTAAATTGTGTCTAAATCTTTACTTTATTATTTTTTCCATGGAAGCTAAGCTGATGGTAATTGAATAGACTTTATTCAGTTGATACTTTGCAATAACTTGCACTAATTGTTTGCGCGGAAAAATGTACGTTCTTAACCAATCTAATGTAGAGGAATTTGTGGCGCATGGGGGGAATGTGAATTGTTTGACCTTTGGGAAAAAGAACTGCAGAGTGTTTATTACAGGTGGAGATGATCAGAAAGTGAACCTTTGGTCCGTTGGAAAGCCCACATCTCTAGTGGTTAGTTGAGAAATAATGCGTAATTTGGTGTTTTCTTGTTTTAACTGAACCACGTGTTTCGGCTTCTTTGGACATTGAAATTGGAACGATTACATTTACTCAATGTATCACGGCATTTTCTTTTCCTAATAATTGTGTACATCACATTGCGAAATAATCAATGAAAATTGGATCATATGATATGATGCAGAACTAAAACAAAAATTATGGAGTACACTAATGGAAATATTGAAACGACAAGGAATGTCTTCATTACTTGCAATACTGTTCTGTTGTGAGAAAGTTTGCCGATTCCTTGAGTAATGACGATGCCAGCGTGTCCATTTATGACTCTTCGGTTATTATTGTATCATCGTTAGTGTAGGCCTGTGGCTTTGCAGGCTCCTGGCTATAAAATGAAACGGAACACAGTTAATACAAGTTCAATTTTTCAAAAGCAAGGCGTATGTGTTTTTTCTTGCTTCACATTAGTACTTTAAGTGGAAACAAATTGGAGGTAGTTTGCACAACTTTGTTCCTTTGAACTTCAAGAGTTCCATGTTGTTTGTTCAGGAGTCTAAATCATAAAGTGCTTCATTTTTTGTGTCATTGTTATTTGGCATTCATATCTCTACGTCATGTTTTTGTGTTTTATGACTTACAGGCCTGTAAGAAATAACCAATTTTTTTTCTTTTAATTTAGTACTTGCACTAACTATAAAAGTATAAGAAGATTTGAGCTTATTCCTGGGCCACCACAAAATCCATCTTTTGTCTAATTACAGTAATCAGCTGCATTGACTGTTTTGATATTGAAATTAATGTGCTGAGTTACCTAATATCGATTAATTAAAGCTTATACTATTGTTCTATGGAATGATTATGATATCCTCAAAACAATTATAAGCTGCTAGCATCTTTTGGGAATACAGGTTATGTCACATACCTTTTATTATATCACATTATGCATCTAAAGTAAGACGATCTTCTTGTGATTGTGTAGAGCCTGTGTGGTCACACAAGTCCTGTGGAGTCTGCATCTTTTGATTCGGCAGAGGTTTTAGTGGTAGCTGGATCTTCGTCCGGTGCCATAAAGTTGTGGGATTTGGAAGAAACAAAAAGTAAGTTAAATTATTTTCACTATGGTCTACGCACTACTGATTTTAATGTCAGGGTTAATTCTTTATTTTTGAACATGGCCCAGAGTCCAGAAATGGTTAGACACGGGCTTAAGTTACAACTTATGAATTTGAATATTAATTGTTCCAATATTCTATTTGTAACTGAGAGACAAAATGTTGTTTGTTAAACACATATGTTTTTGTTTCTAGTGTTTCATTTTTTTATATAGGCCAGGTCCTTCCCTAAATTGGTGTGTATCAAATGATCCAGTATTAACCACTCCTAATCTAACTAATATGCTTTAAATGCAGTGGTTCGCACTCTTACTGGACACAGATCCTATTGTAATGCTGTTGAATTTCATCCATTTGGTGAGTTTTTTGCCTCTGGTTCAATGGACACTAATTTAAAGATATGGGATATTAGAAAGAAAGGATGCATCCACACTTATAAGGGTCATACTCGAGGGATAAGTACAATCAGATTCAGTCCTGATGGTCGCTGGGTAGTCTCTGGTGGATTTGATAATGTTGTGAAGGTATTGCTGTGAGGTTTTCATGAAAAATGTATTCTACAGATTAGTTCTTATCGTCTTGATTGGATATGAAATATACTTTCATGCAGGTCTGGGACCTGACAGCTGGAAAGCTTTTGCATGATTTCAAGTTCCATGAAGGGCATATTCGCTCCATAGAATTTCATCCCCTTGAGTTTCTTCTAGCGACAGGTGAGAATGTGGATTTATTACACTTAATATGTTGTTCTATGCATCATGGTGTGCTAACTGGGGTAATTTATAATTTGTGGTCCAGGTTCAGCAGACAAAACCGTTAAGTTTTGGGATCTGGAGACATTTGAGATGACTGGTTCGGCCAGACGTGAGGTAGTTGAACTTATCCATTTAGACTTTACGCATAGGTTAGTGCATTTCTTCACACTCAAGAACATCTACAGCTGATGCCATGCAAGGTCCTCCGAAACGAACAAGGGAAAGAGCAAAATGGAAAAAAGGATCGTCTATGTCAATTTAGTCAAATCTATTTATTCTTAAATTGAGAAAATGTGTTGATGAGAAAGTAGTCAATTCCTTCAAGATAGTTACAAAACAAGCCAAAAAGTTTCATTTGTCTTATGAAATATATAATGCTTGAATTTTCAATCAATAAAAATGCAACACTTTTCATGTAGATGATTTTCCTTGGCATGTGCAATCAAACTCATCAAGAGATAGATTTTGCAGAGTACTTGTTTCCCTTAACGACGAATTTATTTTTCAGATCGGTCTTCAGATAGTCTCCAAAGTTCTTCGTGTCACTTGAAAAGGCATGACTGGAAGGTTTTATCTGTGTCACTGTGAAGAATGTGCCTCCTTATTTTCTACTCATCGTGCCTGTTAAAGGATTAATATATATTTTTCCATTTAGCAGTAATTCTGTTTCACTGAGCCCCTCATTTACTCTTCAGTTTCTGGGACCCAGATAAATTTAGGGAAAAATTTGCCTAAATATATTTGGAAAGAAATCAATATCTCATTTAGTTGAATGGTTTATTTATGCAGGAGTGTGCACTTTGCTCTGCCTCTTTATATGTTATAAGATCGTGTCATCTTTTTGTTATTTCTGTCTGATTAATTTTCTCAGCAAAATATATTAGTCCCAACCAGTTTGTTTGTATCTTTCTATAGGCTACAGGAGTACGTTCACTTACCTTCCACCCCGATGGAAGAAACCTTTTTTGTGGACTAGATGACAGTTTAAAGGTTTGTTTGGAAGTTCTAAATCACGATTACTATTTTCTGGAAAAGAGTACTCGTCTACATGATCCATCTCTTTTCAACTTGCAGGTTTACTCATGGGAGCCTGTAATCTGCCATGATTCGGTTGACATGGGATGGTCCACACTTGGTGATCTTTGCATCCACGAAGGGAAACTCTTAGGTGGTGCCTATTATGAAAACTCAGTTGCAGTTTGGGTGGCTGATATTTCGGTATTAGTCTGTTCTTTTTCACATATTTCAATTCATCAATTCCCTTGCTTTCATTCATTTTGAAGTAAATCTTACTTTGTTTCCTCAAAATAATAAAGTGCAATTTTTTTTGTCAGCTTATAGAGCCATATGGCACAAAATTGGCTGTGGAGCAGGATAGCCATTTGGAACAGAAATGTGAAGAAATCAAAGAAGAAAGCCATGTAAAGTCAAAGCCAAACCTGCGGCGGTCTACTACACCAGATAGCGATTCTAAGGAAATCAAAACTATATATGTCGACTGTAAGTTTTGTCATGTGTTGGTTTGCCTTCTCATTATTTTTGGGGTCGTTAATGTCTATGTTTACTTACGTGAATCTGCAGGTGTAAATTCTATCACTCCAAAGACAGTTGAACCACGTGATGCTCCTAAGGTCGTAGTGCCATCTGATTCTAAGGAAAGCAGCACTGTCGGAGTACAGAAGCGGGGTCCATTGCCAGCAAAAAGTAATGGATCATCTGGTAATAGATCTCTCGTTGTCCCTACCATTGTACCTCGTGATGGTCCTGATGGAAAAGATTCAGTTGCTTCTAGAAGAGAATCTATTCCATCTGCTAGGGGCAGCAGCAGTGTGTCTGCCAAGCCTCCTCATTCAAGAAGGCTATCACATAATCGGTTTGATATGGAAAGAATATCGGCGTCCCTTGAATCTGTGCCTTGTGACAATTTAAAAATTCCGTCAGGCAGTAAAAAGGATCATCATCGGAGTAGGCTTGTTGCTGATGAAAATGCTAAGGAGTCCTCTGAGGTGAAACAGCCAAATATGACGACATTTGTGGAAACGTTTGATAGAACTTCAGTACCTACAACAGAATCAATTACAGGAGGTTGTTAAGTGTTTCTATAAAGATTGTTTGCCTTTTCTTTTAACTTGGCAGGACTCGAGAGAATTTGTTGTTTTGCTTTTCAGTCAATTCCCCGAACATATTTGCACGTGTTACTGAATATTGTTAGGACAGATTTTTCGTGAGTTTTATCACAATATTGATTCCAATTGTTCCAACAGGTGATCAAACTGTGAGTTCCAGTAAAGGAGTGAATTCTGTTAGGGTTGTAAATGGAGGTTGGTATTACTTTTCTTATCTAAAAAGACATGAAAATTGCATAAATGTTGATTTATTTATCTGCTTTGAACGCTGACAGTGGCAGTTGTGCATGGAAGGACGCGTAGTTTGGTTGAGAGATTTGAAGGAAAGGAGAAAGTTGACTTGGTCGAAATCTACGCACCTGATAGGGCTTCTGGTGTGACTTCTGAGTCTGTGGAGACACCCCAATCTCAGGTAGGATCCTCCTTTTCTCGTGATGTTGTTCAACATTAATAGAAATATTTCAGTTGATATTGACTTTTCATTTGAACAATCTGGGCCATACTTGATATCTAATACAAGTTCCAGAATAAGTCTTTTCAATCCACTGTACACCGTTTCTTGTTATAAATTATATTACCTCATCCTGCATGGTAACTCTCGTCTTTTTACCCCACTTGTAAGGGGATTAGGGCCTCTGCAGTTAAATGAAGGTTAACCTTTTTTGGGTCACGTTACTTTCGTGGCACTTGACAGAGTGTGTATTGACTTGCATCTAGTTGTCTCACTTTTTTCAACGAATTGTCTGAAATGGATTGTTTCTGGTTCATGAAGTTCTGAGTCAACAAACTGAATCTTTTGAATTAGACTGGATATCCAACATAATGAAATGTAATGTTTTGGTAAAAAGAATCTAAAACTACAATTAACGAGGGATTTAGAATCTGAATCGAACATATTCACTGGAATGCATGTTATATAACCTAGTTGTAATGGATAATAAAATTATCTTATATTTCATGTAGACCTGTAAACATCTCATGCATTGCTCTTTTAGTTTCTTCATCCAATTTTTCTGTAACTCTTTCAGCAAAGATGTCACATGTTTTCTTAAGTTGCGTCTTTCTTGTGAAATACTGGGTAAATATTTTAGTAACAGCATTTTAAAAGAGACTTGCGATAAATTCGAATGTACAAGGTCGACAGAGTACATTTTTATATATCGTATATTTCACTATTTTAAAAAGGCAAAAAGAGAGAAGAAATTGAGCCTTACAGGTGGTGCTGTAACGGTGTAAACTCCTCCATAATCTCTTTGCTCTCAACATCTTTTAATGAATTATTTATCCAGTTATTTCGTTGTGTTGCAGAATAGTAATCTCCAAACTGTCATGATGGAAGAGTCAACAGCACAGAATAGTAAGCAGCAAACTGTTACGAGTGAAGAGTCAACAGCACAGAATAGTAAGCAGCAAACTGTTACAAGGGAAGAGTCAACAGCACAGAATGATGAACACCAAACTGTCACGAGGGAAGAGTCAACATCAGCGAATAATGAGCAGCAAACAGTTCCGAGGGAAAAGTCAATGGCAGAAAATATTAAGCAGCGAAAGGTTATGAGAGAAGTGTCAACAGCACATAATAGTAAGCAGCAAATGTTTGCGAGGGAAATGTCAACATCACAGTACGGTAGACGGCAACCTGTTGTGAGGGAAGAGTCAAGAGCACAGTACAGGAAGCATCCAACTGTTATGAGGGAAGTGTCAATAGCACAGAATAGCAAGCAGCAAACTGTTATGAGGGAAGAATCAACCGGGGATGATAACAATATCATTGAAGATCTTATGCAGAACCATGACGTGCTATTGAGTACTTTTCGGTCCCGATTGACGAAGTTACAGGTAGTTTTTGAGGGCCTAAATTGTTCTTTTCTGATGAAAAACAACTCATTGTTGTCTTTAATCACTACAGACGGTTAATGAACTTTTTTGGTGCGCCTTAGCAAGCCTAAACAATATACTGAACTTATTTGTTCTTATCCAATAGAGTATTATCACCACATAACTGGTTTTTCTTGCATATTGTGTTGTAATTGGTCAACTTTGACCACCGTCTGGAGTACTATTACACTACATAGTTGTTGAGCTTGCATCTCTTCTTGATCTTAATCATTGGGGTCTTGAGAATGAATACTAACATTACAGTGTTGCAGGTGGTGCGGCACTTCTGGGAAAGGAATGATGTTAAGGGTGCGATAAATGCTCTAAGGAAATTACCTGACCGTGCTGTGAGTATATCTGGGTGTATTGCAATATTTATTAGCTTTTCAACAGTTCTATCTGCAATTCTTTTAACACAATTTTACTGGGACAGGTTCAGGCAGATGTAGTTGGTATTCTCGTTGAGAGATTGGAGATTATTACGCTAGACATGTTCTCTTGCTTGCTTCCTGTGCTTTTAGGGTTATTGGAAAGCAAAGCAGAAAGGTAAACTAACTATTTTCTGCTACAACATGTCAAATGGTAGAATTCTCTACTAGCAAGCAAAATAACTTGTGTTCCGTATCATGTATAGACATACTAGTGTTTCCTTGGAGCTGCTTCTAAAGCTGGTAGCAGTTTTCGGTACAACAGTTCGTTCAACAGTTTCAGCACCTCGAGCTGTTGGAGTCGATCTTCATGCAGAAGAGAGGTAGTTAAATCTAATATGGGTTGAAATTGCATTACATTGTAATATGTTAAATCTTTTCGCTCGACAGACTTGAGTGCTGCAAACAGTGCTTTGGCCATCTCGATATCATACAGAGAACTCTTCCAGAACTTGTGAAGTGAGTATTTTCTCTATTTTCGGCAGAAATTTGGTTCCCCACTTGTAATATATATGGTCATATGTTTCTTTTCCTGCTGTAGGAGAGGAGGTGCTATAGCAAGATATGCACAGCAACTAAATATGGTTCTCCAGCAAACGTAGTCTATATTCAGTTAACGAGCCAACTTTGTTACTGATTAACAAGAATTCTACAAGGGATGTCGGTTTCTGATGTTGCTGATATGCTTACTGGCCCCTGTTTTGGTCAACGCCATTGGGTATACTCGTTGAACAGTTTCCGTGTAATTATGTGTTGTCATATATATATATATGTATATACTTTCATGAATGTGGAAGCATAAAGAAAATGTACACTTCTGAAATAGACTCATATAAGCTCTTGGCAGTTGATAAGGGGAAACTGGACGGGATTGCGTTATGGGGTTTTTGGTGTAGATTATTGTCACTAAGTCTAAATAATATATGCCATGGTACAAATGTTATGCTAACAATACTAATTTTCCTGTTACTAATCTCTTGATTTCTGATTCATTTTTCGATTGAACATTATTTGGTATAAAAATGTTTAAAATCTCAGAGTAGATATAGTTCATAAACATGATAACATTTGAGGTGGTTGATTCAAACATCGTATTAATCAGATTATGTGTAGCATAAATTTGTTAGTTCTGTAACAGCTAATCGGTTCGATAATTTATCAAATCAAGCTTGAATGTTTGATAAATTTTGAAGCTCGGCTCGATTAGCAAAAACTAATAAAAATATGTACAAAATATTCAAACTACTCGATTCGATGAATAATCAAATCAAGCTTAAACACAACTTTCAAAGCTCGATTGTCATTCAAATACACCTATGCGTTCAGCTCGACTGATTAATGACAATAGATCGGATTGTTGTCATTATTGTTGCACAACTGAGGCAAGATATAAAATGCAATCTTAGAGTCGTGAATGAAGAATACTTTGCCACGAACTGAGCCCAACGGGACTCAAAACACACCAGCACAAAAACTAATTTCAGTGCCACACAACTGCTTGATTTGTGTGTCAATTTATTTAAAACTATACAAAAATCATCTTTATTCAGGTATTTATTTGGAATTTTCTTAAGGATAAAAATATTACTGAAAAATATTAGCTTTATTTCGTGCAAAAAAAAAAAACAAAAAAAAAAACATGGTTTTTACTACACAAACAAAATTCAAGAAACAGTGATCAAATCAATCCACGGATAATCCAGTGCTTTTACATAAAGGGCAGATATTCTTCACTTGTAGCCACCTGTTGATGCATTTGAAGTGATATTCATGCCCACAATTCAACACTCCAATAAAATCGTCTTTTTTACACAACAAACCATCTTGACAAACTATGCAAATTTCAGAACCATCGTCTCCATTATTACCTTTCCTGGTATTGAGATATTTGGAAATGGATCTCTCGGACAAGCCACCACCAATGCTGTTACTTGACATGGGATTTGGTCGTGGAAATTGAACTGTATCGACGATCGTAGAGTTCGGGCCCTCAAAAACCCGGATGCGTTGTTCGACATTATAAATAGCCCGTCGAATGATGTTATAATTTGGAGGCGCATAATAAAGTATATCCATCAGAGAGTTTTCCGTAAAGAAATTATAACCTGGAGGAGGAGGAGGAGGAGGAGGAGGAGCAGGTACTCTGTAATGGTGCCTGTGCAGGATTCCGGCGCCGGAAAAGTTATATCGAGGAAGAAATTTTCTGTGCAGAGCTCTGCGAGAATGGGCATGAGATGAACCCATGGTTTCTTGTGAACAAAATCAAGTCTGATGAATGAGATTGAGAATATGAAGACTTATAATAATGTAATATATATATATATATATATGTATGTATATGTGAAGGAGAGAGAAGAAGAAGAAGAGTTTAATTAATTCTTGGATTTGGAAATCTGATTAATGTTAGTTACCTTATATATATGAATCTATATTAGATTTAGTATTAAGAAATAAAATCTATATTATATATATGAATCTGGTAAATCCTAAATGAAAAGACTCTGACAAAGAAACTATTTGATTAATTCTCAAATTAAGATACGAAGATTAATTTAAATTTAGGTCTTTGTTTTTTCAAATGAAATATCTGTATTTTTTGAGGTATTTTTTTTAACTTACAAATGCACATTAGTTTCCCTTAATTAAATTAATATCAATCATCACTTGAGCCCTCTGGAAAACCTAATGCTAAGGCTATTGGAATGTAATGATCGAGTGCTTTTTTTGTTACATCTTAATTAAATTTAAATTATTTGTATTGTCACATTATTATATATCCTAAGAAATTTGATTACTCGATTTATTTTAAAATAATATTATCATGTAAATAGTTAATTGTTAGGAGGGATTTGTCATTTGTGTGCTACATGATTGAGTTAGAGAAGTTCAAAAAAAGACTTAATCCCCTCTTCTTTGTAATTAATAATCACACATAATTGGCCTAGGTCACGGGTTCGAATCCTGATGAGGGAATGCCTAATTGCCTTCTCTACTGTGAGCCTGTCAACTATGGGCAACCTAGGCTGGTTTACCTCTCTTGTGTGGTTTGCAGGCTATTACACAAGAGCGGGGTTTACCCAGTGCGCACCTAACGGTAGCGGCTGCGGGTTCCCTTGTCATAAAAAATAAAAAAATAAAAAAATAATCACACATAATTAATTAGTTATTTGATTGTACTAATCTCACAAGTCACAACTTAAAAAGATATCTAAAATACAAAATAAGATAGAAGTTTAAATAGAAAATCCTTCCTTTTTATAGAAAATCAAAGGGACAAAGTTATTATCTTTAAAAATCCAAACAAATCTTCAAAAATTCGGAACAAATTTCAAAGCCTGGTATATACAGAGATTTCAGGTAATCCAAACAAACATTCCCGTATACTACTAGAACTAATATATGTATATATAACTATATAAATATAAATATAAATATATATATATATATTAAATTCTCCCCTTCCTTATTTTTCTCTCTGATTTTTGATTCGAATTCTTAGAATCTTTTTCGTACCCTGGTTCGTCGTTGTCTCGCATCGATACAACCCCCCTTGATTTTCTGCGACAACTAATATTCAATCACCCAAACAATATCTGCAATTGATAAATTATTCCGTCGTAAACCGCCGTCTGATTGAGAAAAACAAACCTCCATTATATACTTTTCTGCTTACCGAGGCCGAGAACGGCGGATGCTAACGTGCGCTGGGTGCGCAGATAGACTATTTTGGTGCGCAATTTGATTTTATCCGTAGACGGGGAGTGATGGAGGTGGGGCCGGGAGTGATGGGTTGGGGCACTTGGGAAGAGCTTATCTTAGCGAGCGCTGTACTCAGGCACGGGACTCAAGACTGGAACGTCGTCGTTTCGGAGCTTCGAGCTCGTACAGTTTATCCCCACTGTTACAACCCTCTGGTCAGTTTCACTTTTCCTATTTTTAACCTTTTTTTATACGTACTCATCTTCTACTTTTGTATGTATTCTATTCTATAATCTATTCTTTTATGCATGCATGTAAACACATGTGTGATGTGTCACGTCCACTTTTTGCTGCCACAATAGTAAAATTTCGAATTGACATGAATAGGATATATATTCTACAATTGTGTCAAGTAACACAACTTAAATAAAATTCGAAATTTTAGCTCTGTTGTTTAGGAATGTCTTCTTCAAACACTTTTGGTGCATCATCATGTGCAAGTCGGTTGAACTTTTATCTAGTGTCGAGAAATATGTTTTTGATGTAAAGACTTAGTTATTTTCTGAGATTTTAATTAATGGCCCCTCTTGAAGTTTATGGAGTATGTTAATATTAATCAATTGAGACCTAATGGTACCAATCCGAACAGGCTACTTCGAGTCGTATAATGACAGATATATTTGGTATATAACAATGTTTATGACATGTAGAGTGAGAATCAGCATAATTACAATGTATACAGTTAGTTTCTGGGTTTAAGCACCTTCTCAGTCAATACTAAAAGCAGAACAACAATTCTCTTTAGTGAAGTATTATATATCATTTTGATGTACATTTCTCTTTGGAAAAATGATGAAACCGGAGTATAATTGCAGGTTTGTAAAGCCAAGTATGAGGACCTACAAAAGCGTTATTCTGGCTCAACGTGAGTAAAATATTTGCCTCATGCATGATTTGAACTCGATCTTACTTAGAATCCATTTTCCATTCAAATGGACTGGTCTGCTTTCCAATCTAATCGAGTCTTGAAACCATCAATCTTTATATAATTCTCAGTTGAAGGGATTGTGAAAATTGACTTTATTTTGCCGGTGTGAAGCTTTTTGAAGATATTGAATAAAAACTGATGTTATGACATATCTGTTACTATATTAATGCTTCAGGGCCTGGTTTGAAGAGCTGAGAAAGCGACGTTTAGCAGAGCTGAAACAAGAACTTGCAAAATCTGAAGATTCAATAGGGTTAGAACGCTAATAATAATGTTATGATCAGTTTATAATGCATTGGAAGTTGAAAACGTGGTTGTTTATGTTAACTGAAATCGTCTTGTTTATTTATCAGTTTGTGTGCTTTCATTTTGCTTTTCCAGGTCTCTCGAGTCCAAAATTAAATCAATGGAAACAGATAAACAACATTCCAATCAGGCTGATTATGGCGCAGGCCAAACTGAATCACCTTCACCGGTACTGAATTCAGATGAAACTGAGAATACTAGGACAAGCACGAGCTGGTTACATGAACGTCAAGATCAAGAGATGGAGACAGATATAAAGCCCGGTATTTCAGTTTCGTCTTATCATCAAGATGAAGATCTAAGCATTATAAAGGAAGCAAATTCTGCACAAGGGGTGACTGTTAGAAAACAAAAACGAGGTCTGAGAAAAAGGAAAGATTGTAATTGGGCAATTAAAGAATCGAGTGCATGCGATAGTGACAACTTAGGTTCTTCTAATGTTGTTTTTACTACACAAAGAGAAACATCGACCAATCAGATTGTTGGAAATGTACTGAATGTCAAAATAGACGATAGCTTGATGGGGATATTTAAATCCATAGCACAGAGTGAACCAGCAGTGGTTTTCAGACATCGGATGGACAGTCAGGTACGAGCAGAATCGATAATCTTGGACTTGAGATATTTAAGATATACTAAATGGTTATATTTTCTTTTTAGATCCCAATGAGAATTTATTTCCTAACATGTCAACTGTTTTTCCCAAGTACCCTTCGGAGGACGTGTTTGGATTGAAGGATTTGAAAGCGTGTATTTCAAATTCGTCAGCAAATCCATTGAACTGTTCCATTGATTTGAACTTTTTAAAAATGATTTGGACTCAGTTTGAGCTATATTTGCAATCAGTATGCTGGATTTCTGGAGTCATTCGAAATCAATCCAAAGTTCCAAACACAACCTTAACTATTTTGTCCCAGCCACTACTTTAATGGACGGTGATGTTAAAACAGTTAAAGTACTTAATATCGTATCGTTTTCAACACATAAAACTCTGTGTAAGTTCAAATTAGACATATAAAACTGGAAATTCTCATATATGCTGATTGCTGTAAGTATTTTCGTTATGAACAACAGAAACGAGCGAGATACAGGAAGATCATCAAGCAACACTTGGACATGGGGACAATAAGGTCAAGAATCATTGAAAAGTCCATAAAAACAGCAGAAGATCTCTTCAGGGACTTGCTTTTGCTGTCAAACAATGCACTGGTGTTTTACTCTAAACGAACACGAGAGTACAAATCAGCACAATCCTTGAGAAACTTAATCATGAAAGAGTACAAGCAGCATTGCATAAGATCATCCCATGAAGCTATATCTGCCTTTTGGCCTCTTAATCCTCCTGTGAAGCCAAGAAGTGCCCGGCCCCACCTTCGATCTCGCCTCCCAACATGTAAAGGTACAATCTTGGAGAAATTTTTCGATACTGAGAATGTTGATAATGCCACTATGAAGTCGATGGTAAAACCCGAATTGGTTGATATAGAAGGACTAAAAAAGAATGAACTGGCTGATACACGGCCTAAAATGGCGCCTGTAAAACGAAGAAAACGGGTTCGAAAGTGATTGTATTGGTGAATATTGGAACATGAAATGTGTATATAAGATAAAAGTTCTTTTTTTTTGTTTAGAATTTCTCCAATTTGTTTACATGCTTCTTTGGGTGTGTGTTTTGCAGAATGCATGTGTTTGAATTGTGAAGTGTCGTTAATTGAGCCCATTAAGAGGCCCGTCTGTTTTTTATATGTATGGCCCATTAAGAGGAGCAATTGTTTAGTGTAGTTTGAATTGTGAAGTGTCATTAATTGAGCCCATTAAGGTGCCCATCTGTTTTAATGCCCATTAAGAGGCCCATCTGTTTTTTTCAATATATGGCCCATTTTGTTTAGTTTGGGACAATAAAGCCTAATCTGATGTTGAATATAATTGATTTTAAACAGAATATAATTGAAGTTTAATATAAACTCATGTTGAATGGTTTTAGAAGAAATTTGCAAAATATTAAAATAAATTTAAAGTGTCAATTTGGTAAAATTAATTTTTAAATTTTCAATGTTCAATAATTCAATTAAATTGCGTTGAAGTAAAGTTTTTTGAAAATTAATTCAGAAAACAAAACATAAACCTGACTGATATTTTGTCGAATAGATTTAAAACAAAACAATTAATTTTAATAAAATAAATTATTTGAAACATGGTTAACATATAATTACGTGAAATAGAACTACCACCAATAAAGAGATTTATAAGTATGAAAAAAATTATCAATGAGAGAGAGAGAGAGAATGGAAAGAGAAGATGGTGTGCTCGATATGAAACATGGTGGCGCATTCTGATATTAAGCTATAGTTTGAGGGGCATACCGCAATTTATCCCTTTTTTTCCCTCTTTGGAACGAAAAGTCATACTATCCAAATCCCAGCCCAATGGAGCCAGTGGCCTCAACACCACATATTTACAATGTGGTGGGTGTTTTTTCACTTCTACCACCCAACAAAAACCACCCACCAGCACATAAATGTGTGGTGTTGAGGCCACTGGCTCCATTAGGCTAGGACTAGGATAGATTTTTCCCGAAAAGTCGTTTGTTTCAAAGAACACAAAGCTGACTACAGACAAGTCTACGCCTCTCTCTCTCTCTCTCTCTCTCTCTCTCTCTACAATAATCTCTTTTCAACACTTTGAATCGGAAAATTTTCTAAAATTCTTCTCCTGTAAGCTTCATCACTTTATAATATTTTTCAAATAATATTCGAATTTCACTTTTAGATCTCGGAATATACATCTCTCTTTATTGGTGTGTGCAAGTGATCAGTTTAATTGAAGTGGGCAGTATCAGGAACATGGCCGGCCGTTATGATTCCAACCCTTTTGCAGAAGAAGAAGTTAACCCATTTTCTGTGAGTTATATATTTATTTATTTTGGTATGAAGTTGGGAATTCTATGTTGAGACCACTATTTTCATCTTTAATTGCACTAAAATTGAAGTATATATGCCCTCAGAAGGATGAAATTTTAGTTGACCAAAGGGGTTTCTTGAGAACAAAAATGAGCTCTGGGATGATCTTGGCTTACTTCTTAGCTTGATCATAATATGGTCTGATGCACTTTTTAATTTCTTCATAATTTAGTTGTACCTATTGGATTTTTAGTCGGTGACATTATGCATATATGTTTGCTGCTGTATGGGTAATAGAATGAATCTATGAACTATGCTTCTCTTGTTGGTGTGATTGACGGGGATGTGCTTAATTTAAGAGAAATATGTTTTGTTTCAGTTCTATATGGTTTAGGGTTGAAAATTTGCGAAATTGATCCACATGAAAAAAACCCTAAATAGAAAAAGGAGAAGAGATGGCTTTTTTATACAGAGTAGAATAATCAATTTGAATATATCTACATCGACTTTATCTCCCAGAACATTAACTCCTAAATGCAACATTTATTTTCTGTATGTTCAGAGTGCTGCAAGTGCCCCTCCTGTTACAAAATCAAGGCTTTCACCACTTCCTCCAGAGCCTGCTGATTTCTACAATCCAACAGCTTCAGTCGATATTCCTCTTGATAGTGCTTCGGTAATGCACTTTTGTTGAATTTTGTTTAACCACCAATCGTATACTTGTATTCCATTTTCCTTATCGTGGGTTTTTGTTGTCTTATATTCAATATAGGATTTGAAGAAGAAAGAAAGAGAGCTTCAGGCTAGGGAGGCTGAATTGAAAAGGCGGGAACAGGTACTCGTTGATCGTTATTTTTATCTGCTAGAGATGAATTCTGTTGTATTTAATCTGTCTAGTATATTAGGCCACAATTTTAGAGAAAATGGTGCAAACTTTTATCATGTTATAAAATTTAATTTTTCTAGAAAAATCGTTACCATCGTTTAGAGTCCTCAAGCTGTATAGTTTTGCAGTCTTCATGTGACTCATAGCATGCATTATTTGCTCGATGAGACGAATCAATTTAGTGCAATTGAATGAAGTCTAGGAAAAATAGTTGAAATAACTTAATATTGAGAATTCATAATACATGAAGGCATGTAAACTTAAATAAGGGAGCATTTTCATCTAACATTAATTGTTGGATAATTAAAAAAGTATCTTTTAGTAAAAGGAAATAAATTGTTGCCCGAGATCTATAAGCTGTTGAAGAAATTTATTTTCTTGCACAATCTTCAATATAATAAGTACAGCTGCATTACCTTTAGAACCCTTAAAACAGTTCCTAATTTATATTGATGATGCTCTGCAGGAAGTAAGCCGAAAAGAAGAGGCTGCTGCACGAGGTGATTTATCTTCTATTAATGGATCCAATTTTTTTTTTACTGTCACTGGTGAATCGATTCCCTTTATCAAGAAAATGATCATAATTCTCCTTGTCTACTTTTTCTAGAGGACTTTTAAACTATAAGAGGAATTTACATTGTCTCTTATTTCTTTGCAGCCGGTATTGTTCTTGAGAAGAAAAATTGGCCTCCATTTTTTCCTATTATCCATCATGATATTGCGAATGAAATACCAATTCATCTTCAGAAGCTGCAATATGTTGCATTTACAACCTTGTTAGGTATGTACAAAGTTGTTTTTTTTTTTTTTTGCTAATTCGGTGGTTTTTTATGCTACTGATGATGCATATTTACTGGTGGCAAATCAGGACTTGTTTTTGCCCTTCTTTGGAATATTGTAGCTGTGACTTCTCAATGGATTAGAAATGGAGGTTGGTATTCTATAAGCATCATTAAGGATGTGTTTGGATCGATGGATTTGGATTTGACTAAATCAGAAGGATTTGAAATCCATTATAACTTGATATTGACCGCCAAGCTCAATGGGTTTAATAATGAATTTGAAACCCATGACTCTAAAATCATCCAATCCGAATACAAACTAATTTTATTTCAATTTAATTTTTTTTTTCTTTCTGATCTTAAGAATTTAAATGTGTCTACTAGATGGAAGGAGTTGGTTTCTTGCTATCATCTACTTTATATCTGGGGTTCCTGGTGCCTATGTATTGTGGTATCGTCCACTTTACCGAGCTTTCAGGTAACTTTTACATTTAAAACTAGCATAGTTTATGTCTCTATATCCTATCAGACAACAATGTGGCTACAATTTTACCCAATGCCGAAATTGTTAACCGATCAAGCCATAACAAGAAATGAATATATCTATCTTCTTCTAGTTTACTTTAACATTCATAAATACTGCAGGAAAGAAAGTGCTCTAAGGTTTGGATGGTTTTTCCTGATTTACTTGGTAAATCTTTTATTCTTTTCTTGAATGAATTTTCTGCTTTTTTTTTTCTCTCAAATGAACATTTGATAACTCATCAATACATATATATGCCTCACAGCTTCACATTGCTTTCTGCATCTTTGCTGCCGTTGCGCCTCCTATTGTCTTCAGAGGAAGATCTCTTGCGTAAGTGTGCATTATATTAACCCCATTTGTATTCGTGTTGGATAAATGATTTAATATGAACCCTTGTAATTTTCTAATCCATAAGGGTGTGTTTGGATTGAAGGATTTGAAATCTATGATTTCAAATCCGTCATGAAGTTTGTTTGGATGTATCCAAATTATAATGGATTTCAAATCACTCGACATTCACTTTGAGCTATTTTCTCCATAACTACGGTGGATTTCAAATGACTCCATTTTAGTTGTCATTTCAAATCCTTCCTTCAAATCCCCTCATCAAATCCAAATCACTCAATCCAAACACACCCTAAGAGACTTTTCATGGTTAAATTATCCATCTCTGTAGTAAGTGTGGTGATTAGCCCTTTAATATGATAGCTTTGAATCTGATTCTTAATGGGATTTGTGCAGAGGTATCCTTCCAGCTGTAGATCTCATAGGCGATCATGTTCTCGTCGGGGTAAGTTTAATCCCATTCAAACCATATTAACCGGCACAGTATTATCCGCTAATCTTACTTATTACATGATTTTACATACTGTATTAACAACTGTGTTTCTATTACAAAGATTTTCTACTTCATTGGTTTTGGACTATTTTGCCTCGAGTCCCTTCTCAGCGTTTATGTTATACAGGTTCGAAATCTCTCCGTTTTAATATTTTACGCTATATATTCTCCATATTTAGATATAATAATACGAAAGTTGGCGAATTTTGAAAACGCGTTGTGATTATGCAGCAAGTGTATATGTATTTCCGGGGCAGTGGCCGAGCCTCTGAGATGAAGCGTGAAGCTGCTAGGGGAGTCATGAGGGCTGCGATTTAATTTCGATATTTGATATAGATTGCTCATTATCTTTGTATTATAATGTGTTTAATTTTTTGGGGTGTAATAATAAGTTGGTTGATTATGAGTGAGATGAGAGATTAGAAGAAGATATTATAGTTGTGCTGCTGGATTTTGTTTGGAGATATGTGTATCTACATTCTTTGTTATGTCATCTTGTAATTTTTTTCAACTTTTACATCATATTATTGTTGTTTAATGATAAATACCATAAATTAATTGTTCTAATTATAAGTTATAACTATATTTTAAAAGGGTCGAGTTAACTCTGCTGCATCTTAATTTACGTAAGGAGAAAAAATATTTATAAGATTTTTATTGAACTTAGGCTGTCTTTACAGATTTGACCGTTTGTTTTTACTATTTTTGCTTAATTTACTTAAAAAAACAAATAGACAAGAATTTAAAAGGCAAAACTTAAGATACTCATATATATATATTATATGATAAACGTTACAAACCCAGATGATAACCAATTCTACAGTGGAATTACATTTCAAGTACTACTACTTATGTGTATATAAATATATATGTAGTAGTACTGAACTTTCTCATAATAAAAACCATTACCAGCTATATAATATTATATTATATATATCACCCCAACCATATTCAGCAATAAGCGGTACATTTCTTGCAGTCAATAGTACAACCACCGCCGCCACCGCCGCCGCCGTATCCCTTTCCAGAGCGGTGGTAAGATGTGAAACACTTAGCCGGACACGTCAGCTTCTTCTTGTAACACGGGCCCTTCTCTTTGCACACAACACTTGACCTTATTATGCCACCTTTGGAAGACCCTCCGTTCGGGCCTCCATACCCGGATCCATAGCCACCACCCCAGCCCGGCCCAGACCCGAACCCTGGTATATTGAAACCACCTCCTGGCCCGAAAATTCCACCCATTCCAGGGATATCATTCGGGTCGCCTTTCTTGGCGGTTTTGGGGCGGTCTTTGCTTAGAGACGATTCATTCGGGTCGGGTCGGGTTGCTATGGAGAGAGTGAGTGAGATGAGCAAGAAAGAAAAGAGAATAGTGCTAAAAGTGGAATATTTCATGTTGTGATTTGTTTGGACATATGAGAGGAAGTATTGTAATGAAATGTATATAAGTAGAGAGGGTTTTAATCTATCAATTTTTGTTTTAAATACTTGTTTCATATTATATTTCAAATATTTAAATATAAATATATAGAATAAAAGATGAGATAATATTTGAAATAGAAAATTTAATTATGAGTAAAAATGAAAATTTATAACGATTAGGACATAATTCAATAATTTATAATAAATCGATTTTATTAAAGTCGATCATAAAAGAGCATTTATGAAGATTGAGAGGGAAGAAGTGGATGGCAGTTGAAGGAGGACTTTTGTATTTGCAAATAGGGTATGAGTAGGTTGGGGTGCACTTATTGCTCTCACACTCATATAAGTCTTCCACTTTAGACTTGGGAACTGGATTTTATTTTATTATTATCCAATTTTAATGACTCTATAATATAAGATTGTGGTACTAATGTCCCTAAGGTCAAATTCTTAATAGGTCATCAAAGGACAAAGAGGCTCATGTTTTTGTTATATCTTAATAACTATTTTTGCACAAATTGATGAAATAGTTTTAACTACAACAACGATTATAATTAAGGGTCTGAGAGTTTTTTCAAATGGAATAAAATAAATTTATTATTCCACATTTATATAATGTACAAATAATTGGAAAATTACTCAAAATTTCGGATTGCATATAAAGTGTCCTTTTTTTAAAAAAAATCTTTTCAATATCTATGATTGATCAATTATAATATGTGATGCGGGATCAAATAGTAATGTCACGGGAGAAGCACGTGGGGATGGGATCCGACCAGCGTCACGACAGACTAGATTATGTATTTTTGGATGGTGAGCTGCACTTGATAGTATCAAGCTGCCTACGTATCTACTTTGATAGGATCAAGCCTTTTCGTAGTTCGAGAATATTGTACTCTTCAATCTCGTGGATTTGGAGAGAATTTTGTAATACTAGTTTTCAGAGTGGAAACAGATAATGAGCCTTCTAGCTGATTAAGATGATATATATAGCGACTTATGTTGGGCCATGGGCTCGTCTTATTGGGCCGTCGGCTCGGGACCCATGATAGCAACGTATTAATGCTGCTTTATATCAATTATCTTATTCAATTACGGAAATACCCCTATTCATAATTGAAATCCATAATCCAAATATCAATTAAGTTGCATGTCATGGATAATGCTACTACTATGGGATGTGGAAAGTGGTGAGGGAATATTAGTAGACCATAGAGTGTGGATTATTAATTATTATCATTGGTATTGGACCATGGTAGATTAGATTTTCTACGTGTGGGGATAGAAAGTGATTATTAGGTCCAAAATCATTTGATTGTTCTAAAGAATGTCTCAAATGGGCACCAACTAATTAAGTACTTTCATAATTAAACTCAATTTTATCCCGTAATTGTAGCTATTGATGTATTACAAAAAATAATTATATTGAGATATAATCTTAGTGGTAAGACTTAAGTCTTTTAAGTCACATAAATCGATTTCACCAGATATATATAGTAATTCAATGTTATTAGTTTGTTGTTCATTACTTTTAATTTGTGACTAAAAAAAATCACAGATACTATTATTAATTCGACCGTTTTCATTCAAATTAAAAAAAATATATACTTGTAACAAAGACGTGCAACAAGTTGTCTACTGTAATTCTGTAAACTACAAAGCATATGCAAAGTGGAGGAAAGTCAAAGTTGGCTCTCTTTCTTCCTATCTTGCTATATTTATCAACAGATTTTAAGGATTTATTTCATACTATCTATATTGTGACACCCAATTGTATACGTGACCTATTAAATTTGTATATAATAATATCATAAATTGAAATAATGATATAATTGTATATAAATAACGACTTACAATTTAGATGATTTTACGATATCCAAAGAATATTTGTGGGGATATTTTGTTCTGTACATCACCAAGCAGACACCTAAACCATGTCCTGGGAAAACGAAAGAAATAAAAAAAAAAATAAGAATTTTAATTTGAAGCATTAATAACAAATGGCCAACCCTTTCATTTAATGTCAATTCATATCTATAATTTAATATTTTAACAACTTACACCAAACATTTATGTTCGTCCAAAGAAATCCCACTGATTTTGTAACACGCTTATTTTATTAGATTTGAAAGTTCAGTCTATTTTCAATAAGGACAGAGAACAAAATCAAACTATTTTATACTTTATTTTAAATTAATATCTAAAAACTCATTTAAATTTGATTTTAAATGTATTAATTAAATTAAAACTCGTTCAGGTTTACTCAGCTAGCAATAAAACCAAATCGAAACATTTTCTCACCATAAAATAGAATAATTTCGTTTCAGACAAATTCAATTTGTTTATAGCTAATAATATATATCCCTTCAGATATGGGCCACCAACTGACGTGGGATTAATAGGGCTACACTAATGCTCTTGAAGCCCATTTTTTAAATAAGTTACATAGGTTATTGGGCTTAACATCTATCTGTTGAATCCCAAGCCCATTTTTATTGTTTTTGGGTTAATATCACATTTAGTCCTTCAATTTTATATTAAGAATTATTTTAATCAATCTATTTTCAATTGCATTGAATATTTATTAAGTCATTTTACTGAATAATTTATTTGTCCCTTCAACCAATTTTAATAAAAAAGTAAGTCATATACCAATATGTCTCATTTGTATGAATAAATGTGTCAATCCAACCTTTTTGAATTCCACCCTAGCACTATAATAATCAAATATTTCCTTGGAATCTTTCAGGATTTTTGTGTCTCATATTTAAAAAAATTATTGACTCAATTTTATGAGGTCAAAAATTTTTCCTTTATTATTTGATATATTTGCACATATAATATGAATAAATAAAATCAAAATGGCATAAGAATGGCCCTATGGTTCACCAAATTAATTCCGTCCCGTGTGAAAGCGACCATTTTCTAATGGGAAAAGAGTGTGAACATATGATGGTCAGCTGGTCAAGATCCGGTCAGCCAGTCAAATCAAGTGTAGACAACCGTCTATGAATCTGTAAACCAAAAATTTATTTATTTTTTCAAATATTCTAATAATATTTATATTTCTTTTTTGGTAGTCAATAATATATCTATTTGGTGTAATTCTTCTTTTTTAATGGGCTATTTGGTGTGATTGGACTTGTTAACTATACTTTCTGGTCTAAATACGGCAATTATAAATATTCTAAATAATTATAAACCCTATTTGTCACAAAATTATTTCAATACGATAAGCTTGGTTTCGATCTTATTGCCCTTAACAATAATTGAGGGTAATAAAAGTCCCTTTTTCAAATACATAGAACCTTGAAAATAATTATTTGAATTCAATGCACTTAGTTAAATTCTCATAATCTAACTTTTAAAATAATCTAATACCATATCATAGAGATGCAGACATAAAGCCACCGTGGCCCTGTCCAATAATGCCCACTTGTGATAGTGCTAACAAAACCAAACAACTTTATGAATTATCCCACGTGATATTTATGCTTTTAAATTTAAATACTACAACTAAAACCCACAAAATAATTGTGTCACATTCTGCTTTTTTAGTGTTTTTTCAATTAAAAATGTGGTAATTATGTCTCAAACTCAAGGGCATTTTGGAATTTGAATTTCTATATATAAGATCAAGTCATTGCATTCACATATCACAACCCATAAGTAAAAAAAAAACAAAGAAACAAATTTACTAATAATTACTAAAATTTGCAAAGATGGAAGGATCAGGAGTACGCAGAGAGATGATCAACAATTTCAACGGTGGAAATTCATTGAGGAGGATCGAGTATGGCCGTCCGATTCCCAAGAGAGGGCAAGTGAAGATTACGATTGTCTCGGGATTGGCTCACTCTTTATCATCTATATTCTCTCGTTCTTGAGATATATAGAGGTTTAAATCGTACTCAGTGAAGAGAGTTAATGAAACAATCCCTAATTTTGGCCATTTTTAGAGCTTGAATGAGGATTTGCTTTTTTTGTTTTTTGCTTTTTTTTTTTCTAAGTTGGAATTTAATGTACAGTTTGCCCAGTTAATTAGTGAAGATTTGAGTTTTGGACTTTTACTTGGTGGGTTTTTTTTTTTTTTTGTAATTTTTTGGTGGTTTTACTAATGTGGGTTGTTACTATTCATGCTTCTTTTTTGATAAGTAAATACTAAGGTTCAAGGGGCAACCCCGGTAGAGTTGGTAAGGGCATTTGAACTTGTGGCCTAGGTCACGGGTTCGAATCCCACTGTGGGAATGCCTATTTGCCTTCTCTACACCTGTCAGCTATGGGCAACTTAAGCTGGTTTAGTTTACCTCTCTTGTGTGGTTTGCAGGCTATTGCACAAGAACGGGGTTTACCCAGTGCGCACGTAAAGTAGCGGCTGCGGGTTCCCTTCAATAATCAAGAACAATAATTACATCATAGAGCAAACCTAAATTAGCGGTGGCAAAATACAAATTAACTAAAAAATGAGGTCACAAATAATAAACACTACATACAACAAAAAAAAAACATGAACGCTTGCTAAAATAGGAGGGACCGACCCGGATCCGACTTCAGTTGTATTGGACCCGACCCTGACAGTGTGACATGTGGCAGGGGGTTTAAGTAATTAACGAAGTTAAGGAGGTTTTCAATTGGTTTATAATGGATATTAATCACTTAAATCAAATGACCTAAAATGAAACTTGGGCTGCAGGAATTACTTTCGGAAGCCCATTAATTGCACTACTGGATCCGGATAAGAAAATACGACCCAAATTGTCTTGGGCTTAAGTTGATCATTTTATGGCCCATGTTAAGATTACCCTTATTCTTTCAATCAGGCCCAAATAGTTGGGGCCTATGAAAATGATAATAATATGTGTCTTTGATCTAGGTCGAAATAAACGAGCTAGGTCAAGCCGAGCCACTAAGTACGACCCAACCGTAAGATAGATTATAGACTGCACTCGGGGTTCGACCCAAGCTGCCTACGTACCTTTCTTAAGGATCAAGTCTAACGTAGTTCAAATATAATAATGAGGTTCGTAATGATAGCTCGGTAGTAGAGAGGATAAGTACTAGCAAATCTCCCCCTTTTCCAATGAACAGAGCAGCTATTTATAGGAGATCCACCTTGTACGGATGATACAGATGTACGAACATGTGTCGTACACGTGTCCTTGATATACGGTCGGGATATGTCGGGTTCTTTTTGTACTTGACCCGTATAATAAAAACACGCGGGTCTTGTAGTGTTTTGCAATTAGTTGGCTAGTAAGGACCCTGACTGTAAATTAAGCCATATGGGTCTTAAGCTATATGTGTCGTATGTCCATATGGGTCTTAAGCCATATGGGTTGTATGTCCATATGAGTCTTAAGTCATATGGGTCGTATGTTCATATGGGTCTTAAGCCATATGGGTCGTATGTACATATGGGTCTTAAGTCATATGGGTCGTATGTTCATATGGGTCTTAAGCCATATGGGTTGTATGTCCATATGAGTCTTAAGTCATATGGGTCGTATGTTCATATGGATCGTGGGACTATGCCTATACGACCCACTTTGTTCATGTTATGGTTTTATTTGCCATGTTTATTAGTATGGTCCTCGGTCGCATGATTCTTTTGTGATACGATTCTTATCTATATCAGTCTTATTTTATTTACGAAAAAAATGGATTTAGTGAAATTACATACCTGTCCATTGCCGTTCTGCCCGTTCATGCCAAGTCACGTGCTGCGCCTGCACATAACATGGGGAATATACCTATTTTGAACCCCATTCCCAGCTGTAAAACTTGCGATATGAAATATCTATCTATATATCCACCACAAAATTAACCATGATTTTCGGAAACAGATCCGCAGACAAGCTCCAATCTTGCAGTGACGCAACCAATGGGCATTGTTGATTCAGTTTTTCTTTTTTTAGGAAAAAAAATACACCCTTCAAATAGATTATAAGAAAACCAGAAGACAACAGAGAAACAAGAAAAATCCCATAAGAAAAAAGAGCAGAAAAACAGAGAAAAGTCAGAGAGAGAGAGAGAGAGAGAGAAAGAGGGGGAGAAAATGGGGTACAATGAGGGAAAAGAGAAAGGAGAAAAAGAGAATGGAGTAATGGCTGTAGATTTTTTCTGGTCATACACAGATGAGCCACATGCCTCCCGCAGGAAACAGATCCTTTCTCAATACCCTCAAATCAGACAGCTCTTTGGCCCTGATCCCCTTGCTTTCCTCAAGGTCTGCATTTTTATATCTTTTCAAATGTATTTTGTTAGAATTAGATAGGGTGGTGATTTCTTTTGAGATCTGTGATGATATTGCTAATGTGGTTCGAATATTTAATCCCTTTTATGTGTTTGTGTTTCTTTTTATTGTTCTGATTTTGATGCATTGTGATTCAGGTGGATTTGTGATTTCGAAGATTGAATCTTTTTGTGTAGTTTGGTTTAGTTCTGTTGTTTCATTACCAATCCTTTGTGATTTTGGTGGATTTTTTATTTTTTTTGGTGTAGAGGTGTTGGATTATGTTCAATTTTAGGCCATATAATTGGCATCCTCTATTGCATTGAGCTTTGAATATTGTGTTTGCTTCTATAATACATGATTATCTTTTATGGGAATTTGATTGAATCATATGAGCTCACTTTGCGCATCTGTTTAGAGCATATCCACCTCTCCATCACTCCACCATTGAAAGAGAAAATCTTTAGATCCAAGGATAATAAATTATAGTTTCTAATCTTGGTCTTGCATGTTACATTGTAAAAACTTCTTCAGGGCTCATAATTTTCGTTTACATATGATCATATATTAGTTACTCAAAAGTTTATGATCAACCTGCATTGATGAGATTGGGAATTGGGATGTTGGGGGTAGTTGATCTAAAATCTAAATACATTAATCTTCGTTTCTATTCTTCGATTATATGATCTTAAATCTGAGACCTCAGTAAATGTTTGCTATTTTGCTTCTATACTGGCATGGTATCTCCTCATTAGAGTCAAATCTTTTGATTGTTTCATATGATATTTTCAGTTGTTTTGTTTTTACCTTATCATTTGAAGCAATTCTTCGACTCTCTAAAGTTTGCATTTCCTAATGTCTTGTTTCACAGATTTCTGCCGTTGTATTGCTTCAACTATGGACCGGAACCTACCTCCACAACTCATCATGGTTGAAAATACTAATAGTAGCATACTTTTTCGGCTCTTTCCTAAACCACAATCTCTTCTTAGCCATCCACGAGCTAAGTCACAACCTAGCTTTCTCAACCCCCGTCTACAACCGATGGCTCGGGATTTTCGCTAACCTCCCCATCGGTGTACCAATGTCCGTCACTTTCCAAAAGTACCACCTCGAGCACCACCGTTACCAAGGAGTAGACGGGGTCGATATGGACATTCCAAGCCTCACAGAAGCCCATGTAGTAACAAATATCGTCTCAAAATCCATATGGGTCGTTTTGCAACTGTTCTTTTACGCTCTTCGACCCTTATTTCTCAAACCAAAGCCACCTGGTAAATGGGAATTCATCAATTTTGCTATCCAAATAGCCCTTAATGCTGCTATGGTGTATTTCTATGGCTGGAAATCTCTTGGCTATTTGATTCTTTCGACGTTTGTTGGAGGTGGGATGCACCCAATGGCGGGCCATTTTATCTCGGAGCACTACGTGTTTAACCCCGAGCAAGAGACGTATTCGTACTATGGCCCGCTGAATATGATGACGTGGAGCGTGGGGTACCACAACGAGCACCATGATTTCCCGAGAATACCGGGGAGCAAGCTTCATAAGGTGAAGGAGATTGCACCGGAATATTACAACGGTTTGGATTCGTATAGGTCTTGGAGCCAGGTCATCTATATGTACATTATGGACCGGACGGTTGGGCCGTTTAGCCGGATGAAGAGGAGTTTATCAAAAAAGTCTACGAATAAAGCTGAATAGGCGAGTTTTTTTGAAAATTTGTGTGCCCTTTACTGTTTTTGACAGGTTAAATACAAGAGAGATTCGTTTTGAGTTGAACTCTCATTTGTACCATTTTATGGATTAGTATATGTATATGTTGCCAGTTTGTTTTATAGTTATCGACGGAGTTTATCATGTTGTTTTTGTTTGGGATGTATAGAATCGAATTGAACCTCAGACTTCTTTATTGGAAAAGTTAATAAAACACAGTTTATTATCTTAGATTAGTATTTTTATACTACTTAGAAATATATCATCAACAAATATATAGTAGTTACAGCAAAAGATGGACAAGAGTTGCTGTGGCGTAGTGGTTATCACTTTAGTCTTGCACACTAAAGGTCTCCAGTTCGATCCTGGGCAGCAACATTATTAATTTTTTTTTGCATGAACTATTATTTTATCCCACTTTTTCATGTTTGCTGTCACGTGAACCGTTGGATGTGACTCAAAAGTCAAAACCATAACAAGAAAAAGTTAAAAAAATATTAGACGAATTAAATGAGTGGCCCTTTCAATAAACGTCAAAATCAGCCATCAGCAGACGGAATCTTAATTCAAAAATTCATAAAATTAGAATCTTATATTATTATAAATCTTGACAAGTTGGGTAAGAAAATAAGATAAGGTGATCGATTGATTTGATTGCAGTCACGGGTCACATTTTGCCACTAGCTTCATTAGTTTTCTATTACCATATATATATACATATATAATTATATATATATATATATTCATGAACCGGTCCAGCACCACCGGACCGGACTTTCTTATTGGCTCCATGGAAAATGGAGTGGCTTTCTATTGGTTGTTTATATATTCCTTTTCTTTTTTATTTACATTTATGGAAAATATACACACCTATACTTACAGATTCATGGAAAACTATGTATATATATATATAATTATATATATAAGGTGACAAAGTAGGAGATAGAAAGAGCGGTGGCAGAGCTATGGAGTCTGGAAAATTGAAGAGGCTTCTTGCTGCTCTGCTGCCTATTCTTGCTTCTCTTATTCTTCTCTATTTCGATACTTTCCCTCAGGTTATTTCTCTTTAATCTTTTTTATCGTAATAAATGGAAAAAAAAAATCATTTTTTTGCATGCCCTTTTGTTAAATTTGAGTTCTTTATCAGCAGATCGATAAAAGTTGTAAGAAAAATCATCTTTTGATTTTGATTCCCCCTGGAAATTTCAATAGTTTCTGCACCTTTAATTTTATTGAGCTTTATTGTGCTATAATAATTCTTAGAAACTGCCTGTTGAGGATTATTAATCATTGCAAAGTTATGCTAATTTATTAACAAGAATTTATTCGACAGGCCTTTTACAGGAGCAGATGCAGCCTTACGCCCTATAGACATTATTGGGTAGCTAGCAATCGTATCGTGACAAAAGAGGCGATAATTTCCGGTGCAGGTTAGTCTGGGACATGATGATTTACTAAAACAAACAAAACCCTGATGATTTATTTTTAACGATAAACTATTTCTTGAATGTGGAAAATGACTAATGAACAGTTGAAGTAAAAGGAGGGAAGATTATATCAGTTGTTGAAGGAGATGATTGGCGAGGAAATACTTGGAATAAGCAAGTTTTTGATTATGGCGAGGCTGTTGTTATGCCTGGATTAATCGATGTGTAAGATCATATAACTATCCCCTTCCTTATTGCCTGCTTACTGTTATGGAAACTCACACAAAAATGTTCATCATTAGCAATAGAGTAATATAAGAAGAGGAACAAAACAATAATAAACAACAAAAGCAAGTTATTGAAAAGCTGCACATATAGTCTATGGTTATGGATCTTATTTAAAGTTGTATTTAAATCCTGCAATCTTCAATAATTGGTGTTTTTCTAAAAGTTTTTGATGCAAATAAATTTGGATTTTGTTCATGGTAGCCATGCACATCTTGATGATCCTGGAAGAACGGAATGGGAAGGATTTCCTTCAGGAACAAGAGCAGCAGCTGCTGGTAAATTGCTGTGTAAATAACACACACACACATATGTATATATATATATATATATATATGTAATATGTTACTTTGAACAGCATTGATGTGTAAATAACACATACACACACACACACACACATATATATATATATATATATATTCTCATGCCATCACCTGTCAATTTACTATATGAGAAATGAACTTCTTACAGGTGGAATTACAACATTGATCGACATGCCTTTGAATAGCCAACCATCTACAGTTTCAGAGGAAACTCTCAAACTTAAGGTAAAGATTCGTGACACATAGATTACGCTTTTACTCGATTTTCTCTTAGCATTTCCTGAGGTTGTTATGACCGAACAGTTAAAGATGTTAACTATCTACTTTGATTGTTATCTAACTCGGGCTTTCTCCAAATCCTTTTGTGTTCGTGTATTCAGATCAATGCTGCTAAAGGGAGGATATTCGTCGATGTTGGTATGATTTTTCTGCCATTTTTGATTTTGCGTATTAATTTCAATATGCTCGTCTTGATTTTGCCCTCAACAGGATTCTGGGGAGGCCTTGTCCCGGAAAATGCGTTCAATAAAACTTCGTTGGAACGTCTTCTTGATGCTGGAGCACTTGGACTCAAGGTTCTCTTTAAATTATAATTTTACATCTGAGTTTTTATTACTGTTTAATCTTGAATATTGAGTAGAATTTTTTCTTGTTTATTGTGCATAATCTGATGTTTTTGATCTTTTTTGTTAGTCCTTCATGTGTCCTTCAGGAATCAATGACTTTCCCATGACAAATTCCAGGCACATAAAGGTATCCATATAGCTATTTCAATACAATATAGCTATTCAATGATATTATCATGCAAGTTTTTCAAATATGTGTGCTGTAAATGATGATTGGAATGTGATATATGTAGGCCTAAATCATCATGTAAATCAGTTTTTGCTTAAAAAGATTATAATGTTATTTCTTTTGGATACAATTAGATGAAATCTGATACATTTAGCTTCTTGTAGGAAGGGCTGTCTGTATTGGCGAAATATAAACGACCATTGCTTGTACATGCTGAGATTCAACCAGAAGTCGAAGATCAAACATTCAATGATATCGGCAAACCAACATCTTACTCCACATATCTCAAAACTCGACCTGCTTCAATGTGAGATATATGACTATGTTTTTCGTTTAAAAAATATAGAAAATTCGACCCTTTCGTTTAATTTTTAACCCTCAAACGGCCCACAATATTTTAATATTATTCAGGGAAGAAGAAGCAATAAGAGAGCTCTTGACTGTAACAAAAGACACCAGGCCTGGAGGCCCTTCTGAAGGAGCCCATCTTCACATTGTTCATCTAGCTGATTCCAGATCCTCTTTACAACTTATAAAGGTAATAAATATTTCGTAAATTAACATTTTTTTTAGTTCACTTAATATGGTTTTATCTTTTTTTTTATCCCTTTTTTTAATTATAGGACGCTAAGAAAAGTGGCGATAGCATTACAGTCGAAACGTGCCCCCATTATTTGGCCTTTTCAGCAGAAGAAATCCCAGATGGAGATACTCGTTTCAAGTGCGCCCCGCCTATTCGTGATGCAGATAATCGAGAAAAACTATGGGAAGCTTTACTGGTATTTTGAATACGATTATTCACAAGCTCTAAAAACTATTCAATAGTTTGTAATTTGTATCACTAAATCACAATCATGTTTCAGAATGGAGATATTGATATGTTGAGCTCTGATCATTCACCTTCAGCTCCAGAACTTAAGCTCTTTAACGAGGGCGATTTTCTTAAGGCATGGGGTGGCATTTCTTCTTTGCAGGTTCATACTCGATAAGAGTTATTTTTGAGGGCCCTTTTAAGAATCGTTGTTTGTAATTTGAGTGTATATTTGCAGTTTGTTCTTCCTGTAACATGGTCATATGGACGTAAACACGGGATTAGTCTAAATCAATTAGTTTCTTGGTGGAGTGAGAAGCCTGCAAAACTTGCAGGCCAAGAACTCAAGGTAATAATGATAATATATTAATAATCGATCAAATATCTATATAACTAATGCTTAAACGTTATTACAAACTTTAATGTTTTCGCAGGGGGCGATTGCTGTAGGAAACCATGCAGATATTGTCGTGTGGGACCCTGAAGTGGAATTCGAACTCGATGAAAATCACCCCATTTACCTTAAGCATCCGGTATAGTACAATTAGCTATATATATATATATACACTATGTTTTAAGAATGGGAAAGACTAAATTCTGCTAATTATCGGTGCAGAGTATTTCAGCATACATGGGATCAAAACTGTCGGGAAAGGTTTTAGCGACATTTGTAAGAGGAAATATTGTTTACACAGAGGATAAACATGCTAATGTTGCTTGTGGTGTCCCAATCTTGGCTAGATGAAATTAAGGTATACAAAAACGCGTGTTTTATGTATTGATGATTTATTTTTCTTTTCGTTCTCTTATATTGGTTTCGTTCGATTAAACCAGGTTTAGGGCTCGAAAGATGGGGTTTAATTGCTGTCCATAAAGAAATTGAATATGGATTCATTCTGCAACTGAAAGTAAATGTAATGTACTGCAACAAGATTGTACATACTTTTATCTGATCATTATCGTGATCATATAACAAAATTTGCCCGAGTTTGGCTTTGTAGAATTTTGAGTTTCGAGATTATCACAGTTCAGGATTTGGATTGGAAAAATGTTCTATTCATATTTTTCTGGGTAACAATTTCCATTTTTGTTGTGGCCATAAACTAATTAGGCCTTAGTTTAAGCAGCAAAATCAAATCCCTTATGAACTATAATGTAAAGTTAAGCGTGTTCAATCAGCATCGCCTATTGACCCGAATTTATCGAATCAAAGCTATATACATTCGTTTTAGAATTTTTTTTTCTTCAAAAAAAGTAACTTTGTTTTTTTCTTTTCTTCACATGAGCTTGAAACTCGAGTACTAAGATGCATCGAATTCAATAGAGCCAGTTTAACAAACACCATTTGATATACACATACACATATGATGGTAAAAGAGGCTAATTAGTTATTTACAGCCAATACTTGAAAGCGCTATCCTGCTTAATAGCGACTTTTATGATAACTAATTTTTCCCACCTATTCTACTTTCTTTGTGGATAGGAAAAAGAAATCTGTCCTTCCATGAAACTCATCCACTGGAATACACCTCTGCCGCACCCTATACTCTCCCGCCACCCAGCCACCACCACACGATCCTTCGCCCTATCCACTGAGTCACAGCCCCACCGAGTCAAACTAGCTGAGTCACTCCAATCCGAAACACTAAAAATCCTCGAATGGCCTTCAGTATGCACCCAGCTCTCATTCTTCACCTCAACCTCCATGGGCCTCGCCGCGTCCCAGTCTGCAAGAATTCCCTTGGGAAGAAGTCCAGTAGAGAGCCTCCGTCTGTTAGCCCAAACCTCAGCGGCCGTGGCGATATCCCGGCCGTTGGATTTCTCTGGAATCGAAGATGTTTCGAGGATTGTTGACGCGGCTGTTGCAGGTGGAATGCTGTCGATGGGAGAGCTTTGTGCTGTGAGCAGGACACTGAGATCGGCTAGATCATTGATCGAACAGTTGGAGGAGATTTCGTCGCTCTGTGATTCGTTTGAAAGGTGTCTAGTTATTGCTTGATGTTTATTGTTTACTCGCTGTGTAGAAAAGGAAAAAAAAGGTTGCATGAGTATAATTGCTGTCCATCCCTGCGTGAAATGGATTTACGATGCAAGTAAGGTTGTAAATGTGTATTGAAAATTTGAAAAAGGTACTCAAATTCCGTGAATCCATTTCAATGCTCTGATAGACTGATAAGGTGGACACTTCTATAACATTCAAACCAAGACCAAACACAAACATAGTTCTCTTGTTTCAATTAATTGACACAGCAAATGCAGCTTAACTAGTTAAATGATCCCCAGTTAGCTTCTAGTTAGTTGTTTCATTGGGTTCTTTATTGAACAGGTACACCCCACTGCTTGAAATTCTTCAAAATTGTGATTTTCTGATGGAATTGGAACAAAAGATAGAATTCTGTATAGATTGTAAATTATCAGTAATCCTTGACCGAGCTAGTGAAGAACTGGAATTCATAAGATCAGAACGAAAAAGAAACATGGAAAATCTCGAGGCAATGCTGAAGCAAATATCCACTCAAATTTTTCAGGCTGGAGGAATTGATAGACCCTTTGTGACCGAGCGAAGATCAAGAATGTGTGTAGCTATCAGAAATACACATAGGTTCTTACTTCCTAAAGGAGTAGTTTTAGACTCTAGCGCCTCTGGAGCAACTTACTTTATGGAGCCCAGGGAGGCAATTGACTTGAATAATCTGGAAGTCAGGCTATCAAACTCTGAAAAGATGGAGGAGCAAGCTATACTGAGCTTTCTTAGTGCTGAAACTGCAAAGTCCAGTAGACAAATCAAGTACTTGTTAGATCGAGTATTGGAAGTAGATCTTGCATTTGCAAGAGCGGGTCATGCTCGATGGATAAATGGGGTCTGTCCAAATTTCAGTTCAGGAAATTGTGAACACAATTCGTTATCAGTAGATGTGAATAGCATACAACATCCTTTGCTGCTCTCATCTTCACTGGGAAAACCGTTTAATCATTCCTCAGATAAGGAAACTGGCATGATAAAATCTGATCCAGAGTTTGGTGATTCTAGTTTTCCTGTGCCTGTTGATATTAAAATTGGGAATGGGGTAAAGGTGGTTGTAATCTCAGGACCTAATACAGGAGGTAAAACAGCTTCCATGAAAACTCTAGGACTGGCTTCTATAATGCTGAAAGCTGGAATGTACCTTCCTGCACAAAATCATCCACGCCTTCCTTGGTTTGATCTTGTTTTGGCAGATATTGGTGATCATCAGGTAATTGATTTCTCTCATATTTTTCCGGCGTTTTCTTTACTTTGTCGTGATATAGGACCCATATTGATGTATAATTTCTCATCTCCAATTGAAGTCTCTAGAACAAAGTCTTTCAACCTTCAGTGGGCACATATCACGAATTTGTAAAATCCTGAAAGTGGCTTCCGAAAGATCTCTTGTCCTTCTTGATGAAATTGGAAGTGGAACTGATCCTTCAGAAGGTGTGGCTCTTTCGACCAGCATATTGCAGTATCTCAAGGACAGAGTTAATTTGGCTGTAGTGACAACTCACTATGCAGATTTAACTCGTTTAAAGGAAAAGGATAAGCGGTTTGAGAATGCTGCAATGGAGTTTTCATTGGAGACTCTACGGCCCACCTATCGGGTTCTTTGGGGAAGCATTGGTGATTCAAATGCATTAAGTATTGCAAAATCAATCGGGTTTGATGGGGAAATTATTGAGCAAGCACAATCTTGGGTAAAGAAGTTAACACCAGAAAAGATGCAGAGCTTTAATAGTTTGCTTTATCAGTCCCTATCTGAAGAGAGAAAAAAATTAGAAGCTCAAGCCAAAAAAGCTGCTTCTCTTCATTCAGACATACTGAAACTTTACTCTGAGGTAAGATTTCAGAACTTGATAGAACATTAAATTCGTATAATTTTTTTAGATCATGCCTTTTCATTTATTTCTCCATTCCCCCCTGTTGAAGATAAACGATGAGGCAGATGATCTTGATATGCGTGAAGCAGCTCTTAAGGCGAAAGAAAGCCAACAGATTCAAGAGGAATTGAACACCGTGAAGGCCGAGATTGATACCATAGTACAAGAATTTGAGAAACAACTGAAAACTGCAGGGGCCAATGACTACAATATGCTTTTGAAGAAAGCAGAATCCACCATAGCCTCCATCGTTCAAGCTCATCAGCTTTCTGATGTTCCTGTTGATAGTAATGCTAATAGTTCCTACACACCACAGATTGGAGATAAAGTTGTTATAAAGGGTTTAGGAAATAAGTTGGCCACTGTAGTAGAACCACCATCAGATGATAATACAGTCCTTGTCCAATATGGTAAAATCAGAGTCCGCTTAAATTGTACCAGTATAAATGCTCTTGCTGATGGTAATGGTGCATCCCCACGATCAAGAAAGAAGGTACGGAGGTTTCTTAAGACCACTTATTCCCTTTGTTCGTTTACGTTTATGAGTATACAATTTGAATCATATATTAAGTGATAATGCTCACTATATAAAATGAAATTTGAAACTATAGGGTCAGAGGATAAAGAGACTCAAGAATCTGAGTAGTCTTTCAGAAACCATAAAAAACGAGGCGGGTTCTTATGGTGCTGCAGTGCAGACATCTAAAAACACAGTGGATTTACGAGGAATGAGAGTTGAGGAAGCTACTCTACATGTCGACATGGCCATCAATTCAAGAGGGTCTAAATCAGTTCTGTTCATCATACATGGAATGGGCACTGGAGTTTTGAAGGAGCATGTGCTTCAACTACTAAAGAACAATCCACGTATCGCAAAGTTTGAACAAGAAAGCGCGATGAATTATGGGTGTACAATTGCATATATCAAGTGAGAATGCTTCTATCTAGCCATAAGATGAAGCAACATTTTCTTTTCCAGTTTTGATTAAAACTTGTGTAAATAATTTATTTTGGATCACTGATCCCCATGGCATTATATAACACTTGTGACTAGAGGTGGCAAGCGGGTGGTCGGGTTGGGTTTGGGTTGGTTTCAACGGTTCAGTTCTTAAATGAGTTCGGTTTTTAAATGTTTTTGAGGTGGAACCAACTCAACCCAGAACGGAACTGAAGTCAACCCAAAAGAGAACTAAGCTTAACCCGACTTAATACCTTTTGTTCTTTATAATTTAGATTATTGGCAAGCTGTTTGAGGCCTAATTTGAAATTAGTTGGACCCAACTTTGAACCAAGTTGGAACCCATTAAGAACTAAAAATAATTTTTTAGGAACCAACCAAACCCAAACTAGTTTAATTGGGTTGGAACCACGGTTCCGGAATCATTTTTACCACTCCTACTTGTGACTTGAGAAAATACTATGGGCTGTCAAGACAAAATACTCAGGCCATTATAACAGTGGGTTTGAATACAAAACATGAACCTCGTAGAATTGAAGTCCAATATCCCAAAGTGTAACCCCAATTCCACTGTATGTTTATAGATCCCTAGAGGACCTATTTGTACATTTTTTATAATAAGTGGGCTTGATCCATAAAAATATTATTCAAACTTGTACACTTGTAGTTAAGCAAGGGTTTAGGATTTTTGGAGCAAGGTAAAGGAATAGTCCAAAATCTACCAATTCTTACGGCCCTCTAAGAGTCGTGTTGTTTTTTCCCATAAAATAAAAAGAGTCGCTATCAACCGCCTTTGATTAAAGAAAACGCGACTAAAGAAATTCCTTTTAAAAAGGGCAGGGGCCACAACACGGGATGTGTTCTCTACGAGTCGCTTGGATTGATCTTTAAACAGTAGTGAAAGTTTTTAGTGCCGAGAAGAATATACTAGAAAAGCTATGGCGGGCGGCGGCGGAGGGGCGGTGAAGGAGGTGAAATCGAAGGCGGAACTCGACGCCGCTGTCGGTGAGGGCACACCGGTAATCTTACACTTTTGGGCGTCGTGGTGCGAGGCGTCGAAGCACATGGACCAAGTTTTCTCTCATCTCTCTACCGATTTTCCTCTCGCTCTATTCCTTAGGGTATGTGTGTGTGTGTGTTTGTTTCTCTGTATTTCGCACTTCTATTGTTTCGTTTCGTGAGTGAAGGTGAACATGAGGTTCGTGCTATTTGTTTTAAATTAAAGGATGTATGGAACAGCAGAGTCTTGGTGTGTTATTGCGTATGTTATTGTTGATCTCATCTGTGGTATTTGTCCTTCTTGGAGTAGAGAGTTGAATTAGGAGTTTTAACCTCAAACTGGAGTTGAAAAAGGAGAAGTTTTGGTAAAACATGATGTGGCTTTTGTATGTCTGATAGGTCTTAGGTATTTATGTGATCAAGTTATGGGTGTCATTGCTTGATTTAATCCAAATTATGTGGTGAAGCAACCCGTTGAAGAATCTAATTGCAGTTTCAATGACTTTAATCAATTCTGAAATAAGAGAGTGGAAAATTTTATGGATGCAGAAAAAGAGACATTGTTTTAAAGATGGATATGCATATGCCCTCTGTAGTCTGTTAATATTCATTTCTTTCTTGCCCTACTTCAGATTTGAGAGTTATTTTTGCTGACATTAGTTCTTTGTTGATTGATATTTTAGGTTGAAGCTGAAGAACAACCTGAAATTTCTGAGGCGTTCTCTGTTTCTGCTGTACCATACTTTGTATTCTTTAAGGTACAAACATTACATTTATTGTTAGTGTTGGCTAGTTGCCTCTTTCCTTGAGGAATTTTAATTTACTGCACACAAATGCCTTCGAAGTGCACTTTCAAAATTGTAACATTGACGGCTTTTTACACGAATTTCTGAGGATGTTTGTTACTGGAGGAGAGATCAGCTACCTTAACAAATTCGTGGAAATTTGTTTAAATACGTTAAAGCACTTAAATAGTTAAGAAGAGGTTTCACTTTTTATTCTTGGGTTGATTGTTTAATGCTTTTAGTGCTAACAAATACAAACTTCACTGGCTACCAAATACTAACAAGCCTTTCTATCTAAACAATTTGAATTTCTGCACAGTTTCCAAATTATACCTTTGGTTTAGATTCCATGACTTCCCCCCTTCCCTTTCTGTCCAACGGAATACAAGATCTATCTTTGGCTCTGTAGCTATCTAATTGAGATATTCTTTTGATTCTATTAGGGTGGTAAGGCTGTTGACACATTGGAAGGCGCTGATCCATCTAGTTTGGCCAACAAGGTTGCTAAAGTTGCAGGATCAATCAACCCTGGTGAACCTGCAGCTCCTGCTAGCCTCGGGATGGCTGCTGGGCCCACAGTTCTTGAAACAGTTCAGGAGTTTGCCAAAAAGAATGGTGAGTCCGAGGGTGGGAACAAATTGCCGTCTGGTATGGGTGGCAATCTCAAGGAAAAACTTCAGCAGCTCGTTAATTCTCATCCAATCATGCTTTTCATGAAAGGCAGCCCCGAGTCTCCCAAATGTGGTTTTAGTCAAAAAGTAGTTGACATCTTGAAGAAAGAAAAGGTCAAGTTTGGAAGCTTTGATATCTTAACCGATAATGATGTTCGAGAGGGTTTGAAAAAGTTTTCAAACTGGCCAACATTTCCTCAGCTCTACTGTAAGGGAGAATTTCTTGGTGGTTGTGATATTGCAATTGCTATGCATGAAGGTGGAGAACTCGGGGAAGTTTTTAGAGACCATGGAATTGAAATATTTGATTCTGACAAGGGAAAACCCGTTGAACAAGGAGGTATAATTGAACCATCAGGCCTGAGTGCAGCCACAAGTGAACGCTTGCGGGCCCTTATCAATTCAAGTGCAGTTATGTTGTTCATGAAGGGAAAACCAGAAGAACCAAAATGTGGGTTTAGTCGTAAGGTAGTTGATATCCTCCGACAGGAGAAAGTTAAATTTGGAAGTTTCGACATTCTTACAGATGATGAAGTCCGTCAGGGACTTAAAGTCTATTCTAATTGGTCCAGTTACCCACAGCTATACATAGATGGTGAGCTTATTGGTGGATCAGACATAGTATTGGAGATGCAAAAAAGCGGAGAGCTTAAGAAGATTCTAGCCGAGAAAGGGATCTCTTCTAGTGAGACCCTCGAAGATCGCTTGAAACAGTTGATAAATTCTTCGCCTATAATGCTATTCATGAAGGGTACACCAGATGCTCCAAAATGTGGATTCAGTTCAAAGGTAGTGAATGCTTTGAAAGATGAGGGTCTTGAATTTGGCTCGTTTGATATTCTGAGTGATGAAGAGATTAGGCAAGGTTTGAAGACGTTTTCGAATTGGCCAACTTTTCCACAGTTGTATTACAAAGGTGAGTTGATCGGAGGATGTGATATTGTGCTGGAGATGCGTAATAATGGCGAACTGAAGGATACTCTGTCTGAGTAAACTGAGTCATGAGTTGATATTTGGTTTATGCATATTGCTCTCTATTGATTTTCTTTTCACATACTGTTTTAAGTTGAGTGATTTGGAACTTTTTTATGCATACTTTGTTAAGCCATTGTTGGCCATTGGTAGTTTTTGAAGCTAGTATAATGGTCTTGTGAACATGCTATAAACATTATATCATGGTGAAGTTTGCAGGGGGGATAAGTCTGATTATCTGCTTACCAGTACTTATGAAAAGCATCTAATTAAAAACCTGCAGTAATTCGAATATAAGGGTCTGTTTGGATGACTGTTTTTAAAGTGTGTTTTTGTTTTTGCAAAATAAAAACATGAAAAAGGCGTATGGTTGGGCTTGTTCCCCCTTTTTGAAGAATATAACTTCAAAATGTGTTATTTTGCAGAATAGGTTTTATCTATTTTTAAGTTTTACAAAACACTTTCACACTTCAAACTAAAAAAATACGACACTTAAACCCTTATTGAAAAAGAATATTTTTTCTCTCTCCTCATTTTACTCATCCTTTCATCAAAATACATAGAGAGAGAAGAGAGGTGTTCCCGATTTTTTTCTCAGAATAGTCAACCAAACAAGATTTCAACATTATTTATACTGCAAAATTATTTTGATAAAACTATTCTACAAAATTATTTTGTAAAACATCAAAAACAAAAACAATCTATACCAAAATTGTATGTAATTAACTTCGCCCATGTTATAACACATGGATTTCTCTGTTGTTAATATAAATATATATAGGAAAATTCTGGTTCCGTACAAGTTTAATGTAAAATTATAAATTATGAAGCAGGTAAATTTACATATATTATTGATTAGTTGTAAATTGCCCATAGAACTTCACAAAAATACAATTCAAAAGGTCTATGTAGTCGCACTGATGACATTGACAAGTTGGTATGAAAAGTCTATCAATTTGAATTTTATGTCTCTATCGTTTCCTAAAGAACAAAAGCTTCGATCTCACTATTAATTTAAAGTCACCTTAGTTGAATAATAATAATAATAATAATAATAATAATAATATTGACTTGGAAAAAAGGGAAAATTTGACAAGAATTCAATAAAGAATTCTCTCAACATCTTACACAGAACTCCACTAGACTCCTAACTAACACTTTCCGAAATTGGAAAATTGAGTCCAAAGACAACTTGCATATAAGATAATTCCACAACAAAGGCAGCAAATTAAACACAATTTACCAAAACACATACATATATATATATATAAATATATATATATATATATATATATATATATATATATATATTTATATATATTGCAATAAAATTATGAAATTTAAACTATAAAAACCTCCTAAGTTTGTTGATGCAATGACTGTTGTTGTCATGCATGTATTTGGAAAGGCATTGAAGCAAGCTCATTTCCAGAGTCTTGAAATGTTCAATCTCCATTTGCAACTCCATTTTCTCCTCTCTGAGCTTTTTGTTCTCTTCCATAAGCTCCATTGTTATTACTGGATCAGTGCTGTTATTATCATCATCTTGTTGATGATGATGATGAGTTGAAGAAGCTCTTAAAAATGGCGGAAATGCACCTGGATATTCACATTTTTTGCGGGTTATTTCAACCAGGAGATGCCTGTATCCTCTCTGGAATTTCTCATGCTGGAATTCCCATCGTTTTGTTGCTGTTTTCTTGAAACCCTTTATATATATATAGTCCAATGAATCTATATTAGTTAAAACTATAGTTATATTGTATATATATATATATATATATCGAGAAAATACGTGCTATGGGCCATGCATGCAAATCGAAACCTGAATTTGGTCTATATATATAACACCATATCTTGATTTTAGGAGTATAGGATTTATAGATAATGATAACAATTTTCGGAATCAGTTGTGGGGAACTGCAGGAAAAACTTATTTAATTAAACGGGTGTTTATGAGGCCTTCTCATATGCATATGATAGTTTCATGATAAAATAATTGGTACACAGCATAATTAGGGTTTTATGGTTTTTATTCTAATATTTTCATATATTTTATAATACTCAACACACTGTAAGGGCACATGTAAGGCGTTAACTACTAGAGTATGTGTTTTACACAAATATTTTTCATTAAAAATATATGAATATGACTAAAATATCACTAAAATAATTCCCTACGAAAGTGATTAATTTGACCGAACAAAGGGATACAAATAAAATTTTCTCCGATTAATATGTGTCAAGAAGAAATGTCATAGATTAATAATTAATCGACTCAGTCAAACAATTCCAATTTTTTTTTTTTTTAATATTAGTTCTAATATTAAGCATCCTAGCTAGCTTCTTCTCAAATATTCAATGGCTAGCTGTAGCATGACTATTTTGACTATTCATTCTCACATATATGATCCAATTTTACCACTATCCTTTTCCAAACTATACATCAAATGAATTATCTGATAATTGGAAAATAAGTTGCCATGATCTAATTAAGCAAAAGAAAAAAGTTGTACTGAAATTAACAAATTAACATAAATTACAGTTTATGGCCACATCTGCTTTTAACACAAAACACGAAATAAAGTTGATGATAATAATTTTTGTATTGAAAATGGAGACTCACATAAGTATTAAGCTGTCGAATGAAGCTGGAAAAATTATTGTGCTTGAAGTATTTAGGCAACATCAACTCAGAAAAATCAGCCGGAGACCAAACGACAAACCCATTTCCCTCCGTATTCCACGAAATAATCCTCTCGCCGTCGCCGCCGCGCCGGTCATCTTCTTCCGCCTGCAAGAGATCATAAGTCTTGGAAAGAAACGGCGCCGGGCTCTTGATTTTCCGGGTCATTCCTGTGAGGTGCATGCTTTAGCCCTGAATGTTCTAAAGCAGCCAAATATATATATATATATATATAGTGACTATCTGAATATATATATATATATATGTATATGTATATAATTTGTTAGTACTGTTAATCTTCTTGGAAAGTAGTATCTATATAGGTGCGTTTTGTGGAAGGTGCCTTCTTGCGACTTTCTCTATTCCCACTGTTTATTTAAGGGTTTCTCGAGGGTGCTTATTGCAACCTTTTTTGTCTTCAACTGTATGTATGATTCACTTTTAATATCACAGGAAATTGGTCAAATTGCTTTTAGCGTGTAAGAATCATAGTGAAATTTTATTGGAACTAAAATATGACATTTTTTTCAATGACGCTATTGGTCTCATTTAAGTAAAAAAAAAGTGATATTTTTAGTGTAATCTATATATTTATTGAGCATATAAGCAATGCTCAATTATATTTTATCGTCGATCAATTAACTAATATATTTGAAAAGGAAACCATAAAGTTAAAATAATCCTATAATTTATCTGAATATTAACTTTGTATTTTCCTTTAATTTTACTCTAAAATGTAAAGGTAATTAAAATGGTGAGAGCATATGATCAATGAAGTGTGTTTCCGTGGAAGGAAGGGCCGCGAAACCCAAAATGCATTATTATTTCGAAGTGTCTCGTAGAGTGACGCTAATAATTATTTGATCAGCTAATAAGTATTTTAATAATTAATATAATATTATTGGATATTTATTGATTATATCTATATTTTAATAATCGTAAGAGCCGTGAAGTTTCTCGATTGGGAGGACAAAAACAATTTACTACTGAAAACTATTGAAATACAACAATTAACTATACATTAAAGTTCACAAACAGAACGATAAGTACAATTATTTTAATTCTATTTTGGTGTTTGATACCTTAGTCTTTACTACGTATTTATTGGAGCTCAATCTTGTAAAGGGATAATATTTACTTAAATTGGAACCAAAAATATAATCTCTAAAATCATTCGTCTTTTTCTTAGGGTCAAAAATCAAAATCCCCCGTCTTAAAAGTTTCAATATTTTATATTTATTATCCGCTCTCGTCATGCACTTGCAATAGTAACTTTATTTGACTCGGGTCGGGTGATTAACTAGTCCTCCCAAGGCCCATCTACCACTCCACATGTATTCTGTTAATATATGGGCTCCAATGTTAGCAGCCCAAAATAGAATCGAATTGGGCTAAAAAATAGCCCAACCCACAGAAACCAATGTTGTCAATGAATATATTCGTATTTGTTAGTATAGTGATGTTAGCTTCATAAGGGTTACATTATATGGTGAACAAATTGTCACTTGCTCTGTTTTTATATGCTCAAGTTTGTCAAATCATTTCCTCTCATGTAATTTTCAACTAATGTCGCAATTCGACTCACATTAAAATCGCTACATTAACACTTCCTCACAACAAAAATTCCACAAATTATTGAAATCGAGCCCCTTGTTTACAAACATAACACCTTTCGAAACTTTAGCATTTCCTAATTTGAATCAATTTCTATCTACATAAATGGCAAAGGCATGCATAGAAGTCATAATATATTAATCGCATCGACTTGAGAAGAAAATTGCATGTTTCAGACAAAACTTATCACATTCCAATTATGTTGTTCTCATACACTCTAGCACACGACACAAGATTCGTCTGTAATTTTTGTACAATCTATAAGGTGAAGAACTATTTAACGTAAAATCAAAACACGAGAAGGCACAAAAGCAAACAACAGAACAAGAAAAGCGTAACCCTGTTCAGAGATTTATCAGCCTCTAACTCTCTTCGTCTCAACCTTGGCGATCTACTTCCAACAGAGTGGTATGAATTGGGATACGTATATAGACTCTGTGAATTACCAAACACTCTAGCATACACCATCTCCCCCATCATTCCCACTGTCGGATTATCAACAGTCATTTCTGCAGCACCACGTCGATCAAACAATGGAGAAGATGAATTATGAGGGCTCTGATAAGGACCCCGAGATATAATTTGCTGGTCTGGATTTAACACTTCGGTTAGACCCTTTAAGCCACAGGCTGGTGGCCTAGGAGGTATAACTTTACCTTCGGGTTCAGATTCTGATAAAGATTCGCCTCGGCCATATAGAGGGACCATCGTTTTTTCAGATATTTCGGCCTTGCAAACAGGGCACTGTGGGAGTTCATTTGAAGCAAGAGAAGCATTTTGGGTGTCAAACCATTTGTATATGCAAGGCCAACAGTAGAGATGACCACAAAGGGTCACCACTGGATCACGAGCAAAGTCTAGGCATATACTGCAATCGAAACAAGCACGGGTTTTTTCGGGTTCGGTTGCTTGTGTAGGGATAGATTCCCATCCTTGCACAAAATACTGCTCGAACGCCATTTCTGTAGTCGATTAACCTCTGCAGAGATGGGAATAAATTATTAGGCTATTGGTAGAGATGAATCAACTACTAAGAAGTCTTTAAGTACTAATAGATCAGGATTCAGATGTATGTTTGCAAAAAATTTATTATTTCTTAAATGTTCACATCCATACATATGATTCATCCACCAACTAATAAGACACAAAGAATAGGCCAAACAATAAAGAGAAAATAGAAGAAAAGTCAGTCAGCAATCAGCAGTAGTGAAGAAAGTTCTCATCTAATCAATAATTAAGAGGTGGTAGACAACAATTTATACACGGAGATTGATGAGTAGCTTCCAAGTATTATTCCACCAACCCATCACGTGAATAATATTAATCCATTAAAGGGACCCAAAGGTAAAATATACCAGAAACAATATTGATATCTTCTAATCATGGTATAGATTATCAGGTTTTGAAGGAAAATTATGATCGCATGATCCAAAAATCTCTTCGGCCTCAAGTGAGAAATGTTCGAAACACCTCAAAATATCTCGATCGAGTATGCATAAATCCCGATATATGTACTCAATTAAACCTTTCCCCCAAGCCTAATTGATTTAAATCCCTCTGATTATCAATTATCATATGCTGCAAGACCTAACTTTCCTGGATAATATCATCCCAGGATTCAAATGGTGAATAGTTTCATTTGTGCATCAATTCCACAAAAACTAGAGATAATAATACCTAACATTTCTAATAGCTAATGAAAAAATCCTCAGAAATTTCAATCATCGATTTCGTAACAATTATTCAAAATATTTCGTATTTAAACTTTAATGGAGCGATCAAGCTAACACACTAGTTTATTTCCAGATTACAGCTCGCAAAGAACAAAGCCTAACATAATTCATGAATCTCCCTGCTACTTCACGAAAAATTACGAGGTAAAAATCAATAGTATAATCGAGCTTATGAACCAAAGATTGAGTAACGAAAAACATACCAGATCGATTCAATGAAATCTTCAGAGGGAATTTAGCTTCTGACAATATGACTGGTGGCCTGGGTGAGATATGATATCAATTAATTAGTTGGAGGGCTTTTATAAGTGGGATAATAATTTCAATAATATCCCATTTTTTTAAAATTAAATAAAAAAACATACGATGACGTGGCAGGTCTTAAGTGTAATGGAAGCCAATTTCTAATTTGTGGCTTGATTTCAAAAATTAGGTTCATAGACGTAGGACTAAAAATGCCAATTAGAAACTTCTAATACTATGCATAGTCATAAATGACCCTAAAATATATTATTTTCAATTTTAGTTTTGGATATTTAATGAGATTTACGTAATTTATTATTATGAAAAATAATAAAATATCGTCCCCGGATAAAAGTACTTATATTATTATTTGTACTTCAATAATTTATTTTTAGAAAATGTTATATTTATTATTTTAAATAATTGTGTTTGATAATATTTAGATGAATGTTGAGAAGGAAAAAAAGGTGTACTTTGTGCAACAAAATCAACCGTGGCAACTTTTGTCAATATTCGGCCTTCTAGATTCATTGCTTGCCCGACCCGATTACCCGGTTCCAAATATTTATTGCTTGTTTGACCCGATTACGAAAAAGCTAGATTATTTTATGCGCTGCCCTTCTAGATGGGTTGCCCAAAATAATCATTAGTGAAAGCACTATTACGTATGTGGGGTAAATATGTTGGTTTTAGGTCTAAAATAAACATTAGAAAAATATGCACCTGATATATGTTATAAATAGATGATCAATAAATTATTGTCCAAATTTCACCTTTCTGTAACTAATTGAGCTGCCCATGCAGGCTGATCAACAAATTGTTATAATATATATCGTTGTTTTATAATAAAATAAAAGAAGTAACTTTAGCATGATTATTTTTAAAATTAAAAGTTATAAGAAAAAAAAAAAAGGGGTTGATATGTGCTTTATTGTTGATATTTTAGTATGATTTCTACCAACGTTGTATCCTAACTAAATTAAAATAAGCACTCCTTTTGAACTTGCAGGTTGCCATTCTCTATTATTTAATAATGCTTTTGAAATTAAGATATTAATAAAGAAAAGCGTATTTTGACGGATAGTAAGAAAAAAAGATTAATTAAACATGGAGATTTTGGAGTGGGAAATTACTATTAAAAATAGTTTCTTCTAGAACGTCACACTTAATACTGTGGCTAACGATAACAAAGTGGTGCTAATTGCTGATCTATGATGCACGACGGATGTGAGATAAAAAATATCATATAATTCAATTATGAAATATAATATTTTTCAAAAATATTAAAACATGACATAATTCTGATCAATGCTCTCAAGCGTAAATATATGTTTGTTTATTTTAATTAAAGTATATAAACTAAACCATTCATTTTAGAAAAATAAATCGTGAAAATACTTATATATTATAAATTTGCATTTTACTTGCAAATACATGTCTCAATTTGTCAATAATAAGTAAATAACAAATGCAAAATAAAAATATAATCACAAACTAAAGTAAGCAATATTTTTACGACTAAATTAATATATTCCTCAGTCGGTCGGCTATAATTTTTTTGAATTCTAGAAGAAGAGACCACACTAAGTACTAGTCTACATATCTTACTTAATGGACCAAGCTCAAGTTTAGGCATTGAAAAAATATATAATTATTAACTAATCCCCATATTATATGTAAGAAAAATATTGGAAATTTATTGCTCGGCTGCAAAGCCGACAGTGCATGAAACATGTGGGTACGATGTAATAGTAATTATTATATAGTGAATTGAGCAAATTTTAAATAATGATTGAAGGCAAATAAAGCTTTGATTATCTTTTATTCTCACAACAGAATATACGAGCAATAATAATTGAATAACAGTTACAAGGACTAAAAATGTTAATTGCATCACAAAAAAATCGTCTAAAAATTTAATAGTTTTTACTTTTTTCGTCATTATTCATTTTCTCCAATTTAATGTTTTTATTTCTTCAATCAAACTATTAGAAAAATATGAGTTATACCACAAAAGAGTATGAAACTTACAACCTGTACAATATGACACACTTTAAACCATATTTGCTTCTCAAGAACCAATGAAATGGTAAGTTTTAGAAACAATGTACCACTAAAAAGAAAAGGAAGAATTTAACCAGTGTTCACCAAAATCCATATTACTTTACCTCAAACTATACAGTGTTCCCTACCGGCACTTTCTCATACGTTGATATCTGCCAAAATCTCATCGGTAGTAGAAAACAACGCCCACCATACCGTTGCTGCAAGAAAATAAGGCCAACAAATAAAAGCCCTCCAACAGATATGATAATATCCCAGGATGTAGAATAGAAATCCTTTCTTGGGTTTGCGTATATGTAATTAAACGACCAACTAGAACTATGAGATCTGTAAAGGTCATACACATGTGGCAATAAACGAATAAAAGTAGTTCCAACATAAAAGGAAGGGGTAAGAGCTTTCTCTTTCGCATCAGAGAACAAATTGAAGAGTATTTGTGGCAGTAAAAACCCATCCAATATCAACCCACCATAAGATTTAAGGTCACCCCATAAAGACTGTTGTTTATATCCTCCAAGACGATGGATACCTAAATATGGGCTCTGATGAGATTTTTTTGACAAGTTCACAAACCATGCAATTAACCCACCGCCTATATACATTGGTAGAGATAGATATAGAACCTTTCTGTCAGATACCCATAGATTTGTTTCGCTTTCATTGCTAGATCGTGCAGACCAAACCATTTGGAGAAGACGAAATTCAAGTAAGAAAGCTATCATGGTTATTACCCTTACTAATATCTCATTCACTTCAACCCATCCATCACTACCAAAGTAAGCATTTACATTATGGCGGTCTGTTTTGAATAGAGCTTCAAAGTTCAATAATAGTGGGATCATGTGTGCTAGAGTGAGCACGATGAGCATTATGATAGAAATAAATTGCAAGACATCTACATTCCTCTTAACATGCAAAAGCTGCAGACCCATGAAGAGACATGAAAGCGTGTTGGAAACAAGAACCATTGTGATCTCCAAATCCATTCTCCATATTGACTCTTTGGCTTGCCCTTCATAAATTGAACGTGAAACTATCTCAAATGGTTCAAAGTAAAGTTTATCAGATTTGGCTCGTGTGCTTTCAATAGTTCCTTTTGTAACACCGCCATTGCTGGCATGAAGTGGAGGATGCTGTATATCAACCAGAATTTCACAATCCAATGATGAGTTTTGCTTTAATCTGATTTTAGGTCCCCCAACATGCATACAGCCAGTCATGCAAAGATGTCCACTTTTAGATTCATATGTCCCTTCAGCAGAAATTTCAAAGGACATTATCTGCATAAACTCACTGCTGAGCTTAAAATCACGAGAACTTGAAAGGCTTAGTACATAACTGACGTTAATCACATTATTAAGATTTTGAGTTCCTAACAATGTAGCATTGTTTTCATATCCAAACACATTAGACAACTGATAAAGGCGATTACCCACATAAAGTGGAGATGAGTAACCCCAAAAATCGTTCGCTTTCCTATTTGTGACAACCATATCAAATCTCATATCAGATGATAATGCATTCGGGTATTTCCCTTCCTTAACTTTCTTTACCATTTTATTTGCACATGATCTCCTTGTATTTTCGATCTCTGTATACTCATAACTTAAAGTTGCTGTCCTGATAAAGGTATTTTTTGTACTCGCCAAATTCACTTGGGCAAAATAACCCGACTCATTGACTCTTCTACTACTCCATAATTTCCCAACTACAGCACTTCGGTCTCTCAATGTCCACCTAGCTGGAAATCTCAAACTCATTCTGATCAAACACTCTCCAACTAAACCTTCATCCCAATCACTAAAAATCCGACAACCAACCATGTTCAACTTCCTATTCTCTATATCCCATTTCCCTTCGCTAACCAAAGTCACATTTGGTTCAAAGGGCAATCGATATACATTACGCCCAAATTCCCCGAAATTCAACAAGTACCTCACTCTACCATCCTCCAGACACTCAATTACATTAATGTACATAGCACTTGGCATGAAATTACCATTTCTTCCCCCAAGAAAATTGCAATTCACAGTATTGCAATCACTCGTATACTCCAACTCCAAAATTCCAGCTGATCTGATATACTTGCACATTTTCCGCCCCAAATCTTCTATTCGTAAAGAAACATTAGCCATATCCTCTGAAGACCGAAACCCATTATTTTCAATTTCTTTATCAATCAACTCATATTTATAATTTCTCAAATTCACGCCCAGTATCGATATCGATTTCAGGTTATAACCATTTTCGTTATTTACATTCAAATTGTCCAATGTCCCATTGACTAAACTACTAAATATGCTCGACGAATTCAGATAATCAAGCTTCAAAACAACACGACTAGGGCTTAAAATGCCAAAACCAGAGCCAACCATACATAGCTTCCCCGAAATCGAATTCCAAAACCCATTCAATGAAAAACTGTTAGACTTGCGCACATCACCTGGATTAACCGGAATCCTAGGCGGCCGGAAATGAACAAGGCGCAACCCTCGGCGCGTGGAATTACGAGTGTACTCGACGCCAATTAGGGTTAAGACCGCTTCGATTTTGAAAACGGCGTCGTTCTGGGTTCTGTAGATTTTTTGGGAGGAAAGGGAGAGGGACCTGGGAATGACGGAAACACCGTTATTGTTAGTGTTGTTTCCACGCAATTCAACGTGCGCTTGGCGAAGAGAGAGAAAATTTGCGCCGGGGAGTGGAGGACTAGGGTTTGGGAGTAAGGGCGGTCCCGGCACCACGTCGCCGCATTGACCGGCGTACGAGATTGCGGTGGCGCCGGCGGAGAGGGGTAAAACGAGGAAAAGGAGGAGGGTTAAGAACGGAAACGTTGTCAATCGCGAAATACATGCGCATAATCGTGAAGAAAGTGGAATGGAGAGAACCTCCATAGATGAAGGATTTGAATCTGAGTTTTGAAGTATTTTACCAACTCATCGTTTGTTTTGTATCTTAAAGTCGCATTTATCCCGTGTTGAAGTCGGTTAGGCGGTCGGTCAGCTAAAAAATGTTTCTTTTATCCTAAAATCGTTAGTTCAAATTTACCTACATACATATCACTTATCATTTACCTGGAAATGATCAATTAAGTTAAGGCTCAACAAAATTATTGTAATTTGTTAGTCACATTATACTGGTGATGGACCAAAAAGGATAAATTCTTTTTAATTAAAAACAGTACGTAGAAGGATTAAAGCCTGGTTTAATTAAGGTTAATGTTAATAATCAAATTTCTAATCCTATACAGCAAAGCTTCTAGAAGCCGTGTTTGGTACTCGGTTACTGATGAACTCAAATTAAACGAGGTTTTAGCTCATTTAGCGCACTTAATCATAAGTTTTTCGGGTTTGTCTTACATAAACACTTGAGATAATCAACACCAAATAACCTCAAATTTATTACCAAGCCACCATACAATACCCTGATACACAGATATTATACATGCATTATTGAGTTCCTATACAATCTAAAACAAAGTTTATTCACACTTTCAAACAACAATCATGTCCCAGAAACTGCAAAAATCACCCGACGTATAGAGAGATTCAAGTTATGGAACCTGGTCTAACGAATTGCCACAGTCAATACCCTTGTCTGAAAATGCTTCGGCCAGTCTTGGAATGAGCTTGCTAAGCATAATCTTGAAGCCTGTTGAGCTTCGTTTCTGATTTTCAACAATCCCACATGGATAACCTATAGGAGCTCCGTCCATGTACGCCTTACAAGCCATCAAGATATCTCTCCAGCGTCTTCTAAAGTGTTCATCTACAAGTGCCTCAAAATGCTGTCGATTTTCACATACAGTATTAGGCAGATAATAAACGGGCTAAAACAAAATCAAATCCACTTGTTGATTTCATCATCCGACAGTAAATGCATATAAAAAAATGACACCCTGTTTTTTGAGTTTTCGTGAGCTTGTAGGTTTTACCTTTGGTGGCCTGCGTAGAAGGTATAACATGGACCTGCAGTTGACAAGAAATGCATTTTCATTATAACTAATTGAGTTCTTTTCGCCCTCGGCTTTGCCAATCTGAGTATCATATCCAGCCTCGTTAAAGTAAGGCCTTTCATTGAGCACAAGGGCCTGGAGGGATATTAGGACTTGAAGAATAGTGGATGATTTTGGATTCCAAATTTCACTACCAGATCCTGTCCATGTATTCAGCAGACTCAGGCACACTTTACCAGACTCGTACAAATTAGGATTTATTCGAAGCCCACCAGAGTTGTAGTACACCATCTGCACATATGTAAATAAAATTTTTGTGTAATAATAATTATGGATATACATGAAAGAGAATACTGACGTCAGAAAATTGAAACGACTTACAGGTGGCTCGTTGGGATACTGTGGGGGAAGATGAATATCAAAAAAGAATAATCCATCATGATATGGCGTCCCTGCAGAGCCTACAATTGCTGCTCGAAGCAAATCCATACGTTCCTCGTAGACACGTACGTATATAGTTTCTGTTAAGGTTGTAGGAAATTCATTTAACTACATAAGAAATCATTACTATGGAATTTTGGCTATGATAAATTTCTTACCAGGAAGATCTTTCTCCAGAATGCTCCATTCTTGGTTAACCTTCTTCAGCCAGTCTCGTTTCACCTGTATACGAACAAAATTAAACCAAAACTTGGACGAGATACCAAATTACTTCTCAAAAATATTTCATATTTTATTAATTAATACCTGGAGAGACATCATAGATCTGTCAACGAAGTGGTGATCTAAGCAATCGCTAACCATATCAAACTGCTTAAAAGATTCTGTACGACTACTGCCAGGTGGCGACATAACGTCCTCGTCAGCTTCTTTAGTCTCGTCTGAAGTAATCTTTTCAGGGATCCTCAAATCGCAAAGTTTCAATTTTTCCTCCTCAGGGTGTTTCTCAAGAATTTGCCCATCTTCTGATGTGGTTTTATATACATTGACCAGGGACGTAAACAGAGATCCAAATAGGCTTGCAGTAATACTTGTGAAAACCCCAACAGCAAATTGAGAAAGGGAGGGCAAAGTCAACTCCTCGGCATTGTCACAAGTAAAACCAGATAAATCCTGAAATGTAAACTTATTTTTTAGAACCTATTATAACCCGACATTTAAGCACAAAACTAAAGTGAGAGCAAAATGGTGTTTTTCATGACACCTTTATTTTTGGGTCGAACAATTGGTTCTCCTTCACCTGGAGTTCTTCGTTTGATTGCTGATCATTTTCATCACCAAGAACAGAAGTTGCAGTTGTGTCTTCACATTTATCAACCCTATAGATCTCATGTGGCGCAACCTGTTTTTGTATTGAATACTCAGCAAAAACATTTGAAACAAACGAAAACATGTATTTATATTTAAAAAACAACTTGAAAAATAAGAAATAAAATTAAACAACACAATATGGAAGATGCATACCTTACTTGTAGCACCACTAGCCCATTTCACTTCAACATCTCCATATTCAAATCCAACTACGATCCCAATATGGGATAATAATTTTTCGTAAAAAATTTCAGTATGGTTTCTCTTACTACCGTCATCTGAAAGATCAACTACACTATTTTCCTTCCTAAAAACTGCTTCACCGAGACAGAATGAGTAATCAGGGTGCTCAACTAGTTCATAAGCACTCACAATCTCTTCAATCTGTTCTTCCTCAGATTTAAACCATTTAACCTTCACAGTTCGCTCATATGAATCCACAAATCTAACGACGCCCCATCTTTGTATATCTTGAGAATCATCAGATGTACCCTTTTCCAACACATATGAACCGAGCCAAAAATCATGAACATCCACAACGTTCACAGGGAACAGCAAATGTGAATCTAACCCCACTGAGTTATTACCATTTTGCCACTGAACATCAACTTTCGTCTTTGTCTTCACAATAACAGCAATCTGTTGGAAATTTACCGTTTCTGAAACTCCAAAAACACAACAATCACCAAGCTGCCAATTTGCATGCGGAAAATATGACAGCAATGATAAGTTTCTCGCATCCTGCAGACATGGAGGAACATCACATTTTTCGCCATTAATGGCAGCAGAGTTAATCCAATCAACATAAACAAGTCCAGCATCTACATTACAAGCAGTGCCTTGTTCATGTTTATCGTTTCCGATACCACACAGCCAATAAGTCGACCTGGAAACAGATAATGACTCGACTCGAACCCTTTGTCCAGGGTAGAAAGGATATTGTGGATCTTCAATTAAATCTGGAGATATGGACGTAATCTTCTCCGGGCCCACAGCACTTAATCGACACTTCGTGCCATTGTCAAACAGGACAGTCAAAAGGTCGTCTATTTTTTCCACTTTCCCAATCCACGTGCCCTGGATTACCAAGTCTCCAACCGAAATGGACCTTATTTTGTGAAGATTTTTGGAATTTATATTTTTTATTTTGCTTCCATAAATATTTTCCAAGTCAACAGTCATGTCCACATTGATCACCTTTCCTGTTTGCCCTAACGGGTCCGACAACAAGGAAACTATGTCCCCTGGAATGAATTTCCTCTCAGGCAAGAGAAAATCATCGATTTTCTCGATGGTTTCTTCCAGACTTGAGAAAATTGAACGGGCCTGTCCGCCATAGAGAGAGTCAATGTCATCCAAATACTCAGAACTGCTGCTCTCACTGAGAGTGTCAAAATCACTGTCCATAATGGTGACTGTTAATAGGATCAGATAGTCTTGCTCAAGAGTGCAGGATAAAAACTATAATATTTCTCCGGGATTGGAGATTTAATATGCCAAAGGAGATTTGCCCCGCTATGGGGATAGAACTAGAGTCTATTCAAGATCAAAAATGCCAAAGGAGATTTGCCCACGAATGACCAAAAAGCGACCTGGAAGAAATCCCAAAGAAATGAGATGGATGATTTGCACAACCAAACAAGTGGAACTTTAAACTAGCCAAATCAGATTTACCCCAACTACTTCAAGAGCATATATGTAACTAAATGGCTTGAAAGAAATTGTTTCGTTCTTTCAGAAGCCAAGTAAAATTGCCAAAGGAGATTTGCCTCTGAGTGTAGCCAAATTTTAACTAGCTCCACTCAGTGTCAAAAGGATTGTAGTTTTGATGGTCCGAAGAGACTTTTCATGTATAATATGATCAATGGAGCAGCAAGAAAAACTGAAAAATCTGAATTTTATTATCAGCAGCTATATTTATTCAGGCTTGGTCGTGAATCAGCACTCTTAATGGAATCAGGACAAATAGATATGCCAAGTTGTGCACCATGAAACCTGCAAGCATGTAGACTACATATTAAAAAGAGGTAACATAAGCAAAGACAATATATCAGATATACAGTTCTATGGTAACTAGCTTAAAACTTTCTTGTCACTTTCTTGTCAATAAGCTCTGTAAAACTTCATATGCAAAGGGCTCCCAAACGCTGTCAGATATTGATATATGTATTTGTCATCATATATCAGTTGCACAAATAATTTCAGGTTAATAAAATATTTCGATTACTGATAAACTAAGAAACCAAAAAACTCGAGCAAAAAGTCTGTTAAGTTTCGTGCTTCATTCTATTAATCTTCTCTTCATGGCGCATACGTAGGGAATGCATAAACATTAACTTGCTAAACCCGTAACAGAAGTTGAAAAGAAAAGTTAAATAACGTATCCACATGAAAGAACAGAAAACTTTAAAAACACTTGATATACCATAGAAAATCCAGAATTCACAAAAAAGCATTACTGTTTAGTATATTAGCATTAAACCGACAAATCAGAAACACCATTTCAAAAAGCACTTACGAAGAAACCTCCATCTCTATAAGCTGCTGCTGAACAACAAAACCGAGCCCACTTTGTATGACTGTTCTTTTCACTTTTCCTCTATTTCCCGTGATTTCTTCGACCGTTTACAATTAAGAAAAACGGAAGAAAAAAAAAGGCGTTATATTTTTGATGATTAAAAAAAGCTAAAACGAAAAGGCAATGAAGGTTAAAGGAAATTTCAGAGAGGCCAACAAGACACACTCCATATCCATTCCATTAATCCATTTTTACAGCTCTCAAACATCTCGCAAAAAGTAAAACTTTCTTTATTTTTCCTTGATTATCACAACAAAACAAAAAAAACAATCTGTATGTAATTAAGTTCATCTGCCAGAGAGTAACAGTTTTATCGTTTCACAGTTTGAGGTTTAAGTAAAACGAGAAATTTAGCGGGGAAGCTCTATTATATATAGTATTATATATATATATACACACACACAAATACCATCAAGAATATACCACACTTGTAGGCCTGTCAACGGGCGGGCAATGCCCGTACCCAGACCCAAAAAAATGCTGGAATACCCGCCTCAGGCCCGATCTATATAAATTCGGGTCCAGACCTAGGCCCAGGCCCGATTTTTTTTTAAAAGTCGGGCACGGGTCGGGTACGTACCCGGATATTACCCGCGGGTAATGTACCCGGACATTACCCGCGGGTAATGTACCCTAAATGTGAATTAACCCTACATTTCTATCACTTTTCCCCCAAATTCTTTTCTCCCAATTCTTCAATCCTTCTGAGCGAGCCCTTATGAGCCATCAACGGGACTTCATCGGCACTCGCTTCTGAGCCATCAACGGGACTTCTGAGCCCTTCTTGATTGCGATATTTGTTAATCAGTTTTCTCTCCGGTTTTTGTGTAGGTTGAATCCGCTTTTCTCTATCTTTTTACTCAAAATTTCTGTTAATCAATTTTTCAATCCGAGAAACGAGATTACTGGTAATTATCACTGTTTCTTCGTCTACAAGAATTTTAGAAGTTCAATTTAATTTCATTGCACTGCATTTAATCAATTAATTTAGCTTGTATTTTGGTTGCGATTATAATTTCTTTATGTAATTATTCTGATTTTGATTGCAATTTCAATCAGTTTTCATTTTGGTAGGTTGAATCAGTCTGCACCAGATAGTGGTAATTATTAGTTGTCGAATTTAATAATCCAGCTTCTGATTACTGTTTCCTTGAAACTTAATTTCAATCACTGTGATAAAAATGATTAAATCATCTTGTATTTTTCCCCTCTTAATTTCAATCACTGTGATAAGAATGAAAAAAGAACGAAAAAAATAAAAAAAATAATACCCGACCCGAATCTTCACTTTTGGTCGGGTATACCCGCTCAATAGACCCGCCGGGTAAATGAGCGGGTCGGGTCCGGGTCGGATAGGAATTTTTTCCTATGGGTATTATGCGGGTCTGGGCCGGGTATGGGCATTGCCCGCCCATTGACAGGCCTATTAACCACAGTATCTTATCTCTATTCTCTCGTATCGTATGTCTATTCTCGTGAGTATTTGTTTACTTTTTCGTCATTTAATTGACCAAAATGACCTCTGTCTTTTTCACATTTTATTTCCATCTCCTTTTTATCAGTAGCCAATCGAATATGATTACGTCAATTATGACGCCAGTGAGGGTATTATAGTAAATTTCTCCTACGAAGTTTTCAAATTTTCAATTTCAAATTCGTTTAGTGCAATTTAAATGTAATTATACTTGTTATTATATTATTAATGAGATGAATATATTGCGTTATATAAATCATGAGGTTTTAATTTTACCACAATAAATTAAACGAGACTGAGATTATAAAATTTTTATAATTAATTAGGTCACAGAATCATGTGTGGGCCCACTGGATCTCAAATGGTTTAAGTGGAAATACTGAACCATTAACTATCGGCTCATAATTCTAAATTTATTAACTTTATGCATTAAAAGTGACACGTTTCATTTAAATAGATAAAATTAAAATTAAAGAAAAATTATACGTTTCACATCAGTTTACGCATCAATTCAATATATATATATATATATATATATTCTATTTTTTTAATGAAATTTTTTAATTGGCTTTGTAAATAAATTGACTAAAACAAAATTAATTTAGAACCACAAGAACAAAGCCTTATATTACATCACAAGTAAGATTATAATATATAGTAGAAGAAAACGTCATTAGTCATTTAATCCAACATATCAACGTCAAAACCAGAAATCATCAGCAAAAGTAATTGATATTATTAGTGCCTAATGACTGAAAATCACACATATTGATCTTAAAAAGTGCAATCTTTAATCTAACAGCATATACATCAGCACTATCTTAGTTGGAAAGACATAATTATTTGTGTTTAACCCATGAAAAATGACCTTTTTTTCCCAATTAACTATCTATTTTCTCAATTCTTTAATATTATAATCATTTTTTTATTTTTTTTCGCGACATAGGATAGGCAATTCTTTGCATCTTAAATATTTAAAAAAAATTATGTAAATAATATTATTAATGATAAAAAAAATCATATAAAATTACAATACTAGGTTAATCAAGTCAAACTTCATACAAATTAGAAAAAAAAAAAACACAATTAAATTACAGCCGCCGACAATGGAAGTGCAGAAAACAATACTACCCCACCAAGACACTCTTTTTTGAGAATCACCAAAAGAATATCTAATGGAGTTTCATTTAAAATAGTAGTAATTTTGGTCGATTTTAGACTATCAACAACATCAAAAGGTTAAGCAGAATAATTAAAGAAAATTATAGGGTTTTTTTTATATGCTAATGGAGATTTATGTGGTCTTAGTTTAGACACTTATTTTTTTAGTGGAGGAACTATTATAATGACAAGAAACCCATTACCATAACTATACTTTAAACACCATTTGAAGCACTAGAAAAAGGTATACAAAAGTGCTAGTTAGTAGGTCAGGTGGTCTAATTGAGATATATCTTCAACAAGTGAAGTATTGTCAAAGTTTTTCAATCACAATATAAAGACTTCAAGGGAAAAAAAACCCACATAGAGACCGAAAACAAGCGTTTTTTGAGTCTACACGGTCACAGCCAAAAAAAAAAAACAAAAGAAAAAATCAGTATATAATGATTTAAGACAATTTTTTCAAAGGAACACTTCGTTTTCTGAAAATGCAGATTATTTCCACTACTAAATACAATGCCTCGAGAATCAATTCTCGATCCTACGAACAGATGATATATATATATATATATATATATATATCAAGCAATGGACAGAATGAAAAATTCAAACAATTTCAGCTCTTGGAAAAATGGACTTGGGAGATAACAAAAAGGTGTAAAAAGGGGAGTGATGTTAAAGAAATTGAATAACAAACTAACATCAGCACTCACAGAGTCCCTGTTAAGCTTCAACTGCAACCTTTACTGGATTTTGTTTATTCACTTTCTTCTCTGTTTTTAAAGGTGTAATGTTTTCGGGCTTCACGATTCCTTGTATATCTGTTATCCTTAACTTAGTCAATTCCTGAAACAGGACGTAGAGTAAAATGAGAGTTCTCAGCAAAAGAGGAAATGTATATGGTATTAATCTCAGTTACCTGCCGATGACCGTTTTTTCTTCTATAGTTCTTTCTTCTCTTTTTCTTGAATATGATCACTTTTGCATCTAATGCCTGCAAGGGAAATAAATAGAGAACAATTTGAAACTTTAAATAAATAAAACGGATGAAACAGCAAATCCTAGATACAATGATGGCATTTCATGTTTACTAATGTCCAGTTATACTTTATCAGTAACTTTAACGGTACGTTTGGATCGATGGATTTGGAGGAATCCACCGTAGTTGTGGAGAAAAGAGCTTAAAATGAATGGCGAGGGATTTGAAATCCATCATCATCCAAACGAACTTAAATGGATTTGTCGATGAATTTGAAATCCATGGATTTCAAATCACTCGATCCAAACACACCCTAAAGGTAATTTTTGTCCAAATGCATACTGGGTAAGAAAAAACTAACCACTAACTACAAAAAGAAACATAGGACACAAGCGGCTCCTGCTAATTTCTTCTACTCATAACTTCCAATACTTGTGAGCCTCGTTTTCTTTCCATTTAACGCAAATGGTTTCACTCAACATGCCCACCATCAAAAAGCAATAAAAAATATGAAGTGGCTAAATCATTAAACTTTACTTGCTTAGTAACTCACCTCTCTGTAGAGATAGATATAACTAGGGGGTGTTCACGAGTCGAGCTCGAGCCGAGCTGGGCCAAAAATTCGAGCTCGAGCTCGCGAGCTGCAGGAAAGTGAGCTCGAGCTCAAAAAAATAATTTTTTTTAAATAAAATAATATTTTTTAATAAAATAATAATTTTTCTTATAATTTTTTTTGGTAAAAATATATTATTAATTTTATATTTAGTCATATATTACTAAATATAGTCATAATTAATGTCAATAATATTATTATTTATACATATATTATTATAATATATCATATTATATAAAAATATATGAATAAATATTTATTTTTTATATATATTAATTAAATATTATTTTTTTATTGCAGCTCGCGAGCTGGCGAACAGGCATTTTGGGCTCGAACTCGGCTCGATTGAAAGCTCGGCTCGAGCTCGAATCGAGCTTTTTTCGAACCGGCTCGACTCGTGAACACCCCTATATATAACCACAAAAATTTCAGTTAACTCTCACCTCCTACCAGGAGAATCTTCTCTAACTCATAGTAGACCTTAGTGGATATTTTTTAGTGGAAATAACTTTCTCATCCGCTCATTATCATATCATTTAACACAAATCATAAGCTGAACAGATATGTTCTGCTTCTCTTAACCATTCAAATCATGTAATAAGAGCTATAAACGGTGATGGCAGATATACCATCACCAGGACTTTTGACATCCCACCTAGTTCTGTAATCAAACTATGGTGTTCCTAACAGTGGGAAACTACAGATATTAGGTTGTCAAAGCCAGCAAAGAAAGACCAGTGGGTAGTTGTTAATTCATAGAACATTATGGAACTTAACTTAAATATTTTGGAGGTAATATGAGACGAGGTTTACTTCAGTTATAAAATAAAGAATAGCTGCAATTGAAGAAAATACAATCTTAAATCATCTTACATGCTCCTCAACAACAGCATGAACAGAGGCATCAGGCAAAATTGGCCGACCAATGATTGTCTGAGTCTCTGAACCTAGCATAAGAACCTTATTGAGAACCAACTGCATTGCAATGGCAATAAAAGTACCAAATGTTAATTCAAGCAGGGATAGAACGATCTTATATACATAGTTGACATCAGCTGGGCTATCTATGGAGTACTTCAAACTATCGAAAAAGCTTACCAAATGTAGACACTGACCTTGTCATTGACATCACAGTACTTCAGCCTCTCGGTGTAAATAGTATCTCGATTGCTGACCTTAAATTGATGCGACCCAATCTACACATCTCAAATAAAAAAGTTAAAACCAAAAGGGAAAGAACACAAAAATCCAAACCAATCCTTTAATATACCAATCTTCAAAATCGAACCAAAAACCACAAATTTATCGATATGTGGACCTGAACAACAGCGAATACAGGCTCATAAGGTTTGAAAACCCGATCTGATTTCTGTAACGGACCCATGACAGTGTACCCAATTTCAGCAGCGTCTTGTTCTTTATCCTCAGCTGATAAAACAGCGCTCTCATCTTCACTCCCTAACTCCCCTTCTCCTTCTTCTCCACTTTCGTAATCTTCCTCGTCGTCATCATCATCTTCACTGTCGTTATGCTTCGAACAAAAATGCCGCGTAAATCGGGCAGATTGTGCATTAGCTTTGAAATTGTTATCCAGCGTGTGGTAGCTCGGTTTTGTGGGGAGGGTTCGGTGGAGGGCGCGAGTTGAGGTAGGAACTAGAGATTTAGAAAATGAGGATAGGGGTTTAATTGATTGGAGATAGCGGGTTGCGGATTGGAAGCAACGTCGATTCGCCATTGATGACTTTGTGTGAATTTTCTTGAGCAATGTTTGCTGTGCAGGGTTTTGAGAGGAAGTTCAAATTTAGGGTTTAAGAATTGTGCGAAATGCGAATTGATTTGTCGGACTATAGGTCGCTTTTACGATGCTTGCGATTTCAGTGTAAATTATCTTCTTCTTTTTTTTGAAGAAACACGATCTTGTGGATTTATATTTACCTTTATTATTCATTTTCAACTAGTGTAAGAGTAATACCAAGTCATGGAGATTATGGTCATTAATAAAAGAAACAAATAATTAATGAAATGGCAATATTCATGCATTATATTTATCTAAAAATTCATTGTATATTTAATATTTTGGCATATATTGATATTATCGAGGCATCATGATTTATAGATTGAGATCGCTAGAGCCAAATATGCAAATTGTTTCTATATGTAAATAATAGTTCACTAGTTATCGTTTGTAATACAAAATTAGCTAATGATAACAGTTTTTCAGTATTTGAGGTACTAATATAATTATTTTAATTAAAAAAAAATCTACAATTAAATGTGTTATTTTACTAACCTCTTGCAACAAGAGAGATAATAGAGGCTATAGAGCAACATGAAATCTCATTTGAATAAGATTTCTTTTTAAAATAATTATTCTTACATTAAGTAAAAAATAATGGAGATAATAAGAACACATTAACACGTATTACGCATCATTTCATGAACAAACAAGAAAAAGGGATGATCTAAACTCTAAGACAACTTATAAATATTGAAATAAAATTCCATGCATTATTTATTTAATAAATTGCATCTCCTTCCCCAACTACCCATGTGAATAGAATCAGACGTTTCAGCCCCATTGTACCATTCTTCCAATCAAAACGTGCCATATTTTTCTAATCAGTGCATATAAAAATAAAAATAAAAATATCAGACATATAAGTAACATGTATATGTCATCATATCAGCTGTCACAAATTATTTGCATCATATAGTAAATAAATGATTATCAAATTCACTGAATATGTACATTAAAAAATGGAATAATGTGACATCTCTAAAACAAATAAGGTGATGGAAATATGGAGATATAATATATATAACTACAGCTCTGATCTTGCACAGTTCCCAGCCCCGTGATCTTGAAACAGGGGAGGAAATAATTAAACGTTCTCAGCCTATGACAAAATTTTAATTAGTATTGGAATCTTTACCGCCTGTGATGATTTTCCGGTGGCGCTTGGATCTCCTATCTCTCCCCCGTTTTCCGGGAACTTTCCTGGCCGGAATATTAACGTCAACTAAAATTCCGGCAGAGGTTTTGTTCACATTTTCATTGATTGTGGGTACAGGTGGAAGAAGATGAACTTGAGCAATAACACTGGGAGGTGAGGGTGGAGGCAATTGCTCAAGCAAGTCTCTGTGGTAACCCTGCAGTAGAAAATCAAGATATAAACTGTGTATATGAAAAACCAAAACAGAAACTGTAAACTCTGTGGTACAAAGACACCCTTGTTAGAATCAGACAACTCCAATAACAGGGGTGAAACTGTAATCGTTTTTCATTGACGAGGAAAATTATGGTAATTTCTCAAACGTCAAGGTGTTTTTCGTAATTAGGGATTCACTTACAGAAGGAATACCTGGACAACGAAGTTGCGTCTTTCACAATCCAAGAACATATTGATGGTGTAATTAGTCTTGGACGAGATTTTGTCCCTTACAGTGGAAAAACTTATCTGGTCTCTGGAAGTAAAACGGTCCACTTCATTAAACCAAAGACAGGTAAACAGATTGGAGATTGGGATATGCTCTCTAACTATTACGCAACCTTCAGGAACATCTGTAAACCAGAAAATATCAACAACATTAACAAGCTATGTTCAAGAAACTAAAGAATAATAATAAATAAAAAAAAACAGTTCAACAATGCACCTACCACTGGTAATGGGCAATTTCGCCACAGAATAGGGCGTCAAACCCTCCTTTTTATAAAAGTCGATCTGGAAATCAATGGAAGCATTATCGTATTTGGCAGCAGCTTTGTTAGCTTCTGCTTCTTCAAACACATCAAACCGCTTATAATGCCTTGATATGGCAAAGCTCGCATTTTTCCTCCACAAAAACCTGTATCAAAAAGGAAATTTTCATCTTGAAAACTTTTCATGGAAAAAAAAGATCTGAGGATTTGACCAGTAGTAGACCACTAATGAAAGCATATAACATAATTACAGTGATCGAAAAGATGGCTACTTGTACTAAGAGGTACCTCTCGAGAATCTGAATTGGATCCACAACCAGTTCCAGCTTTGCATCAATCCACAGAGAGTACCGTGCGTAAGGGAAAAGTCGGTGAAGTAGTAGTTTTGGAATCTGTCATTACAAAAGTTAAACCTTAATTAAGTGAATTTTAGGCACCATTTGGCAGCAGCGTTATTAAGCAAGGATGGATGGCTAAATAAAGCAAGTGCAGTAACAAGTAGCAACACGGATTACTATCAGGGTTTGAAGCTGCCAGATATTTCATTCAGAAAAAATAATGATACAGTGAAGAAATAAGCAACCATTTTATAAACTACGGTACAGAGAGTTAAAGCAGCTGAAACATGATATACAAGAGGGTATCAGTATTTCTGGAAACAGAAAATGAGATAATATCCATAAGAACGGAAATGAAAGCCTAATCGTTGAAATAACATCAGGGAGTAATTCCATTGTGGTAAGCTTCTTGGTATAGTGGAACTTACACGACAGACATCGAGCTTCATATATAAAAGTTAGATGTTTCACAAAAAAATATTTCCCTTGATGCAAAGTGAGGTTATTAAGTAGAATTCACAAGTAACAACAAATTTAGCGTTATACCAAGGAGAATGCATTATGATGGGATGGCTGTATTCCCAGAATAATTGAAGGGACACAAAACACTTCCTCTGAGGAAATTCATGACTTTGTGTTCTAAAATTCAGTAAATAATAAGTGAAAGGGGTTGAAAAAATTAGTAGGTGGAACGAAGTACTTTCATCTTGTTTCTCGTTTCCTTCTTAGCCTTATATCTTTCAGTAAAATAATTTGCTAGAAAATAGCTGAAGTCTTTAATGCTTCACGTCCTCATCTACACAGCCATACAAGGTACCCTCCAATTTACAGCAACAATAAACTTGCACAGTGGAGTAATTGTTTCTTAGAACTGTGAGTATAAAACTCTGACCCGAGAACAAAATATTATCAGTAAGCTTGCGAAGCATTTACCTTTCCATTGCGTCTTGGATCGGAGTAAGGTAGGTTGTGAACAACAATGATTCTCCACAATCCAACTTTCTTGTCACTGCCAAGCTCACTAGAATTTCTCAAAAAACCTTCTGTCTCCTCATCCACAAACATATGAAAGCAGACATTTTCTTGAGCATATTCACTGATATTCTTCGGTTGCCGTATTAAATCAAAAGCTCCTGGTAAAGAATGTAGTCCTATATTAAACCAACAAATTTATATAATGGTAAAGCGAAACACCATGTAAGGGCTAGTACCAAATACAGCTGATGCGACAACCACGCCTTGACAAGTTTCCATCTCGAGAAGGTCAGAGTCGTCAATGTCAAAACCTGTCTGACGGCCTGGTTTCACTCCTCTGACAAACCTATATAGAGTTCACCAAACATCAATGAGAAAAATATAAATTCATCAAACAAGGAGCCCGTAAGTAATTCGTAAAGGAAAACGATGCCAAAAAATATGTGTAACAAAATAATCTATACATAAAGTATTCAGATAAAACAGTCTCAAAAGAAAACTATCATACCCACAGTGTACGCTCATTGTCTCTCGTATATCATAAGAATCACTCCTCTGTCTCAATGAAGGATATCCACCAAATTCTGAACCTCCGAATTCAGATTTAGTTAAATTTTCCTCATGAATATATGTCAAAGTTTGAAGTACAGGAGAAAAGGATGGTGCATTTGGCATTAAAGAAACAGCATCCTCCAAAGGCAGGTAGCATACAGGACATGCTGCAAGAATGAATAGAAAGTAAATTCACCAATAGGAAAAATTAAGTTATATATAATTAAAAAATACAATAATTCACACGTACGACGTGGACCAGTCCTCTTCTTATCTGCTGGAGGTGGAGGCAATGTAAAACTCTCACATGGATTCCCAGGGGGAAGCTTATATCCATGAAAAAAAACAGGGGGTGGAGGCAGAGGTAAAGGTGGTGGCAGGGTGGCATTTACAGTTCCCTGCAAATCAATAGCTTCAGAAGAGAAATTTAAATTATTTCTTTCCTCGGGTATTGACACTGAGTGCATATTTATATTTTGAATGATGTTTTCTCGAGCATCTTCACCTGCAAGTATCAAAAGTATCAAATAAACTAAAGTCCTGAAATAAATAACGATCAATGTCATGATCCAAACAGATATCGTTTCCACATTGAGCAAATTCAAAAGCTAGCTTAACGATGCGACCAAACCACTAATCAAAAACTATTATCAGTATTATGGCATATTGCATTAATTTATAAAACCAGGCAGACACACGAACAACTACAATAACTTTCTGTAGTATTGGAAGAATTTGAAATACGCTTTCCAATCATTGGGCAATCTAATCCGTCCTATGTTCTATGTCAGAATTCATCAATTTACATTATCCCACTTGCGCAAACATCTTTTTGTTTCAAGCATAATTTACCATAAGCTAAATCCAAAATCAAACAAGAGACTGAGAATAGGAAGCCAAACCTTTGCCAACATATAACACCCAGATGAAAACTGCAGCAGAAACAACACTTAACAGCAACATCCCGACCTTGTTTCGAGGGGCGAATTTGCAGATCCAGATAAACAACTTATCCTTCTCCTTAACCATCTTTGGAGGCTTTCTTGATGATAGAGGCGGTGTAGTTTGGATTGGCAATGATAAACTGTTCTGAATTTGCTGTAATGACCCATAACTTCCCGAAGTTCGAAGACCCAATGACCCTGTAGTCATTGCTCACCACTCAATCCCCAGATTTCACCTCTCATCTCCCCCTCCCCTCATTCACACTATACCAACTATATCTTATCCCTCTCTCTAATTAACCCCCAATCAGAACTTAATAAATCAGAAAACCTATCCAAAAATTTGAATCTTTATCACTTTGCCGCTATATGAATCAACTCAATCCAATTCAATCGTGATAGAGAATACGAAACAATGCTGAATCGGGTCGCGCAAATACAAAAATCAAGAACAATGATAAGTCCACACTGTACAAATCCAATGTCTGCACCCCCAATCGACGGTCAGAAATGAAATTCAGAAACAACTAGAGTAGAATCTTGAGCAGTAAGAATCCAACTAGAATTCAAATCGTTGCAGAAACTCAGATGTAGAAAGTGCCAATATACATAAATTATAGCCAATAAGAATTTGAATTGAATTCGAAGTGAATAATAATTGAGAAAAACAGAGTCCCAAAGCACAACACTTGCGATCAAAATTAAATAAGTAAAATTGAATGAAATTTGCCTAAATTTGAGGGTTGAGTTGGGGATTGACTTCTAGGGTTGTTTGAAATTAATACAGATCACGATTCACGGAACCTTATAATTGGGGAATGTATTTGTGTTTGATTATACTTCTATTTTGATAGGATATTTAATATATATTGAATATAAGTTCTAAGAATGACGAAAAAGGCAATAAATATAAATCAATGGAAAAATCATTGAGGCTAACATGCGCATGTGGCGCTGGAGTTATAGACGGCAGGTTATACTTTTAGCCCTTTGGCACCAATTTAATGATCAAACATCACTAGTTTTAGCCTAATTAATGAACATACCCAATAATTATGATATTTATAAATATTTCAGTTAGAACAATTAAATAAAACTTCAATATCCTAAAGAATATATCTCAATTTCAATTTTTTTTTTAATTTTACATAATTAAAGTGAATAATTAATGTATAAAAAAAAATGGGTTTGACGGATTTAATTGAAAAGTATTAATTTAGTATAAACCTTGCGGAGAAAATGTAAGATTATGAAGTTATTTAAATCGTTATATACATATATGTTATTATATTCTGAATCTTTATTTAAAGGTAAAAATGGTAAGCTGTCAATTTCAATTTTTTTTTTTTAAATATCTTGTGTGTCCAAAACAATGGAACAAATATATAATATTTTGTGTGTTGCCATGTTAGTGACTAGTAGCCTAGTACCTGAAATAACTAAGAAATTGCTATAATTGAAAATGTTTACCAGGCCAATGTAGCATCATTAACAGAAAATATACCCAATAATAATATAAAAATAAAATGAAATTTAAAAAAATGACCCCATTTGGTTTTCTCTAAAATAACAATTCAAATGGAAAGATAGGATTTGGGATCAAATATAGTGCAAAAGTGCAAATATGGATGCAATGTAGTTATCTTATGTGACATTTTTGGCTTATTTTCTATTATATTTGAAGCACCTACTACTATGATTTTTGATTGGTATGAACTAAAAATGTTACTTTATTAATGGGCTTTTTAAATATATTTAATTCTCATGTTACGTATATAAACTATTGTGGGATTATTTAATGGGGAATTTGATTAAATTCTTTATAGGATTTTCATGATTTTATTGGTGAATATTATTATAAAAACTATGAATATTGATTTAATAAAAAAGTTAAATTAGACTCGATTTAATAAACATTTTGGTCCTCAACTAGACATGATGATTATTAGTGAATTTGGTTAATAAATTCTTAAAACTAACTCAATTTGGTAGACATTAGTGAAAGTTAATGATTAGTGGCTATAAAATTTGTTACCTTATTTCTGAAGTAAACAAAGGGTCATAATTGGATTAGGCCTCTTAATTGTGGGGCAAATTGCTTGCGACATAAGCATCTAGAACATGATTTTATGTTTTAATTAGATTATAAGTAGTTTGATAATTGCTCGTAACTAATATGACATTTTGACATTAATTAAAATATATTCAACTTAGGAATATCACTAAATACTTTTTTATATAGTTAAAATATCTATAATTATCGCAAAGTGTCACATTCATCTAGACCTATATCTATATATATTTTGAAAAATACTTTATAATTAATATATGTGAAATTCATATATATATATATATATATATGTATATATGTGTGTGTGTGGCTTAGAAGAAAAGATAAACAACAAGTGGTAATATCATTCCAATCTAATGTTTACTTGGGCGGAAAAACATTACAGTTCAATGTGTCACATATCTCAAAACTCTATAGACTCAAATATAATATCAAAGAAAATATTTCATAATAAAATCCGGCTTGTTCGTTTATGTTTTTAGATTTTATTTTCAAAATATCAAATCGCAAAATGCTAATAAATAATTCTCATTTAAATTCATTTTTTTAAACTCGTCTTTTACAATTCGTTGGGTAACTAGTGAATCATTCAATTCATCATACATCAACTAATTACCATTCATTTGATATTTTTTATAAATTTCAATAATTAAGAAATATAAATAAATACTTATCATTATTACAATAATCTCCGTAATGCGATTTTTTTTGAATTCTTTTAAAAAATATACACAAGACTGAGGTAATTGTAAATTATAATTCATGATTCTTGAACTGGACAAATATTCTATTTAATGATGATGTACAAAAATAATATCACATATGAATACACCTAATATGTTTCAATAATAATGTCCATAGTAGTTTATACTATAGAAATCATTATGCCAACTCATTGTTACTCATAATACTCAAAATATTGAAATATCTAATTAGAAATTGATTTTGATTGAGTTGAAATAATATTCATTATTTTATATACAAAAATATAATTTATTCATAGTATTATGAGATTTATAAGGAATTTTTCAAGTATATTAATCATTTGGTCATCATCATTATATAATTGTTAATTCTTGATTGTTTTCTTTTTTAAATAATTTCCTCTTAACCAAATCGTTAGAGCGTTATTTAATATACTTAATAATCAATATAGTTGTAGCCAGTGCGCACCTCACGGTAGCGGCTGCGGGTTTCCCTCGTCATAAAAAAAAAAAAAAAATCAATATAGTTGTAGCCAACTAATCAACAATCGTTTATTTGCCAAAATCTCTTAATGATATAATGAATTTTGACCAATAAGGACATTTTGACTTCTGACCTTTCTATTAAGTATAGATTTCTAAAAATCATCAATCTTTTTTTATTGCATGCGACTATCTACGCATTTGTTCATTTGTTATTCAACAGAGGATTATAGTATATATCTCAATTACAATGAATAGATATTACAATGAAATATCCCATTTAATTTAAGTTGATTAACTCATTAATTAGTTATACAAATATTTAATCACATTAATTCGTGATGTATACATTTTGGAATAAATGTTTCCAGAATACATTATAAATACTACAATTATCACAATTTTCTAAAAGGATGGTCTTTTACAAAATCAACAAATATAATAAAAATAACTATTGAAATTTCGCCATAATATAATAAACAACCACTTATTTTCCTTTTCAGCCTTTATCCTTAATTGTTTTCAATTAAGCCATCTCCTTGTCGTTTTCCGCCTATAAAAATCCACTCTGCAAGTAAACATGTATTAAAAGTTAATGACTTTTATCATTAAATTTATCCGAAAAATCCAAAAACACAGATGTAAATTCAACTAATCCAACTCTGACCACATTAAATTTATCAAACATTCAAACTAAACAGCTAATTTGATCTATCCTTTCCCCATCTTAAACTAAAACCAAGTCAATTTCCATGGCTATCCCCTTCCCCCATCATCAACAATGAAGAAAAAACCTCGAAACCCACTTCTTACATACATATTCTCAACGATTATTCTCACAATTCTTCAGCCCACTTTCTCCATCGATTTCATCTTCAATGGCTTCAGACCGTCCGATATCTCCCTATACGGCAACGCAACACTCGAATCCCAGATCCTCAGGCTCACAAACGATACAACTTTCTCAATTGGCCGTGCACTTTACCCCACAACTATTCCAACTAAGCAACCCAATTCAAATTCTTCGATCTTACTTAATTTCTACACTTCTTTCATTTTCTCCATGGCGCCTTACGAGGGCAGGCTACCAGGTCACGGCATCGTTTTCTTGTTCGTCCCACATGAGGGTATTGAAGGTGCCAGCTCAGCTCAACATTTGGGGCTACTGAACTTCACCAATAATGGAGACCCTAATAACCATATATTCGGGGTCGAGTTTGATGTGTTTGAGAATCAGGAATTTCAAGATATTGATAATAATCATGTTGGGATTGATGTGAACTCACTCATATCTGTAAATGCTCATGAAGCAGGCTATTGGCGCGATGATGGTAATTTTCGAAGATTAACGCTAAATAATGGCAGAAATTATCAGGTTTGGGTTGATTGTGTTGATAGTGTTGTTAATGTAACTATGGCGCCTGTAGGGATGAGAAGGCCCAATCAACCCTTGCTTAGTGTTGGTATTAATAATCTTTCTCAGGTTTTTCAAGATGAAATGTATGTGGGTTTTACTGCTTCTACAGGGGCCTTGATTGAAAGCCACAGGATTTTAGCTTGGAGTTTTAGCAACACGAATTTTTCACTCAGTGATGAATTGATCACAAGGGGTTTGCCTTCGTTTGAGCTTCCTGAAACTCCATTTCATAGACGAAGAGGTTTCATTGCAGGCTTGACTGTGGGGGTTTTGTTTTTCACCATTGTTTGCTCTGTTATTGCTTTCATGGTGATTAGAAGGAATATGAGATTAAGAAAACAGAGGGAGGAAATGGAAGATTGGGAACTTGAATATTGGCCTCATAGAATTACTTATCAAGAGATTGAAACGGCAACAAAGAGCTTTTCGGAGGCTAATGTGATTGGTATAGGTGGAAATGGGAAAGTGTACAAAGGGGTATTGCCCGGAGGATCAGAGATTGCCGTGAAACGAATTTCCCACGAAAACGGTGATGGCGTAAGGGCGTTTTTGGCCGAAATATCAAGTCTCGGGAGATTAAAGCATAGGAATTTGGTGGGATTGAGAGGTTGGTGCAAGAAAGAGAAGGGTAGCCTTATATTGGTGTATGATTACATGGAAAATGGAAGCCTTGACAAAAGGGTATTTGAATGTGATGAGACCAAAATGTTGAGTTGTGACGAAAGAATACGAATCTTGAAGCAAGTCGCGTCGGGGGTTTTATATTTGCACGACGGTTGGGACTCCAAGGTGTTGCATAGGGACATCAAGGCTAGCAACGTGTTGCTCGATAAGGAAATGAACGCGAGGCTAAGCGATTTCGGGCTGGCCCGCATGCACGACCACGATGCGGTGGCGGGGACCACCCGCGTGGTGGGGACCGTCGGGTATTTGGCGCCCGAGATTTTGAGGAGCGGCCGCGCATCGACGCAAACGGATGTGTTTAGTTATGGGGTGTTGATTCTCGAGGTGATGTGTGGTAAAAGGCCTATTGAAGGGGGAAAACTACCCTTGGTGGATTGGGTTTGGGATCTAATGAGGAAAAATGAATTGATTAACGCGGTTGATGAACGTATAAGGGCTCGAGGAGGGTTCGATGAAATCGAAGTCGAAAAAGTGATGCATTTGGGGTTGTTATGTGCACATCCCGAGACGAGTGCTAGGCCGAAAATGAGACAAGTGGTGAAGTTGTTTGAAGGGAAGAACGAGGTTGATGAAACGGACGGTGAGGATTTGGACGCGTGTATGCTAGACAAGATGAGAAGTAGAGAGATTTGGTCAATGTATCCTCATATATATAATAGTGGGTCGGGTTCTGGGTCGGGTCTGGGTTCGGGTTCAGGTTCGGGTTCGCATCCGACGTTTGAAGAGATAAGACAGGGGTTGTCTTCTTCTGTGTCACTTTCTTGGTCTACTACTATTGTAGATGGTAGGTGAATCTATTTGTACCACAAATATTAGTGATTGATTTTGTTGGTTTTAGATGAATGTGCTAATCTTGATGGGGGTTTATATTTTTATCTAAAAAAATTTCAGGGCCTGGATTGACAGGGAAATGAAATGGACGTGCTGAATGCTGATGTTCATGTGCAGATCTTATAGAGTCTCTTTTTGGTGTTGAAATATGTTGTTTGTTGATCGATTGATACCTTCATTCTTGTTAATTATACACATACTCTTTATATTTTTTTTAATCTACTTATTCCGAATCTGGATTATGGTCTTGTAAGATAGTGTACAACTGTTACAACTGTTTTAGATTATGAATTCAATTAAATAAAAAATAAATTCACGATTTTGGAGTTAAAATCGTAGAGATTTGGGCCCAATTCAATTCCATGCTGTTTCAGCCCATTTTTTGCAGCCCAACCATATTTGTATTGGGCCTCGTAAAGGCCCATGAAATTAACATTCCATATCTGCTAGAACAAGTGACACCCTTCTTTCCCCAAGCTCACTTTCTTCTTACAAGATAATACATATATTTATTTGAAGAGTAATGTTACATATCACTTGTTATATACACCGATTTTCACCTCCCAGTGTTTTGATGAGAATTCACTTGCAATTAATTAATTTTAGTGAATTTGTTACATCTAAACTTTTTAAATCAAGAGTCGGTGAAAATCATTAATGTTAAAATGGTGATATATAACATTTTTTATATTTGAAATAAGTAGTTTGTTAAGTTCATTAAGTTAGGTCACATAATTTACTTGCCATGGGTCTAAAGTACCTACCAATTATGATGTATTGCATGTGCCATTACCTTAGTGAGACATATGGACACCATCAATATGACTGGTATATGTCCTATTCAGCAAATTATGATTTATAAGAGCTAGTTTTTATGTGACTTAAAATATCATCTTATTTATTTTTCAGCACATTATTATTATCACACCAATAAAAACTCATATATGGATTAAAAAAAGGGATCTTTTAAGATCACTCCTCAAGAACCTCAACTATTATACAAACAAAACCTCCAAAACCGATACACATAAAACTCACAAAAAAACTCACAAAACATCCTAACTTTCACACCACTTCAACTGTTGGTCTATGTAAACTCGAGAAATTTTCCATCAGATCAACAGTGAGCATCGACATTCTGGGCCGGTTTAAACGCCCTGAATACTCAGACGACAAAGGTTTAGAAGCGGGTAATCTTTGGCAAGTTCTAAGCCACTTAGCTTGCATATATCGATGTTTTCTCCATGGACCCATATGCATTTTCTTCTCCTTCATACACTTCTTTGCAGCCCCACATAATATCTTTAACAAGGCCAATAATCTTTCGATTTTGCCCACAAATATCTCGGGAAGTCTCTTGACCAGCTTGTTGTACTCTTCGTTTGCTCGGGCCATCTCGAATTCAGCCCCTAAATTCAACTCGATGATCACTCTCACTTCGCCTTTTTTCGGATTTGAGTTGTCAATTACATCCAAAAACTTGTGTTCCCCTGTAATGAGAATAAGCCAAAGGGTTTTAATAACATGAATCAAGGCTTTGATGTGATTGTGATATATGAGAATCAACAAGCACACAAAAAATCATGATATTTCTTCTAAATTTTCAAAGGGAATATGCCCTGAATGTGATTTTGGATTTTCCATGGAAATATCAAAGCTACACGTGATTATTGTTATATTATTATGTGGTAGGGGAAGAATTCACCAGAACTCTATTGTAGTTACGCCAATTAAGATATATAGAATAAAAACAAAAGCATTTGGTGTTTTTCTTCCAAATTGAGCTAAAACAAATCAAATATCAACTTTCACTATTAGAAGCAAGACAAAAATCAAAGGGCCTGTTCCTCATTAATCATAAATCAATAAGCATTTTCAAGATTGTAAAAAGAGAGATCATAATTACTAGAAATTACAAAAAATAGGGAAAATCGAAATAGTATATATACCTGAGGGAATATCAGGTGAACTCTTCCACTTGGACTTGCAAATCGCACTATTAAAACCCGCGTTTTGAAGGCGATGGCAAACCGCCTCCATTAGACATTTCCGGCAACCATCTCCGATTGATCTACCACAGGAGCACAAATTTCCAGATTGTTGTGCTTCTTTTAATGCTTCCTTAGTGATATTTCGGATGGTTGATTCTAATGAACTCGTTCTGCATATTGTAGCCTGCAAAAATTATGAACAATGTTATAAACAATATTATAATGGCCAAAAATAAACCAATTTTCTGATTAGGAATACCGGAAAGATTAATTAGGCAATAATTGGCTTGATTTGTTCATTCTCCTAACTTAATTTCATCTATTTTAGATCAATTTTCTTATACTTGATAAGGTAGGCTGGCAGCCGAAATGTCCGCTAGGTCATAGCTTTTTCCAGCTCGGAATTCCGTCAACAATCCTAAAATTGATCTAACAAACTAAAAGAAATGCAATTCAAATTCAAAACTTCGTCTGAAAATTATGAAATTTAATGGCATTTCATAACAGAATTGTTCATATTTTTGTGAATCGGACGCACATCAAACAGAATTTTGTGGAAAATAAAATGGACGATGAACATAAACTTACTTGTAACAGTTGGCTTTGCGTCTCCCAAAAGTTACAATCTCCAGCACTTTGAATTTCGTTCTCATTTTGGTTTTCTTTCTCTTCATCATCATCTTCAACATCAACGCTGCTCGCCGGCGACAATCCCTGACATTCCTGATTCAAAAACTCGAAAACTGTATCGTCCGACAAGTTAATCGCAGGCTCGCCGGAAAACTCAATTTCCCGGCTATCACACGTCAGCATCCGGTGGTTTATAGGAACTCTAGCCATTTTTTTTGTATTTTTTGGCTAAAGCCTATGCACTTTCTTCTTCTCTCTTTTTTGTATTAAGAAAATTGCACTTTCAACGGTCCTTGGAACTAGGGTATATATATCCGGTGTGGAGAAAATGTGGGGCCCCATGATCCTACGTGGGCAAACAAGTGGGGTTTCACATGGTGCTTAATCTCCCTCCACGTGGAGAATAGTGATTGGTTGATGTAAATCGAGCGGTCCAAATTGGTGGGTCAGACAGCCAGGATCCACGTCAGTTCATCAATTATTTGGATGGGTTCTCAGATATACTCGAATATTCTGAAACTAATATTACAATTACACACATTTTGTAAATATTATCTTTTTTTTTTCATTTTTTATTTTTTATTGTGCATTATGTGTTTGGTTCCATATCCTAATCCCGTGGACTGTGGGCCACCACACAGATTGGAACGTGGCGTAATCGGAGACGTTGATCTCTTTGATATTATCCGATGAGGTGGGGCCAACCTGTTCTCCTACCCAAAAGCATTATCAATACTTACGCGGCGCCAAGCTCATGGTTTTTGCTTTTCCGTAACCTCCCGTATTTGCCCCTCAGGTTGTGGTATGTGTGAAATACAAACAAGGGGTATTTTTGTCTTTCAAGGGTAATATTATTGCATTTGAGTCAATCAAGGTAGGAGCAATAAATTTTGTCGAGAAGACAAAGATGGGGTGTGGGGTTCACAATTATTTTGTTCACAACCTCGATTTTTAACAAAAAGTTTAGTACAATTATCGATAAATATTTTAGTTAAGCTTAATTTACTAGATAAAAAATGGGATAATATTACTAATAATGTTTAAAATATTAAATTGTTTCACTTTCATTCTTAAATTAAATTTAATAATCCACTGACTAGATATATATTTTTCTTATTTTTTAAAGCAATCGATTTTCATTTACACTCTAACTCTAGAAGTATTAGGTTTGTAATTGAAAAGCAATTGCTCTCATAAAAAAATGACTAAAGCAATAAAAATATATCAAATTTTACTTAATTGATGTAAATGAGACAAATTTAATTATTAGTAATTTTATCACTAAAAACCAGTAACGATAAAATACTCCTAAATTCCATATTTTTTGAAATTCGATTAAAGTTCATTTGAAAAATCCATCATTCACTAAGAAGCTTCTTTAAATAATATCTAAATTTATTATGTGACATTGTTAAAGTTTTATAAATTAGCAAGTAGCCAAAAAACAATAAATCTTATCCCCTTGAGTTTATTGTTCAATGAACGAGTACAATAGTGTAGTAGGTCCATTAGATTATGCTTTAGCACTTCAATTTGTTGATTAATTATTGTAATTTGTATGTATATAAATGATAAAAATACGATCTAATTGGCTTGTGAAACTCGGGTACAAATATATACTAACATTTCTAAGGAGTGAGAGTGACATAATTTGTAGAGTATATTAGTGGGTAGGTTCTCAATTATTTGTTCACAAACTCGATTTTTCACAAAAGCTAGTGTTTATAAGTGAAACCATAAATTTTGATATTTTGGTTATATTTATGTGGTCCATAATAATAAAATTATGGACTCGATTCATACCTTCATCTATAATTAAAATAAAATAAAAATCAAATAAACGCATGTGAGACATGAGAGTAGTTGAGTAGATTCTTCAGATTATGCTTATTCCATCACTTTTGTTGATTATTATATTTATATATTAGTAATAAAGAATGATCAAATAGACTTGTGAAACTCAGGTACAAATTTGCATTATAATGGCTGTATTATTAATATACTAACATTTCTAAGAGAGTGAGGGCAAAAATAACCTTATCCCCAAGTTTAAAAAGTTAAGTGGATTAGACCTATAGGGGACTTGGAAAATGTTCTTTTGCTTAATTAATTGTGTGTTGATTAGAATCAATAACTTTAATTAGTGCTCCACATGCTAATATTAATTACTTTATTAATGTATACTTATTTATTCAGAGTGTTGATAGTAGGGATGTAGATAAACCCGCCCAATCTACCCGAACCGCTCAAACCGATCCAACCCACCCGCAAACCGTCGGTTTTAAAATTTTAAAAAATAGTGGCGGTTTGATATTCTTGCCACCCGCCACTTCCCGGTCGGGTGGTGGATTTAGAATTTGCAACCCGCCTAAACCGCAACCCGACCGCTAGTTATATATAATGCACACAAATTATATTATAAGGATTAACAACAAGCTTTTTAAAACAATATATATATATTTTTTCTAGCAACGATAATGTTATTCATATTTATATTATATATTTTACTTTTATTTGGTAAAATAAATTAAATATTTTGTTCAAACACTTATTTGTATTCTACTTTAACAAAGTTTTATCTTCGCAACCAAGAAAATATGTTATACATACTTATTATTAAATTTTTATAAGGTTTTAGTTTATAATAATATTAAAATATTTACTCATTATAAATTATGATTATTTGAATATTATTTATAGGGATAAATGCAAAAAAAACCCCTGTGAAATAATTTATTGGCTGAAAACCCCCTGTGAAATAAATATAGGCTAAAAACCCCCTGTGAAATTTTTTCGTTGCAAAAAACCCCCTCGGTCAGTTAGGTCAGCTACCCCTGTGAAATAAATGCAAAAAACCCCCTGTGAAATAATTTATTGGCTGAAAACTCCCTGTGAAATAATTTATTGGCTAAAAACCCCCTGTAAAATTTTTTCGTTGCAAAAAATCCCCTCGGTCAGTTAGGTGAGCTACACGCGCCGTATGTGCGTTTTTTTTTTGTTTGTGATTGTTAGACATTAAATGACTTATTCATTTACTTTTATGTCCCTTTTGTGTATTGTACTTATATATTCATTTGGGATACATTTTTACTCATGTTTACACAAAAAAAACAATATTAAAGATAGTTTTTCATAAAATGTTTCTTTTATTTTTAGTAAATATGCCTCATAATATTTAAATTTTAGACCATTAACATATAAGTACTTATATATTCATTTGGGATACAATTTTACTCATGTTTACACAAAAAACGATATTAAAGATAGTTTTTCATAAAATGTTTCTTTTATTTTTAGTAAATATGCCTCATAATATTTAAATTTTAGATTATTAACATTATTGTTTTTACTATTATGAGGCATATTTACTAAAAATAAAATAAATATTTTGCAACGACCGGGGGGTTTTTTGCAACGAAAAAATTTCACAGGGGGTTTTTAGCCTATATTTATTTCACAGGGGGTTTTCAGCCAATAAATTATTTCACAGGGGGTTTTTTGCATTTATTTCACAGGGGGTAGCTGACCTAACTTTCACAGGGGGTTTTTTGCAACGAAAAAATTTCACAGGGGGTTTTTAGCCTATATTTATTTCACAGGGGGTTTTCAGCCAATAAATTATTTCACAGGTGGGTTTTTTGCATTTATCCCTTATTTATAACACCACTTGATTTTCTTTATCCACCAACTCACTTTTTAAATTAAATTTACAAGGAGCAATATATTTTTCATAGTAAAATAGTAACTAGTTAAACGACAAAAAATTGGAAAGACATAAAACCGCCAATCCGCCCGCCAAATTCATTAACCCGACCGAATTGAACCGCTCGGTTTGAAAAGATAATTGTATAATTTTGGGTTGCTATTTTGTCCACCCGCTCGTATCGGGTCGGGTTGATTTTTTACTTTAAAACCGCCCGAACCCGACCGCGTACACCCCTAGTTGATATATACCACTTATTATTAATTATCGTTTTTTTCTCTTTAATTTTGATTAAAAAATCACTTGCAATTAAATAATTTTAATGAATTTATTACATCTAACTTTTCTAAATTAAAATAGAGTTAAAAATCGATGATGTTAAAAAGATGGTATTTAACATTTTCCAAAGGCTTTTAATGATCAATTCATCTGAAATCCATCTAAAGCGTGTAAAGAACTTGTATAAAATCCTATATTTTCATGATTAATACAGCCATAATATAAAATAATAAGAAAATATATAAATAATAGAATATTATATATAAAAAAAAACCCAGTTGACCCAATCAAGCAATGGAAAAATGGAAGGAAAATTTCAACTAAGCTAAAAAAAGGAGTTGAAATAAAATTTCAATTAGTTTTATTCATAAAAGGTCAAAAATATCGTTTTCAATTTTTCTTCCATGCTGGTTAATACTTAATATTTGAGAAAATGATTGCCAGATATAATTAAATTTACCGACTATAAATATGATTAGTCCAGATGGCTACTAAACATATGTAGAAATCAACTCAATAAATCTTATTATATATTATTGTTGGAGATTAATTAAACAGAATTAAGTGGAAATTAAGCAACATAATGATCAAATTTTTGACTGGTATCGAAAATATTATCTAAAAATGTTACCTGTCATTAAATCTATTTGGTTATTATTAATTGTAAGAAGAAAGAAGACAGGCTGCCCAAAAGATAAAGTCTAAAATTGAACACGTGATCATAATGTTATAGTACTCTATTCCTTGTCCACATACATCATTGCTAGCTGTTTAATCCTATTTCCTCAAGTAGAAAAAATGTGGATTTAATGAATGTTTATCTGGTTTTCTTGGAAATAGTATAGTTTTTGTCTATTTTTGACCTATATCCCCACTAGAATTATAGAAAATAAGTTCATTTATTTTGGGTTCAAATATGATTTAGATCGATTTTATATGGTGGGATTGTACTTAAATATATGATTATAATTTCAAGGTATTTATTTGGAGGGTTAAGTTATTACTATCATTCATGATATATAATGTGGTGATCTATATAATAGCATATAGGGCAATAAGTCAAGCTTTAATTCATAATGTCCTTTCTTGAGTTTAATAGCAAATGTAATCTAGGATTGGAATGCATAATATGAAAATTGTAGAGCATATTGTATAACCCGTTAAATCCTTTGATTAAGATATTTGAAGTTTCTATAAAATATAAAAATGGAATGGATATGATGCATAATATGAAAATTGTAGAGCATATTGTATAACTAATAACCCGTTAAATCCTTTAATTAAGATATTTGAAATTTTTATACAGATGATATTATGTAAAAATGATATACAATTATGGTGTAAGGTCGACTTGATTTGGCTAAGATTCGCGGATCCTACTTATATTAGTTACATCAAAATTTCAAATAAAAAACTTTCGATTTAATTGATAGATTATCATATGGATAACATAAGCATTTATTTTTTAATTTTTTATTTTGAGTTTTTGGATAATATCATCCACTCGTTGAACATAATAAATGGGCTGTTTAATTATAGAAATATGGCAATATACTACAAGATAATCATGGATGATTAGGAGAAGAATGAGTACACAAAAGACTCAAAGAAAAGTGATTATTAGGATATGAATGATTAATTTGGGAGTGTAGGCAGATTAATCTCACAAAAGGTTTAAACTTTTACTTAATTAATCTTTTTTTTTTTTTGCCAACTTTTTGGCTCAGCTGACTCAGAAAGCGTAACGAGTCAATAATGGCTTAAGGTTTGGTAATTTAATTATTTAGAAAGTGCCAAATACTTAAGGATAGGACTAAAGGACATTCACATATATATATATATATGTAATTATCTTGATGTGCCAGAAAATAATTCATATTTCTATTATTTATTTATTTGTTATTAGTACTTTTACTCTTTTTTTTAGATGACGAGGGAAACCCGCAGCCGCTACCATGAGGTGCGCACTGGGTAAACCCCGCTCTTGTGTAATAGCCTGCAAACTACACAAGAGAGGTAAACCAGCCTAGGTTGCCCATAGCTGACAGGCTCACAGTAGAGAAGGCAAATTAGTACTTTTACTCTTATTTAGGGAGAATCATGACAACAGATGAATATATGATGACTAAGACTGGAAAAATACTTTTAACTTGTGTAAATTATCTTGTAATCTTTAATTTTATAATGAGATAAAAGTTTAATTATTTATTTATTTGTTATTAGTACTTTTACTCTTATTTAGGTAGAATCATGACAAAGTATGAATATATGATGACTAAGACTGGAAAAATACTTTTAACTTGTATAAATATCTTGTAATCTTTAACTTCATAATGACATAAAAGTTTAATTATTTATTTGTGATAGTACTTTTTTTTTTTGGATGACGAGGGAAACCCGCAGCCGCTACCACACAAGAGAGGTAAACCAGCCTAGGTTGCCCATAGCTGACAGACTCACAGTAGAGAAGGCAAATAGGCAATCCCTTATCAGGATTCGAACCCGTGACCTAGGCCACAAGTTCAAATGCCCTTACCAACTCTACCGGGTTGCCCCCGATAGTACTTTTACTCTTATTTAGGGAGATTCATGACAACAGATGAATATATGATGATTAAGACTGGAAAAATACTTTTAATTTTGTGTGAATTATTTTGTATATCTTTAACTTTATGATGAAACAAAAGTTTAGGCACCCACTTGAGAGTAGTGAATGATAATTACAGACATTAGATTATATATATTATAAACAAGTTGATATTTACTAATGATGTATTAAGCCATTAACTATAGATTAAATTTGATGGTAAATGGTAGGTTTTACTTTTACATCAACTTTTTTGTAATTATCTTTACTACAGTCGTGTTATGATGCAGATAGAATTGGTGATATGTGATACATAAGTAATTTGGTTTTTAGATATTTAATTATGATTATCTTATAAACAAACTAATAGCGTGAGACACGTGCTATGCACGGGATTGTAACAATGTTCTATAATGATCCTCGTGCTATGCACGGAACTAATAAACTAAATTGTAGATTTTTTCCCGAGCACTTTTTAACAGACTTTAGGAGAATGATGAAATTTAAAAAGGATTTTGGACTTGTTTGTTTGAGCATTTTTATAAGAAGTTTCTTTAGTGTGATTTTGCCAAACATGTTATGTTTCTAAGAATACTTATTTGAATGTTCTACGTTGAATCCCCACCCTATAAATAAAATAAATTGAAAAGCCTATGTTGTTACAATTATTTCTAACTAAAAATGATTATGCATTAGAACTATTTTGTCAAATTTTTTGTTAAACCTTTTCGGTTATGAGAAGTATTAGTAAATTCTCATAAAAGATTAAAGGCTTAAGAAAAGTTCAACTAAATAAAATATTTAATGAAATAAATTTTATCTTGTAATTAAAAATTTTTTTCACCATTTTATAACTTTTCTGAATAGTTTGAACTCTAAGAAAACATGTAATTTACGCAAATTCTTAAAGAACATGTTCAATCAAAGTTAAAAGTAAAAATAAATATATAAGCCATCAACCAATTATCAAATCTTATATATTTTGTGTCATTATGATGTTCTCCATATATATAATGGATAAATAATTTTAGTGTAGATAATTCGAACAAGGAACAAAAGATTAAGAGTTTGTAAATCTAGAATATATAATTGAGAAATAAAATTATGAAAAAATTTAATTTTTATTTAGAGAACTTTAATGGGCACAAAAGACATTCTCGATTTACGCAGTATGCATTAAATAAGGTATACCGTACCATCAAATGAACATCATTTAAATAATTCACATATGCTTTCTAGGCAAATATGACAAATAAAGGAGTAAACTAATTAGTACAACTTGCACAAAAAAAATTCTTTATATTTATTTATTCAATAGAAAAAATAACTTTAAACTTTATTGAAAAAGTTAAAACTTCAAAAAAATCAAAGAGAAAAATATAAATGTATTGGAAAAATCAAATATTATCATGGGAAAATAAAGAATTCAAGATCTATTGTTTTCATCTTTACATGAAAATGCAAAATAAAATATTAAAACTTAAAAGTAAACGTTGAAATTAAACATATAACTGGATTGTTCGATATGAAATACTATGTAAAAATATTGAACTAAAAATAAATATTTAAAATTGAATGAGAAAATACACCAACTAAAAAGATAAAATCGCATGTACACCCTCTTTAGTAATTGAATTACACACATTAACAAATCACAATAAAAGGGATAGAAATAAACGAAATTAGAACAACCAGAGTGTTACAAATTGAAAAAAAAATGCATAATTATTCATAACTCAATATTAAAAACTCGAAGAAAGAAAAAATGAAAAGAAAAATGTAAAACAGATTCAAAAGGGAATTGTTAGAGGAAATGAAAGAGTATGGTGAAAAAGGTGAACAATACTAAAAAAATGTTAAAAAATGCGCAATTATATTAAGAAAATTGGAAAATATTATCCATACGATTTAATCAATATACAAAACCCAAAAGAGTGAAAAAAAAAATAATTCAAAAACTTGATAGAAAACCCCAAGAGAGTATACGAATAAAATAACTTGATACCAAATAACTTCTAGTTGTGATTTTTGTGCATACAAACAAAAATTAAGACTACTATTGTAGCACAAAAAAATGATTTTAGCCAAAAGTTTCTTGCTTAAGAGAGCATAAAATTGATCTTATGTAGATAATAACGTGTGAGATAGAAAAAATGGAATGTTGGGTGATTAATTTTATTTCACAAATCAAGTTTCCTATATATTACATTGAAGGCAATATATTCCCAAAATAAAAAATCTTTTAAAATTTAAATTTAATTAAAATAATAAATAAAGAAAGAGAATATTTCATTGAAACCTATTCAAAATTAACTTCATGATTTAGATGCTAAATTAACGGAATCTATATTTATTAATTATGAGAATCTCATTTAAGTTAAATTTGAAATTTGAAATGGAAGTTAATTATGAGGAATAATTAATAATTAAATATTCAAATCAACCAATGAGATATTTTTAAAATAATTAAAAAATTCAAAATTATGAGAATTCACCATTTTGAGTCAAAATTGGAATTTGGGTCAACCGACCGATTTGCTATAATATATATATATATATATATATATATATTAGATTTGGTTGATGGGTATCCGTAGTAAGCCTGTCAACGGGCGGATATTACCCGTACCAGCCCATTACCCGTTAATTTTTTTTGTCACCCGACCCGTACCCGACCCGGTCGTTTACCCGATGGGTCCACTGACCGGGTAATGACCGGGTGGAAAGCATATACCGGGTCGGGTCCGGGTCAGTTTAAATTTTTTTTTTCCTTTTAATGAGTTAATTTATTGTGTATTTGGGTCTACAAGTTGAAGTTATGATGCGAGCCGACGCCTAATATTTTACTGTTTTTATGTTTTTTTAGGAGTTCGAATTTAATTTTGATCGACCTTACTTCTATTAGCACTCGATTTGAAATTGTTTTCAAACTTTAATATTCAGCTCAAGCTTAAAGCTTAAAGCTTAAGAAGTTCAAATCAGTTTAAATTGATTAATAATTTTATTTATATTATTAATTTTTTTTATTACATATTAGATCATGCAAATTATAATATGATAGAAGCCATACATATTAGCACATCCATCTTAAAACTATTAGAATATTTTCATAAGTCAAAAGAGTCATAAAGTTTGAGAAAAATTTATGATACATTAAATTTAATGAATTTAGTGTGACATACACCACATATTTAGAATGAATAAATTGATCAGGTGATAATTTTTACAACCCATTCAATAACCCATTTTCTAAATGTATATTTAAATGAAAACCCATATATTATATTATTATTTCTAAAGTCACATATATTTATATAATATGCATATATTTGTGTGGTCATAATATTCATAGAAAACCCATATTCAAAGTTTATTGTAATACATTCTCAAATATCGATTATTGAACAACCAAACCTAATGGAACAACCCACTACTCTTTCTTTCTCTTTTCCACAGACCACAATTACTGGTTTGGTCACTTGGTGTAAAAGACGTGAGAGAACTGAGGTGAGTGAGCGGGTTTTACAAAAAATAATTAATTTTAATTTCGAACGGGTAACGAGCGGGTTTTGAACGGGTATTGACCGGGTAATTTGCCCGCGGGTTTGTTTCGGATGAATACCCAACTCGGACCCAAACATTTAAAAATCACCGGGTCCGGGTGAAATTCCTCACGGATCGAGTCCGGGTCGGGTGAAATAAATTTCGAACGGGTACGGGCACGGATAATACCCGCCCGTTGACAGGCTTAATCCGTAGTTGTCATGCCTACAACATCAATGAACTATAAAAATTTAGCATATTGTGAGGACCAATTAATTGTTGGTATATAACTGTAACCATATCTAGGTCAAATTTAAGGGTTCAATTCTTCATTGGTTTTTTTCTGATTCAATATCTTATATAATTGTATCAATCACTATATCAATTGTTTCACACAATTATCAATCAATAATCATTTACTCCATTTAGCTTTCTGTCAATTTTGAAGAATATAAACAAATAATAAACACATCACACAATTGACTTTGATTACAAATTACAAATCTAAGAAGGCGTTTAATTGAGAAAAGTTGAATTATGAAGAAAATAGTTAATTTAATTTTCTTATAATTTTGTAATCCAAAATTTTAAAAACAAAAGTAAAAAATAGACACAAAACCAGGCCTTAGTTTAAGGTCCAAACTAAAATTAGATGTACCCAAAAAAATTTACAAGTAATAAAAGGTTCTCAAGCCTATTACTTAGACCCCGGCCCAATTAAAATTTGATGGACCAATAAGATAAAAGTTAAAAGTAGTGGAATAAGTTCTAGAAGTTCATAACTCTCAGCCATAGCTTGGTATTGGGCCCAATTATAGATGTGAAACCAGGATAAGTAATCTTTTGGGCTCCAAAAATAAATTTGTTGGGCCTAAGAAATTTAAGGAGATTTATAAAATAAAAACTACAATAAAGTTAGTCCTTTTTTTTCTTAAAACCATAATATCAAAGCCGAACATATAATTATTAGGATTGTGACTATTGGTCTCAGATTTGCATAGACTAAAGTCTTACGATTTGTTACAAAGTCCAATTAGAAATAATTATTACGATGTTGTTTTAGGAAATGAATACATATAATTCATGCTTGTAAATACTAATATGAGTCCATTTCCAAAAAATAAAATAAAATAGTAATATGAGGCAATGATTGTATTGACATGACTAATCTATTAATTAGTGATTAATTAATTGTCTCAAATTTGTAATAATTACTTTGCAACCCAACCCCCACTGAATGAACAAAATCTAACATACAAACAAAAAACAAAACAAAATACGATATTCAGACACCTCCAAGTTAACAGTGGCCACAGGTATGTCCGAATCGTACCAAATTTACACGTATTTTCACATTAAAAAAAAAGAAAAATTATCAGTTTAATTTCCTATTTATTAATGTCACGAACCCACCATCCAATTTCTTACAATAGCGACTTTTGTATTCTTCGCTCTAAACTTTAGTAATATTCTTTGTGTTCTCTCTCTTTCCACTATTGACTTTCCGTAAAGTAGACCCCATCAAAGATTTTTTTTTCTATATTTATGAGTATAATTATTTTTTTCTATAATATATTAGTACATATGTATTGGATTGTTGATATTGGATTTATTGCATTTATATTTTTTACATAAACTTGGAGTTTCTCTCAATAAAATAATGGAGTTTTCATGACATAACAGGGTTTTTGTTTTATTTTATCAAAAAAAAAAAAAAGGGTTTTTGTTTTTTATTAAAGTTTTTTCCATTTTAATTTCAAGAATAAGAGAGAGCATATCGTGCCAGATATACCCTTTTGGTAAGTCAAGATTCTATTTTTTTTTGTGTGTTTAAATGATGATTTTCATTTTTCTTTGCTTTATTTTATGGGCGGCGGATAGAAGTTTTTCTAATCAAGCGATTGTTAGTGGGCAATGGGCCGGTACATAATGATGTGGGTTTCTTTATTTTCAAGCCAATTGCATGCTCTTTTATTTTATGTTTATTTAATTCGTTTATGATTAGCCTGTATTAGAGTTTGACTTTGAGGCTGACAGGATTTTGTTTCTAATTTCCCTTTTTTGTTGTTGTCTTTTGTCAGATTTTGATCTGGTTTTGAGTAATCTTCTATTGATTGGTTCAAGATTAAAGCTTTGATCTTTCTGCAAGTGGGTTTCAATTTTGAAAGTTTCCAAGCTCTAAGTAGGGGCCATCTTTGAAGGGTTACCCTGATTTTGATTATTACTCTGATTGGTTTATAGGTCACTAAGCTTTTATGGATATGGAATTTGATTCATCTCTATTTGTATTTTGATGGGATTGAAGAAATTTCTTTATTAATTGGGCTGTTGTGAACTAAAAATCCAGATTTTGAAGATGGATGAAGAGGCCAGTTCATGGATAAGAAGAACTAAATTTTCTCACACAGTTTGTCATCGTTTAGATGCATCAAGATTGGCCTCAATCCCTTTCTCAGTTCAGCCTAATCAAATTTCAGGCCTCAAAACTAGACCTGAACCAGCTAATTTGAATCCTAAATCAGCTCAAATTCAAAGAAACCTTTCTACAAACAAGCAGAGGGCAATTTCTCCCCACCCAGAAACAAACATTCCTGATAGCTTTAAAGAAGCCCGTTTTAGTCGTAAAAGATTCTCAACACCGAACCCACAAAGGCGAGAAAACGATAAGGGTAGTTTCGGAAAATCGTCTGGTTCAAAGTCGCCACGATATACTAGTCCCCTTAGGCACTTAACGTCGTTGAAATTTCCATCCAAGAGTCGAAAGGATTCAGCTTGGTCGAAATACTTTGATCGTGGTGGTGGGAAGGTTACCTCTGTTGAAAATGGTGATGAACATATGGTTGATCTATCGAAATTGTTTTTAGGCCTAAGGTTTGCTCATGGGGCCCACAGCCAGATTTATCATGGGATTTACATGGATCAACCTGTTGCTGTAAAGATCATCAGAATTCCAGATGATGATGAATATGGAGAATTGAGTGTTAGGTTGGAAAATCAGTTCACCAGAGAGGCCACTCTATTGGCCCGTCTCGACCATCCAAACGTTATAAAAGTAATACATGTTTATATATATTCATGCTTATATATATATATATATATATTCTGTATATTGATTTGTTTCATACTTATTTGGAATTATAGTTCATTGCTTCATGTCGAAAACCACCAGTATTCTGCATTGTGGCAGAGTATTTATCAGAAGGCTCTTTGAGAGCATATCTACACAAGCTTGAGCATAAATCTCTGCCTTTACAAAAGCTGATATCGATGGCTTTAGATATTGCTAGAGGAATGGAATACATACACTCACAGGGCATTATTCACAGGGATCTAAAACCTGAAAATATTCTCATAACCGATGATTTTCACTTAAAAGTTGCGGATTTTGGTATAGCTTGTGAGGACGCGTATTGTGATCTTCTGGCGGATGATCCAGGGACGTATAGATGGATGGCCCCCGAGATGATCAAAAGGAAGCACTATGGTCGAAAGGTCGATGTATATGGTTTTGGTCTCATTTTGTGGGAATTTGTAGCTGGAACTATCCCTTATGAAGATATGACACCTATACAAGCTGCTTTTGCTGTGGTGAATAAGGTAAATTTTCACTTCTTTCGACATTTTTTCATGATATATTATGATTTATGGTGTAACAATATAATATGCTGTCCTGGTATATTCCAAATTTGATGCATATTAGTTGTCTGAAGTTGGAAATGTTAGGAATATAATACCAACGCTGCTGAAAATAATCACTCAACGGAAAGCAATAAAAAAGACAGTGCTGCCAAGCGAGGATATTCACTATATTTCGGAAATTAAGATAATCAGTTACAATGATATTGAGGCTATTTATAATACAAGATACGTAACCCTAACAGGAAAAAGATTACGTAAAGACTAAAATACCCCTCAAAAACTTTCGGCGAAAGCTGTGGCCCTGATTACAGTCCTTCAGGCTCCATAACTGTGGCCTAGTGATTTGCAATAGTGATGTAAAGGAATCAACTTTATAACACATTCTTCTCTTTTGGGGTTTTGAGTACAACTTGTTATATATTTATTTGTGTGATTCCATTTAGGGCCATCGTTAGTTTCACATTTTATTAGATTGAACCTAATCTATAAGGGCTATAGCAAGATTTTACTATAAAACGACTATATATTTTTGGATCTTTAATTGTGACGAAAAATTTGTTGGATTTTTTCAGAATTTGAGGCCTGTTATACCCGGGGACTGCCCACCTGCAATGAAAGCTTTGATCGAACAATGTTGGAGTTTACAGCCAGACAAAAGGCCCGAGTTTTGGCAGATTGTGAAGGTACTTGAGGAGTTTGAGTCTTCACTTGCTCGTGATGGAACTCTATGTCTCGTGCAAAACGCAAAGTGTAAAGACCATAAGAAGGGATTACATCATTGGATTCAAAAACTTAGTACTAGTAATAATCAAACCACTTCGTACGTGCCTAAGCCTAAATTCGCATGATTTCGTATTTCCAGCAAAACCCTTGTATAAAAACTGTATTTTTATCGTACTTTTGTATTTTTATTGTATCCACATGTGAATTATTTGATTGTGGGCTATTGCATTTGAATTCCTATTCAATACCTTATGCTTGTGAAAACTTTTTTCCTTGTCAATTATGCAAAAAGTTGAAATTTTAGTCATTGATTCAGATTCATATTGTTTTTGGAAAGAAAAATTTAATGTTGGTGAAGATGTATCTGTAAAATTATCTGTTTTTGGTTTTATGACATTAATCGTAGTCGAAATGTTAGAAGGACCATACTATGTTGTCTTAGGCATTGAATGTATGAATTGAATTGTCAATTTTAGGGTTATGTTTGTTTTCTACTTTGTCATGTGTTGACAGTAAAACGTGGATTACATAATGAATTGTCTGGTCTTTAATTGAACCTAGACTCATACATTTAATTTCGAAATCGTATACGGAGTCACCACCAATTTTTGTATAATCTTATTTTATTATTATAAGAGAACTCGTTTTTATTTAATAATTATGGGACAAGATTTTTTATTTCAAAATGTGTTCCATCTTCAATGTAGTTTGACACGTGTCATATTAAACATCTCTTAATAAGTAAATTTATGAAATACCAAAACATCTAAATGTATATAATAAAAGATGAAATAGAGATTTGAAATACAAAATTATATCCCAATAATTAGTGGGCAACTATCAACCAGATTTGTACTAGTTGGTTTGTTTTGTTACGGTTCTTTTATTGGACCTTATCAAGTCACAATATGGAAGTGCAGCCCAATATTGTACTAAAAGCCCACAATAATGGCCTTAAATAACAATAAATAATATGGGCTTTCATCTTACTATCAATTGTCAACCAAATAACTCGATGCCTTATATTCATTATTCATGTATTTGTAATTGTGTATGCCTATTTAACTTGTAAGAATTAATATACAATGCTATGAGCTTTTGCTTTTATTTTCGATATCATGAATTTATTTTTAGGTATAAGTTATGATTCTTCTCTTTCTATTTGGAGATTTATAGAGTCTGTGTAGTTTATGATTAAAAAATTATTGGTTCTGTTTGGTAATTTAAGATATTCTTTTGTCTAAACTTAAAATAAATTTATAACTGTTTAGAGCAAGTCGGAGACTCCGGATACTGTTGCTCATAATTCTCTTCATATCTCTCTTTATAGATTATGATGAATAGCATGGTAGAATGGTTTAAAATTAATGATAAAATAACTTAAATTTTGTTAAAAAAAAGTATATAATCACTTTTTTTTTTTTTAGTTTTTGTAATCAAGCTCGATGAATAGTTTCTAAACCGAAATAGTCTTTTACTAGAGGTCAACATTCCAAGAAAAACGACCAATTCTAATGTAAAAAATATGTCAAAATTCATCTTGTCCACACTTGAATAATAAGTGAGAATATTTCCAGATTGCATTATGTAAATATCAAATGGCCCCGTAGCATTTAAATCAATCACACTCTACTAGAGTTCACATTAGTGCACACGTTTTTATTTATTTATTTATTTATTTATAGTATATTATATTATATAATATGTTCTAGTATGTGCATATGTGATATGTGTTCTTATATGTCCATTATTGACTATGTAATAAACTAATTAATGTTGGATACTTATATTTCATAACAGGATTATTCTAGTCATGGAAAAAAGAAGAATATATATAAATTGAATATCCCAATTTTTGGGAAGATATTTATATTGATCAAAGTGGAAAATGCTAAATGAAGAAAGAAAACAGATCAAAATTGAAGTATATAATTCTCATATGGTTCAAAACAAGACTCAAAGCAGTGGGGAAGTATTGTGGAAAATTAAAGCTAAAGGCAAAGAATATATATGCTGCAGGTTTCATTGGTCCTCTTCCAGATTAATAATCACTATTTATCGGACTAGTCCTTTTCCAATAAACCCTTTTCATCTTTTACTTTAGATTGCTATCAGTGTATTATTTACTACTTCTTTTTTTAATAAAAAATATCCAATCATGTGTTTATTTTGATAAAATATATTAAAATTAAGAGACATGAAATAACATATATATATATATGATCAAGTGGATGCCACTTTCAGAAACGTGGTTAAATAGAGAGTGTTAGGACATGTACGATCCAGACAAAATGGGGTTCACTTCTGATCACGACACCACGTTCACATTAGCAGCAATAATTTAATTTGATTAATCAATACTTTTTAAAAATGTGGTCAAAATTCAAATCATAATTTAAAAAAATAATCATCTCCGTCCTAAATATTATGTCACATTTTCTTCGAAATAATTAGAGGGTGTTTCATCATTTATCAATGTCTAACATTTACTATTTATTTTGGGATCCCAATCAAATCGCAAAAATTGATAACTAAACTAAACCAAGTAAACTATAATTGATCAATTATTAGATGATAATTATATGAATTTTCTTCCACCTTTGAAATAAATTCATTGTTATATCAAAATGTCAAAAAACAATGATGTACTTCCAAAAAAAGATTTAGAATGAATTTCCCAAAAATATATATGAAAGGAAAATTGTACAAAAAAAGAATTCCTCTACGAGTCTACGTACTCGAAATATTTCTTAATAAAGGGCCGAAATTAAAACAGTGCTTCGATCCAACGGTCAAGATCACTCCATGTGATTTGCATAAATAAAGTAAAGCCCCCAAGCACTATAGCTCTTAAATCACTACTTTTTCGTCTTCAGTATATAATTTATGTTGAATTTGGTGCTGTTTGCCTTTCCTTGTATTCACCTTTACCTTTCTCCATCCTATGAAGGCTTCAAGAGTACTATTAATTTAAATAAATTCATTTATTATAATTTTCAATAGTATTTATAGTAATATAATATTATTATATGATTGTATCTTGTTTCACCTGCAGACTGCTGAGATGGATCAAAACCCTAATTCCACCAAAGCCGACAGAAAAACTATAGAGAAAAACAGGAGAAATCAGATGAAGGATCTCTACTCCAAACTCACTTCTCTTGTTCCCCATCAAGCCCCTAGGGTTCTTCATATTTCCTTTTTAACCCCAGTTCTTGATTCATCACACACTACACTATATATATATATATATGCATGCCCATATATTAGATTCTCTATTACAGATGATTTATATACGCATGCTAAGTATTTGGAATAGATTTGAAGTTAACTTTATGTTTGTTTTTTGGGGTTTCAGGAAATGATTTCAGTGCCTGATCAACTAGAAGGAGCCACAAATTACATTAAAAAACTGCAAATTAATCTGGAGAAAATGAAGCAGAAGAAAAACTGTTTAATGGGAATGGGGGTTTCAACAAATTCAATTTCCAGCTCAAACAATGGAGGGGTAAAATTGCCAAATTTCGATGTTCGAGTAATGGGTTCTGCTTTAGAAGTGGTGCTCATAACTGGACTAAATTGTCAATTCATGTTCAGTGAGATTATCAGAATGCTTCACGAAGAAGGTGCTGAAGTTATCAATGCAAGCTTTTCTGTACAAGACAATGCTGTTTTCCACACTATACATTCCAAGGTAATTGGAACTATGTTTTTAAATATTTAATTTTCTATAATTTTATGTCTGATAATCAAATATTCTTATGGGTTTTTTTTATTTTTATTTTTTTCAGATTGGAGAAACTGCACAAGAATATGTAATGGCAAGGGTATCTGAGAGACTCAGAAAAATTGTGTAGAAATCTTATGTAGAAGTTCCTTTCATTTCCTTCATGAAAAAAAAAAAAAAAAAAACCATTTTCATATGTAATAATGTGATGATGATCGTTTTCTGGTTGGATAACAAGTTTAAGAGCTTATCAAATGTGTCTTTTCTTCAATGTTTTCTGCAATGAAATAGAAATAATTGAGTTAATATTTTCTTAAGAAGTATTATACATTTTCCACCATCTTACATATCTTCTCTTGCAAATTGTAAAACATATATACATATATACATATACTGTGCTAGTTGTCTGATATATTATACTCATTTATTTGTAGTCAACATGTACATAATTTAATTTGTGTCAAGTTTTTATTTATGAAAATGTGTATTCTATACAATCAATGTACATAAGTGAAGTAAACAGATATTGTGAAGAAGAAAATAATTAAAGATTGATGTTTGATTGAAAACTACGTACATATACCTGATTGTGTGGTCTTAAATTGAACAAATCAGTGTGTTTTTACAGACCCTATCCTCTCCACACATTTCTTTTTCTCAAATCTCACTAAAAGTATCTATTTTTGGTGTAATATACTTACATTTCAAATCTATCAAATTTAGTGTATTATGTATTATTTTGTGTCTTTCACCATCACATTCTCATGCTTGTAATATTTTCCATTATTTATTATAATTTCTTCACATCCACATATATATTATATATATTTCGCCACTCGAACAATAAAAACGGAAATCTGTCAGTTCATTAGAATAATTTTATACTAGGTTTATATATTTATATATAAACCTGTCGGTCCACATATATATATATATATATATATATGCATATTTGCATTCAACGGGCAGGCTTGGTTGGGTAGATTATGTAATTAAACATTAAAACATACGTGGATGGGAAATACTGGTGTATAGTATGATAGGTCAATTTCAAAAATGGTGATTTATTTGTTTCCAGTCTGTAATTAATTGAGAAAAAAATATTACTTTTATGTTATTGGAGTCCACATAAATCATTTTAGTCATAGAATTTTGTCATTAATGGTGACTTCAAAATGTGGGGGAGAAGTATAATTTGTCATTTTTCCACGAAAACAAATCCATCCAAATCGCTATTCACGCCTTTGGTTTTGTAACACAATGTACATTAATTATAAGTCTTGATTTTCTCCCTATAATTCGTTAGTTGAATATATATATTTATATTTATATTTATTGGAGTTTAAGAAAAAGAAACTAAGGAAAATAGACGAGTTTTTTTCTTTCTATAATTAGCTTTTTCTTACAACAAAAGAGTTTGAGAAAGTGAAATTACTCCTTAAATGGATTTGGAATCTGTCATTATAATAAAGAAAAACATCTTTAGTAAAGTCTTTGCCAAATGATTTAAAGTCCTCGTACTTCAAATCTCATCCAAATTTTGATTAAAAAACATTTTAATTAAGTGTAAAAATTATTTGGTACCCGAGTTTCACTGATAATGTCAATTCGGTAACCAATTTTTTATAAATGGCTATATTAGTGCCTACATTTTACCATAATTATCACATTTTTAAAATCCATATATTCATCGACATCTATAAAATACAACATAATTAAGTTCATATATCATAATATCATTATTTTTCTTATTTATATTGGGGAGGGCATGCATTGGGCTTTTAGCCCCACAGATCCAGTCGTAATACAAGACCCATGATCAGGACTCAAACTGACTCTTTGAAGCCCAAATGCCTACTGGGCCTCTGTAACCTGGTCGAGCCATTAAGGCCCACCCAAAATCCGTGTCTAAACTGTAATATAAAACATCCGAAGAGGACAAAATCGTCATTCAAAGTAACCACTTTATATACGAATACACACCATTCTGTTAGGGTTTTAGATTCATCACTGTTCTTCACTCAAACACTGTCAAAAAACGGAAAAGAAGAAACCCTAGCTCAGATCCGAACAAATTGAAAGCAAAACCATGGTAAACTTCGAGGTAGGCGCCGTACCTTTCAACCCCGACGGTTGGGGCCCTATGGATTCATCCACCACCTCACTCGCCGTCCCTAATCAACCCTCAAATGTACCCTTTGCCCCATTCTCACGCTCCGATAAGCTCGGTCGTATCGCCGATTGGACTAGGAATCTCAACAATCAGGGCCGACCTGGCTCGAAACAAGGACACCATGTCTCAGATTCTGCGTTCGATTTCTCCGGCGATGACTCATTCGCAACCTTAGCTGCTGATGAAGATTCGTCCTTCCGCCTTGTTGACACGTCGGCCAAATCTAACCACCACAACGCTAACCGCCCCAAATTCAACCCTAGGTGGCGATTTAATGCGCACCACAACGCCCGTTCTCAGCTTCCTCAGCGCCGCGATGAGGAAGTCGAGGCAAAGAAGCGCGAAGCGGAGAAGGAGCGGGCAAGGCGTGATAGGATGTATAACAATCGATCTCAGATGCCACAGCGACGTGAATCGGCTGTTTTTAAGTCTAGTGTTGATATTCAGCCTGAATGGAATATGCTTGATCAGATTCCCTTTTCAACTTTCTCAAAATTGTCGTTTTCGGTTCAGGAGCCTGAGGACTTGTTGATGTGCGGTGGGCTTGAGTTTTATGACAGGGCTTATGATCGGATTACTCCTAAGAACTGCCGTGCATTGGAGCGTTTCAAGAGTCGAAACTTCTTTAAAGTTACAACGACTGATGATCCTGTTATTAGGCGCTTGGCGAACGAGGATAAAGCTACGGTTTTTGCTACAGACGCAATTTTGTCAACACTAATGTGCGCCCCCAGGTCGGTTTATTCGTGGGATATTGTCGTTCAGCGTGTGGGGAACAAGTTGTTCTTTGATAAGAGGGATGGGTCGCAGTTGGACTTACTTTCTGTTCATGAGACATCCCAGGAGCCCTTGCCTGATGTGAAGGAAGATATTAATTCAATACATTCGTTGAGTGTGGAAGCTGCTTATATTAACCAAAACTTTTCGCAGCAGGTTTTGGTTAAGGATGGTAACAAGGTGGCCTTTGATGAGCCCAACCCATTTGCGAATGAAGGAGAAGAGGTGGCCTCAGTTGGCTATAGGTATAGGAGGTGGAAACTGGATGACGAAATGTATCTGGTGTCACGATGTGAAGTTCAGAGTGTGGTAGATATGAACAACCAGAGGTCGTATTTGACTGTCAATGCGCTGAATGAGTTTGATAGTAAGTATTCCGGTGTGGACTGGAGGCAGAAGCTGGAGACACAAAGGGGTGCCGTGTTGGCAACTGAATTGAAGAACAATGCAAATAAGTTGGCCAAGTGGACTGCACAGGCCCTGTTGGGAGGTGCTGATATGATGAAACTAGGGTATGTCTCTAGGGTTCACCCAAGAGATCATTTTAACCATGTAATATTGGCAGTTGTGGGTTACAAGCCCAAGGATTTTGCCACTCAGATCAATTTGAACACATCAAACATGTGGGGTATAGTAAAGAGTATTGTGGACTTGTGCATGAAGCTGAAAGAAGGCAAGTATGTGCTTGTTAAGGATCCATCTAAGCCGCAAGTGAGAATTTATGATGTCCCACAGGATGCTTTTGACAATGATTACGTGGAGGAGCCATTGCCCGAGGATGAACAGGTTCAGCCTCCTGCTGAGGATGCCGATGGTGTTGACGCAAATGCTACAGCTAATGATGTAGAAGAGAAGGAGATAAGCAATGAAGTCGCTTAAAAGGTAATGATTCGTTTTTCATTATGCTCGTTTTTATATTGCTGGCTGTTGTGTAAATTGTAATACTCATGGTGAAATTATTATTTTACCTGTAATTAGTGTTTTAGTCAGTTGTTTGCTTATTGTTTTCCTGAGAAATGCTTCAGTTTCTGATAGACCTTTTATCAAATTATGTGGTCACAATATCTGTTCAAACTTCAACATCCCAAAAGACATTTACACTAGGTCATTTTATTGGAAGTGGTGATTAGTCATTCTGTAGGTATAATCTATTTAAATATTTATTCTACCCATGGTTGTCTACTTGTTGTTTGAAGCCTTGAACTTGTTTACATCCTAGTCTCTCTGCCCACAACTGAAGTGCCAGGGTGCACAATTTGGAGACATGGGAATACTTTTGTATATAGGATTATACATGCCCCTCCACCAATGTATTTGGTTTACTATGACTCCTGCAGCCTCTTTTTGGCATGAAAATGAAAAATCTGTTTAGAATTACTGAGTGAAAAATGAGTAGGTGGGGTAAAATTGTTTATTTATTCTTATTTTATTCGCCTTTCAGCTTCGCTTTCGGAATTTTAATAACATTTGGGCAAGGTAAAGTTGGCATTTGAGAGGGGTATTTGTAATTAAAAACATCAGATGTTTATCTGTATTTCGAGCAAACCTCAGGAGGGGGGTCTACGTGTAGTTTTCTCTATTTTATTTAATAGCAGAATATCTTATTATTTTTATTGATTACTCGTGTCATATTATTTGGTTGGCATATCTGGTTAATATGTTCCATTTAAATTTCTTTGTTTCCAGGCGACAAATCGTAGGAGCACCAAGATCAAGTTTGCACAGCTAAACTAATTCGCTGGAAAATGAACCTTTTGAGATTTACCTTCTATTTAAATTTTGCTGGATTGCAAATCTTTTTGTCCAAGACTAGGCATTCGATTTTCTCATACATATTGTTATTCTGACCAAGGATAATAGTTGTTGTCTTTTGGTTTCTTTTTGTGATGGTGAATGTCTTATTTTAGTTTCAAGTCCTTTACATTAAGGATATTAATTGCATATATCCTAAGACTTGTGCATTATTTTTTCAGCCAAAATAAATTCCAGGTACTCAATTTTGTTCTGGTTGTCGATGGTATATACTGTATCAATTTCACCTGCGCCTTTCTTTACTTCTGTTTTAAAATTTTGATTTCGTTTGGATCATAGAATGACCCTCATCGATTAAGCATATCCCGGCAAATTATTTGTTGCTTTTATAAGCAGCTTCACTAAAAATGGAGACAGCAGAGTCTTACAGTTGCCTTTGAAATTGGCATTGATGGTTTGGGTTCGTAAACTTAAAAAATATGATCCATATAAGTACTGTTCATACATGTTTGAACTACATCGAGTTTTATAATTTATGTTTTTGAGTTTAATTTAATTGTTAGTTTCTGTATATTTATATTTGAGTTTACTGTAATTGGTAATTGCTGAACTAGATGAACCTCACAAGGCAAGTCTAGTTTAATTTTCAATTATATCAGCTGAATAAACAAGCTGTCGTATTAGTACAAAGTGTGCATTTTGATGAATAAATTGCAACAAGTTAGAAAAATAACAAAAACTATCAGACCTCAGTTTGGCACATAGATACTAGTTACTCTGTATTTATTACTCATTGTTTTGGCAATCAATTTGAGGATTGAAAATGGAAACAAAAACCATGGCCTGTGGGGAAATAACAACTGTTTTTGTGCCCCATGTTTTCTCAATCTACCCAACCAGTCAACTACTTTTGCATGCTTATAAATTGCTCCTAAAACCACAGCCTTTTTCTCTGTACAATTAAACAGAAAAGATATATTTTCATCTCTCAATAATGGCTACTCTTGTTCTTCTCGTGTCTGAGCTTCTACGCCATGAAAACCCCGACAATCTCATTTCGTCACCGTCGTCTTCCGCCGCCGCTGCTCCGCCCTCTAACGCCGCCAAAAAGGCCGCCGGCAAGACCGCAAGAAATTTGCCGGCGAAATGCAAAAACTACACACAAGATCAATTGGAAGAAGACCTACCCCGCGTCTGCGTTGACTTAGTTTGGCCTTAGTAGAAATTGATTTTATTTTGTTTGTTTCTTAATTTATTTTTACCACATTGAACAATTTTGTCTTCTTGCTGTAAGTGTGACTCTGTTTCACGATATTCTTTTTAAAGTCTTTTATTTTTGTTTTTGGGTACTTATGGCTCTTTTCTTGTCTATGACCCGTTCATGGTTCACCTTTGAATTAGTAGGTGTTTTTCTAATCCAATGGTGCATAATGAAAATGGACTATAATCCAACAAGCATACATTATTAAAATAAAGTAATAAATAATTAGAATAATAGTAAATATTGATTGTCTTGATAGATTTAAGGGGCCTGCTTTTTCTATTTTTGGGCTTCGTACTTGATTCTGGGCCATGGAATAACCCAGATAAGCCCCAAGCATGAGCCCAGAAAGGGTTAAGGACTTAGATTAAGAAATCTGCTTTTGAGGATTGGTATTAGCATTCTTATATTTTATTATCACACTTCACTTGGTTTTGTGTTAAGTAATTTACTAAATATTTTATTTGGATTTTAAAACATGGGTTGTAATTTATTTAGATATGAATATACTCCTCATATACAGACGAAGCTTTTTAAATTTTCACTGTCTTATTGACGTGGAATGCACTATAATCCTCAATGTTCTAAACATCCGAAAAAAAATATCTTGATCCTAGCTTAATGGAGCTACACACTTCAACACCACATGTTTGTGGTGGGTGGGTGGTTTTTGTATGGGTGATGGATGTCAAAAATCACCCCATCTAGAGTTCAAAACTTAATTTTCATCTGATACCAATATTATTATGTTAAATATTATTTAATATATAAATCATATTTTGATGAAAAATGAAGATATAATATTATAAAGTGTTATTGTCAAATAAGGGAATACTTAGAGGGCGTTTGGCTAAGCTTATAAGCTCTTTTAAACATCTTATAAGATGTTTGAGAGCTTATAAGCTCCATGAAAGTGTTTGGATAATTTCTTTTAAAAAGAGCTTATAAGACCAAAAAATAAGATGTTTGGGTCTTATAAGCAAATAAAAAATAAGTTGGCCTAACCCACCTTATTTCAAAATTTTAAAATTTTAGATGTTGTTTATATTTTTAAATGCACAAATAACTCTAGTTAACCTTCTCCTTTCCAACAATACTTTTCTCCGAAAAATGTTTATTTTTGTACAAATTATCGCGTATAACATTTGAAAACATCTTATAAGTCAAATAATGACTTAGACTTATTTTATCCAAACACTTAAGAGCTTAAATAAGACCAAACATCTTATAAGCTCTTAAAACCTCTTATAAGACGTAAGAACTTATAAGATGTTTTAAATAAACTTAGCCAAACGGCCTCTTAGTTATATATATAGCAAGGCCCAACGCAAAAAATTAAACTTAAAATTAATTGCGAGGAACAAAAAACGATAACATTAATGTAAGCTCTCATGAACAAAAGGATCTTTCATTTATAAAATAAGATTATAAACACACAAATTCCTAGAAATTAACTGTTTTACGTAAGTAGAGAATAGCAACTAGTAAAACAATAAATGTTTTAAAGCAATTTTTTTTTTTTTTGATTTACATAAGGAGTGATTATTATCTTATACGCCTCCTTCACGAATATATTATAATCGAATAGTGTCTAGAAGTATAATTTTTTTTCTTATTATCATAGTATATAATATATACTAAAAGTTGATCCAAACGCTAAATGATAATATTGAATTTGAATTAAGGAGGCTTCAAACACAAGAAAAATAGCGGGATCTGCGTTTAATTATCATAAATTTTAGAGTAGAAATCAATACTACGAGGACCAATAGTGTCATATATTATTTCTCATTTACTCTACTTGTCCATTGATTGCGATATTTTGGGTTCACTATCACGTGAATAATAATTACATAACCTTATTGTTATTCTAATCCCAATGATTTAAAGCCTAAAATTTCATCATATATGCATGCTAACGAGATTTCAAGATCTGATTAATTGTGTTCAAAAAATAAAAATAAATTATCATTGACTTTGTTCTCTCTCTTTTTATATATTTTATTATCTCCCCTCTTTTTTTGGTTCAATTTGTTACATCCTGCGGAATGGAACTATAAGTCTCGACTTCATTTACGTACAAAATGGCAATTTTTTAACCAATGAAATTCAAATTCTTAGATAAATTTAGTAAGAATCAGAATTCTTTGAGTTGCATCAAAAGGTCCCTTGTAGATATATTAATCTCAAGGAAACAACTGAATGAATTATTATAATTATGTCTCTTGTTTATCTTACGTGGTGCTATAATTATTTCAAAATTCCAAAAAACAAATGAAAAATATATCAACCGTTACTTCTTAATTTTCAATGTAAGAGATTATTTACTAATGAAGAAAATCAAAGAAAACAAAATAAAGAAAACCCTTGACATTTCTTTGGACGTGAATATTTTGCCCATAAATTTTTCTTGAACAAAGTAATGAAGTATCACTTATTTGAGAACTTTAGTACGAAAAAATGAAAATAAATAAGTTGAAAACATCATTAAATACTGTTATGAATTTTTAATGGTTGTTTGTCAGATAATTTACAACCATTAATGTCCGTGGAATCTTATTACAGTAAATAAAATAGCTTATAATATTCATTGGAAACTTCCACATAAACCCTAGTAAACTGTGAAGAATGAAAAAATAACACAAAGTGTAAAAGCAAAGGAAAAGTTTAAAGCATCCTCCTCTGCATGTGAAGCTTCAAGCCATCTGTCTCCAACCCATAATTATCCATTAATCACATTTAATTAATATAAAAATGGTTTATACAATATTTTTTTCTCTATAATATAAGCAACCCCCACTAAAAATCACCCGGTAAGCATGGAACAGGTCCCACGATTATGATTCAAGCAATATATTTTTAAATTCAAATTTATTTGTCACAATTAAAAAATCCAGAAAATGCCGCTTGAAAACCACTATAAATAAACTCCATTGAAACCCTGATCTTCAGCTCATTAACTACTGTAACAATGGCTTTTGTTAGTGTAGTAGCAAATGCCTTAGTTCTTTCTTTGTTGCTGTGCAGCATCACCGTTAATGGTAATGCACCATACTCGCCAGCTCCGGCCCCACACCACCATCACCACCACCACCACCGCGCTCCCACGCCGTCCCCTACTGCGGCACCCACCCCATCACCCAGCCACCCGCCTGCGCCGGCCCCTTCACCAGTTACCCCGCCGAGCTACTCGCCGGTGCCGACGCAGAAGGCGGTGGCTGTTCAGGGTGTTGTGTACTGCAAATCCTGCAAGTACAGGGGTATCGACACCCTCATGGGCGGCGCTCCTCTAGCCGGTCAGTATTTTCAAGACTCTTCACTTTTCATTATTACATCATTTTTTAACATATATGCTTAGCTTTTATACAGTTTTGTGACATATCTTGGGTTGGTTTTATTAGGGGCGATAGTGAAACTACAATGCAACAACACGAAGAGTGGTATAACGGAACAAACCAAGACCGACAAAAACGGCTACTTCTTCTTTATGCCATCAAAGCTGAGTACAAATGGATCCCACAAATGTAAGGTGTTTTTAGTGTCATCTCCGGTGGCCAATTGCAGCGCCGCCACCAACCTCCACGCCGGAGCCGTCGGCGCAATCTTGATGCCACCAAGGACCCCCGTCGACGCTCTGTCGAAGGTTTTACTCTTCACTGTTGGACCCTTCGCCTTCGAGCCTCACAAGAATCTGCCATGTTATTAACTAGCTAGCTAGCTTTAATTTACCCTTTAATTTCCACAGGGTTTGAGACTTTGAATTAGTTGCGATTCTGTGTTTGTCGTATGTTTGTTTTGTTTTATGTTGTTTGAGATCATAGCTTTTGTCGTTGATGCCTGTTTCTATTATCAGTACACTACTCAAAGCAGTGTATTTTTTAACTTGGTCGTGGTGATTATAATTATAAAGTTTGATTTGCTAGATTTTTATAATATTCAAATTTAAATATAAGTGTTTTTGATATGTTCCAAGTTTATCATAATGTGTGTATCAATGGAGGCAGACATAAACGAGACTTTTCATGAGGGTTTAAATATTGTGACTGGTTCTCACGTTATCCAAAGTTTACTATTTTTGTATTTTTTCCTAGTGTTGTTTTTTAATCAAAAGTAAGATTCAAAAAGTAACAAAACCCAATGCAGCTAAATCGAGAAATATTATTAACTAAAACAAAAAATTTCTCATAGATTTCTCAGTTGTTCGCATTTACCCAAAATTCCCCTCATTTATTGCAAGTTATATAAATACTTCTTATAAAAGTAAAATACGAATAGACCTTGTTGAGGAGGTGTTTGTAATTTTTAACAAAGTGAGATATCATTTGGTAAATACACGATTAATGAGGGACCTGTGTGTGATTTTTCCAAAATTAAAAATAATTCTATCTTTCTCTCTGTATTTGAATATAGGATTGCTTTGATAAAAGTGCTATAAGTAGATTATCAGAACGCTATTAATGAAAACATGCAGAGAGTATTGGTAATAGAATCTGATCCTGCGTAAAGCCCAACTAAAGTGGGCCTACTATCCATAAGATGAATTGGGCCATCTACAAGGAGAAGGCAGTCCAAACTAGCTTTCTAATATTTATGGGCCTTAGCTCTTTTTTCCTTGTCTGAGAGTTTATGGGCCTTAGCTCTGAAGATTGGTATTGAACTATTTCACCTAAAACATTTTCATAAAATTAGAAATTGGTAAGAAAAAAATAAAAAGAAAACACAAGGAAAGTCATTTTCCATTATTTCGTAAATGAAAAGAAAAAAAAATAAGAGAGAAAATCTAACATCAATTTTAGCCAATACCATTTCTTTGCGAAAACGAAAACGTTTTTTTTTTTTTAATAATATTTTTTCCTATTAATTTCTTTGAACAATATCTAAATGATAGATGGATAACTTAACCAAAACTAACTTTTTCTGATAAAGATGAAATTTAATAATTTATTGATATCCATTTAAGGAAAACGGGAAGAAGAAAATCACTACATTGGGTCCATAATTCCATTCTCTTTTCAACGTCTCATTAGAAGTGTGAATTTGAAACTGAAACTAAATTAATGGAGACGAATTGACTAAGTAATTATTAGTTATTAAAAGAACACCTCTTAATAGTTGACAACGGAATTGGAATTAATTGTGGTGTATGAATATGGGTGGCCCCTTAAATTCTACTAAATGTTTTTGATTTTATTACTCACATTAATAACTCCACTCCATTTTTTATTTCCAATATTATAAAGCATTCTAAACTCTCTATTTCAAATATTATTTTATTTATTTATATGTCTGTACTAATATAAATTTCTTTCTTAAATACATTAGTGGTGTAAATTTCATTTACCCAATTTGCATATAAAGAAATAAAAATTTATAAAATGATTTTGGACAGAAGTTTAATGTTTTCCTTATCTCCAACAAAGTGCTTTTTTAAATGAGCCCTCACAATTATATATTAAAAAACCCTACAATATTCTGATAGGTTCGTGTGAAGACTTTTCTTTGAAAAATTAGAATTTATTTTACACTTGGACCAATCTAATTTGCTGTACTTGGGTGGAATTGGTATTCATTTACTCGTAAAGTTAGTGGAATAATACATAGAGATTGAATCAACCAAAAAATGATTAAAAATATTATTGTACCACAATAATTAATCATAAGAAGAGTATTAAAGTTGGAAATAGCCAAAGTCAAAAGAATGATGAGTTATAGTACCAAAAGGAAAGAGATATTTTCTTTATTTTTCATATATGAAAAAAGGGAATTTGAAAGAAATAATGGACCATTATTACACTTAGCATAGTCTAATGGTCAGCATTGAATGGGCCCTTTCAAGTCAATGCCAATATTATTGAAACTTTGCTTGCAAATTTCTTATCTCTTTGGGCCCCACTGCCTCCTTGTCTAAAAATTCCAATTACCCTGGTTCCCAGTTGGAATATCTCCATTCTCACTTTCTACTCTCTCTAGAAGCGCGTGTAGGTTTATCAATACCTATCTATATTTTTTTTTTTTTTGAAAGTTCAAATGATATATTATAAGTATAAATAACCGAGTACAAGGGGTATTCGAAACCCTTACATTTTCAATCTACTTAACCATTGATGGGAAGCATACACTTGGATTAATACACCAATCATGAAACGAGTACTTAAAATCTGAAGAAAAGTACGATCGAATCCATTTCCATGTAGTAAACTTGATTCCTTCAATACCTATCTATATTATTTGTCTTTCACTGGCTACTTAATTTACTAGACATTTTTGGTTAATTATAAAAATATCTTGCGATAAAATGAAAAACTTTTTGATAAGCTCCACTTTATTTTTCAAATTAAATTCAGCAAAACAATGAAGTAATTTTAGTGTGAAGCTCGAATTGAAGATTAGTTTTAGCAAAACTGTTTAAATTCTGATTAAATCGTAGAACTAATATATTTTCTAAATCTAGTCGTACAGAGCAGGTTTGAGCTTGTTAAATGAGCAAAATTTCTAAATCTAGACCTTAAATGCTATATCCGTTTGAGTCGGGGTGAGTAGTATAGTAAAAAAAAATCTATCTCGACCCCTTATCATTTATTTAATATTTTTTAATTTTTATAATAAATGAGAGGTGATTATGTATTTTCTTTTTATTTTTGGAATTAATTACAAATCAATAAATAAGAGTGGAATTTGAAGCTATCAGAATAAAAACAAGATAGTGACAAAAAAGACATGATAAAAAAGTTCAATCCAAATTGATATCCAGACATATCGGATATGGAATCAACGAGATGGATTCAATAACGAATCGAGCTTGGGCATGTTATAAGTTTTAAATAAACCTAACCAATCAGGTCATAGAATCATATCCGGTTCTCGCCCTATTGGCATTCCACTATACAGGTTAACTCCATATCCATATAAGCAAGTGAGTTTCACGAGCATTCCTGCGAGTGGGGCTCAATCCCAGATAACCATAAGTACACAACCAAAATTTTCTTACCAAACTAAAGAAAGTTACAGAGTAATGCAAAAATAAAAAGACCCCCCTCATTTACTCCCCCATTCTTCGTTCATAAAACTCACCCTCTTCACAACAAACCCGCCCCATACCCCCTCCAATGGAGAACTCACAAACACCCCAACAAAACCAAAACCCATCACCAAACAGCCACAGCTCCAACAGCTCAACCAGCAGCACCACCACCAGCAACGGCCACAACCACCACCCATCGCCGCCCACTCCCAAACCACCATCCATACCCATCACTAGATCCGAACCTAACAACCCTTATCCGACCACCTTCGTCCAGGCCGACACTTCCTCCTTCAAACAGGTTGTCCAAATGCTTACAGGCTCCGCCGATACCGCCCGTGTCGCCACCCGACCCGAACCTGTCCGAAACCCCATCCCGCCCATGAAAACCGGCCCCAGGAAAGATAAATCCGGCTCCAAGCTCTACGAGCGTCGAAACAGCCTCAAAAACTTCAAAATCAACCCGTTGGGTCCTGGTCTGGTCAACATGAGACACGCCGGTTCGCCTAGAACCGGTACGCCGGAGATTTTATCTCCGAGTATTCTCGATTTTCCGTCGCTTGTGCTCAGCCCGGTTACGCCTCTTATACCCGACCCGTTTAACCGGGGCAATAACAGCTGCAACAATAACATGGATATAGAGGCTGAGGAAAAGGCGATAAAAGAAAAGGGATTTTTTTTGCACCCGTCGCCGGCGAATACGCCGAGAGATGCGGAGCCCCGGCTTTTGCCCTTGTTTCCGGTGACGTCGCCGAGGGTCGCAGGTTCATCTGCTGCTGCTAATTCTTGAGTGATTTTTTTTTTTTTCAGTTTCGATTTTTTAGTAGCTTTTTTTCTTGTATCGTTTTAATATGTAAAACCACATAGATATGATTTGGGGTGGAGGAGGGCCATGAGGCCACTCATATTGTTATATCATAAATGTTTTTCAATTAATTGACAATATTTGGCACAAAAAGATGAGTTAAAAAACCCATCTTTGCTTCTTCAAGTCCATGAATTGATTTGATTTCCATCTTCATTTTTTTTGGCTAATTTTGAATAAAAATCTGGAGTTTTGTTGAATAGAGCAATAATGATTAGTTTTCTTACTTAATTAAGCTAAAATTGGTGACTAAGTTGTTCAATTATTGGAATATATTTGGGAATAAAAAAATAAAGGTGTGAGAAAGTTGATAATTCTCAGGGAAAAATGAAATGGGGCATAGCTGTCGATGGAAGAGTAAAAGAAAGGGAAAGGAATCTTGACTCTTTTGTTGTATTTCCAATAGAGGAAGAAAGATGCCAAGATATGGCCTGGCACGAGGTTTACAATGTGCACATTCTTGATAGCTCTTAAATGTCTCTATTTTCTTCTATTTCTTCTGTTTTTATCCTAGTTGTTTAGTTATATATATACGTATATGAAATATTTCGATATGATTGGAGTAGCTCTTGACTTTAGATGAATAAATGCGAATGAGTTTCGGGATAATCATAGTTCATAAATATATATGCATTACAATCTACATGTAATCCATCACACATGAATATCATGTAATTGTATCGAGCTTTAGAGTCTAAAACGCGATTTAAAAATCATAAATTAATGGGGGCCCAAAATTAGTTATTGGTTGAATTTGGCACTTTAAATTCAACTTTTGAAAATGGAGTGGAAAGAAAATCATGCAAAGGTTTGTTTTCTTTGTGTGTTGTCCGAAACACACTCAACCCTCTTTTTGACTCTAAAGAAAGGAAAGAAGGAGGAAACTCATAATGAATGGAGATAGAGACACATTAGAAAGCTAATAAATAAAACGGGGATAAAGAGTTTAACTTTCAAATGTGATAAAAAAGGCAATAAAACAAGTTCGATTTTAATAAAAAGTATTCTTTTTTTTTTTGTATGTCATTGTTTTTCTTGTTCATGTAATATATTTATACCGGTTTCGAGATAATAATTTTGTATCAATAATTCATGGAGGTGTGTACAATTATAGTGTGTTTGGGGGAAAAAACTTTTACTTTAATTTTACACCACAGCTCCTATCTTTTAGCCTACAAAGTGTTACCTAAAGCATATCATTGCAACTTGTGGATAATATAAGATACTAGACAAGCATGATAACTTTGACTTGTATAATTAGATCGAATTATGTCTTGGAGTTGTTCGTGTCTGTTCCTATTTTTTTTTATTTCATTATTTTTCCTTTTCTTTTTCTACGGAAATTTAATTATTTTTATCAAATCAACGGAGCTAAACGTTCAAACTTTATTAAATTGAACTGCACTTCTTTATTGAAATATCATTTACATGGAACCATAAATTTCATCGAATTCTTCCTTTTTGATTGGGACCAACTCAACTTATAAATCCCTGCCCCACCAATACGAATTTAAACAGACAAAATTTAAGATAATTCTATTATTAATTGAGATAAATCTTAGTCCATAATATAAGTCCGATTAATTTTTTCCCGCATATAAATTTACTTATTCGATTAAAATGGATCTTGGTGAAGGCCTGTGAATGTTTTGGGCCTAGTCCATGGATCAATATGTGGACCAACTTCGTTAAAAGCCCAGTCCGATTCTAGCTTCTAATGTAGTAGACTTATACTTAATTGTTATCATTTTTATTGTAAAATAAATTAAGGAAATTTTAAATTGGATGGTTCAATTGTTCTAATCAAAGACTTTTTAGGGAACAACCTAAAATTTGCAATTACAACATTATAAAGCCATAGGAGAGTCATGGTATTGATTTTTCTAACTTTTTTGATATAATCTATATTTTGTTCGAGTTTTATACTTAGATATCATATATTTTCAAATTCTAACATATAAGTTTGACCCAAATTCAAATTTTACAAAAAGTAATAAAATTTGGATAATGCTAAGATTATAGGGGATTCAGCTTAAATAGTAGACACATTACCAAGTCTATAATATCATGGTTAATATATAAAAGTCTTATAATTATCAAATGCAGTCAAATAATAATTATTAAATCTTGACTTTTAATTTGCTTGTAGTTTTGAAATATGTCCCCAAGTCTTTATTTATTCAAAGTTTAGGCCCCAGGAGGGATACTGCGTACCTATCAACTAATAACAGCTTTCCAAACCCCAAAATACCATTATGGCAGAGAAGTTATCCAGTGTGGCTGAGTGTTCACATCAAAGCTGCATATCTCTTCACTCAACCGTCCGATCAGAAATATCTTTTTGATGTGTTAAGTTTTGATATGTGTATATCCGAATCGGACGGTGGAGATTGGACATTTGTAAGTTTTGTAAGTGTTTAATTAGACCAAATTAATCACCAACCTAACACCAACTAATATCAACACTTATGGCCCTTTTTTGTTTATATTAATTTGACTAGAAATTGATTGTTCATTTTTTGTATTTGTGTGGCGTGTGAATTTTGAATATTTATCACTGGGGTTTATCTTTGGATTATAGGATTTTTTTTATAATTTATTCAAAGAAAATTGACGAAAAATGATTAAAATAATGTCTCCTAATTTATTAGAGCATTTACAAAATAATATTATAAAAATTGTATTTTTAGTGCACCAATATTCTAGTATATAATCTTTTCTCAAATTCAGCAATATCGTCATCCTCTTTTTTGTGTGTCTTTGTCCGTTTTTATTATAGAAAACAATTCGTCCAAAATCCAAATAGCAATCTTTGGCAGTTTTAGTCTCTCTCTCTAGAAAGTGTAACTTTGTTCTGTTCTTGACTGTCCGAACAAATTCACAGTATCTTAAATTCAGAAACTTATTGAGGTAATCTGTTTCTTTTGGTGCTCATACAGCCAACAAGGTAAAGAAGGAACTTTTTTTAAGCTGTATACTGTTCTGGTAGGGTTTTAATTTGAGCAGAACAGATGCAATTTTGTTAGCTAATTCATTTTTTTTGTATTTGATTGCTTTGGTAGTTCGCGAACTGTGTGATTTGCATGTTTTCTTTACTTTTTTTCCAACTTAAGATTTGATTTTTTTCCTTTTTCGATTTTTTATCAGTATTAAGTTGGATGATTGCAGATTGTACCTACACCTGTCTAGTATGTTCGTAGGTCCCTTACTCCCTATAGAATTTGAATTGCAAGTTTACCTCAGTCTTAGTACTGAAAATAGGATTAAAGATGGTTTTGATGATGATGATCTGCTAAATGTTTTGTCTTCAGGTTCTTGTCTGACTGTGTTTATATGGTTAACCGTAATTTTGCTCTCCTCTGTTTCTTTATACTTACTGAGCCACTTTTACAGTAGAATTAAGCGATTTCAGACGTTGTGATTTTGTGATGACCATGATTTGTTTCTTTCAACATGGACTCTCTCTAGAGTTAGAGTTGATTAATTTAATCAGGTGAATGTAGCTGAGCATGGAAGCTCAAAGTCTTGTAACAACCAAGTAAAACTGCAGATATCAATAATGAACATAATTCCTAACTCCACCTATTTTGGGGTTTAATTATGTATTGCTAGATTATGATTTAAAACTGAGATTGCATGGTTGCCAATCTGTGAACTTTGGCTCAATCACTGATGTAATCGTCCTATGATTCTCGGTACAAGTGAAGATCACTGCTTAATTTCGAACCATTTTTTTCTTTTAAATTTTTATTCTTCTTGGTTATGGCTCTCTATGTTAAGAAGCCTGAATAATATCCATTCTCCTGAATACAACATAACTGCAGTTTAATAATGTGTATATGTCTTTTTCAAAGTCAGACATTTCCCATATGTGTATTTGTTTTTTGACAATTGGTAATTTACAGGTGATACTTCATGTGCTGTATAAAAGAAGTTTCCTTGCAACGTTGAGTTCAATAGCTATAATCAATAGGTTGTAGAAAATGGAGCAACAAAAGGCTTTCCTTGAGGTTATTCCTTGCTGCTGCATTTGTGTATTTTCTACTTCTCTTGAGAACTTTGACATCCGCTAAATGTTAAATAAAATTTACCCCCTTATGATTTTGTGTAATAGGTCGTTAATACTGAGAAACAGATGTTGGCATTGATCCATTCAAAGGGTGTTCTACACAGAGAGGTTCTAGAGATATACCGCAAAATCCGAACTGGATATGAGAAAATTCTGTTAAACAGCAATCGGATGGTGGAGCATCAAGAAATTGAGTATCATTTGTGGAAGCTTCATTACAAGCTCATCGATGAATTTCGTAAAAGAATAAGGCAACAATCTTCCAATGCAGAAAATATGAAAAACGACGATATTAACTCCCAGAGCAACACTGATAAACACTTCGAAGGATTCAAGTCATTTTTATCTGAAGCAACTGAGTTCTATAGGAAATTGATTGTAGAGCTCAGGAAAAATTGTGGGCTCCCTGAAGAAATCTTGTTTCACAATAAGGATGATAACTCAATTTTCTATCGAGCCAATTAAGCTACATGCATGTCAATACACATGCCATCGCCTGCTAATTTGTCTCGGGGATCTTGCTAGATATACAGAGATTGTTAAGAAACCTGATACCTGTGAGTGGTCGACTGCAGCCACCTACTACCTAGAAGCCACCAGAACATGGCCAGATAGTGGAAATCCCCATAATCAGGTATACTGCTTCTAATCAGGAACTAGAATTAGATACCAACTAGTATTTGAAATTGTGCTACCAAATTTTCCCCAATCACTCCAAAAGATACTCTGTATATTTATACCACTGTAGGGTCTGAAACTAAATCTTTGTAGCATTTCTGCAGTTGGCTTTATTGGCAACATATGTTGGTGATGCTTTCCTTGCATTGTACCATTGTGTAAGGAGTTTGGCTGTCAAGGAGCCTTTTCCTGATGCCTGGAGAAACATTGTGCTACTTTTTGAAGAGGTAAAAGTTCAACAGTCTTTTCTTGTTATGGTTCATCTCCTCAAGCACTTAGGCTTCTAGCGAACAGGATTAAATGAATTTCTTGAAGTCATTTTTTATTTTATTTTTTTTTAATTTTTTGCTTGGCGAATCTAAATGAGTGTTAATTTGATCTTGGTGGCATTTTCCGTTGTATCTTGTGAATTTGCAGAACAGGTCTACTAAATTGCAATCACTTTCTAGTCAGATGAAGCTCGACTTGTTAAATCCTTCCAAACGAAGTTCCTTGCAGAATTCAGCTCATGAAGAGAATAGATCTCCAAATAATCACAAATTAGAAGACTTGGAGACCATTTGTTCTGAAAAATCCGACTTATGGCCCATTCTTGTCAGAACTATAAGCTTCTTTTTAATCCGATCAAGGTAATCCAATTTTACTATCATCTAAAATTAAATAGTAGCTCTTTAACTAGCTGACCCACTCAATTTAACTGTATTTGCATTATGTCATTTTTAATTGAGTTCTTTTATTGCATGCAAAATTTCATGTAATGCAGTTTGGATGAATTTCCATGCACACTTGCTTCTGCCTTGCACTGTTTAGAAGCTTTATTTGCAATGGATGATACCGAACTTACTACTGCTTTAGAATCTTACCAAAGTATGGATTCATCCAGAAAAGGCCCTTTCCGTGCCATCCAACTGGTTTCCATATTCATTTTCATTATTCATAGCCTTACAGAGAGCCCACAAAAAGATGATTCAACAGGAAAAGATGATCAAAAACATTCTGAATTGACGGCATTAGCATTTGCTGCTACATTCATTTGCATGGGTCGCCTTACAGAGAGATGCCTCAAGGGGAATCAAAAGGATATTTGCCCTCTCTTACCAGCTGTTTTAGTATTTTTGGAGTGGTTAGTAGGAGCATTAGATATAGCTCAAGCACATAATGCTGAGGAAAGGGTTATGAATGCCGTTTCTTACTTTTTTGGTGCTTTGGCTGATCTCTTGAACCGAATTGATCAAAGTGAGAATGCAATTTCTCCAGATTATACTGCTCTTTGGGAAGATAATGAGTTGAGGGGTTTTTACCCGTTAACTAGTGTACATGAAACACTAGATTTCACAGCAAATCTGGAGTACACGGTCAACTTCAACTGCAAAAATCAATGTCGTTCACGGCGCATATTAAACGCTGCAACAAGAATTATTGAGCGGTTGAAAAATTCTCGGGAGTGGGTTTTGTATGATGAAGTGGGAAGATTATGTAACTCTGTAAAGACAATATCAGAGGAAATTGAGTCATCTTCTGGTAAAGAAATCCAATCTACTACAGAAGAGGAAGAAGTCATTCTTTTCAAGCCCATCACAAGACGCAACTCAGCACCGATTTATATATCGAAACCCACAAACGATCCAGTTCGACCCGAAGAAAGCATAGATATACAAAAAACAACCCCCGATGAATGGTTAAGACGTGCCACATCACTGTCTGCTAGTCAGAATACAGCTGATAATGACTCATTCAGTTTCTCCACTACTCACCCCACTGGACCCCCCTCCCTAAGTGCTTGGGTTCTCACTAGAGGAAACTCAAACAATGAAACAGAGAAAGGGCCAAACGATTTTAACAAACAAAAACTTAGCCCGATTGATGAAATAGCTTCAACATCTTTCTCTGATCTCTCTATCAATGAAGGCAAGGATTCTGAGGCAGCTGTAATTACTCCACTACCCTCGGCCCCTTTGTTGCCTGATGATGCTGTTTGGTTGAGGGAAAATTCGTTAATGTTTCCCGAGTACAGGGGTAGTTTAGTCAATGAGGCAGATGGTATTCTAGGTGCAGCACCATACACAAGCCGGGCTACGATTCGTCCACCTGTCGGTTTTGGCCCTGGACTTTCGGGTCTCGTTGATGGGTACCCACCGTTTATCGGTATGAGTTCTTCTGAATGGCTTTATCACTATAGAAACAGTCAGAATATGGCCAGTAATCACATATCTCCAATTCATTACAATCCAACCCCTCCTTTTGGGAATTTTCATATGAACGAGCTTTCTGGGTATGATCTTTACGATCAATGGGGAAATCATTTGGTTTCGAATCCTATGCATTACGAAATGTATCCTAATTCTTCGTTTGTTTATGGAGTAGACGAGCAGAAGAGGGATAAGGTGTTTCACGGTTATCAAAGACCGTTTCCTTATGTATGCGGTGTTGGTATGGAGCTGGGTTCTGAACAGATGCCACTTTTGCAGTATCTGAAAGAGAAAGAGAGGCAAATGCAGCCAGGCTCCCAGTTTAGGGGTCCTTTCATGGGGAGTTGAATGCATTACTTAGTGAAATTGGTTGAAAATTCAAATGTTGATATTATATGTAAATTATTATGTTACATGGTTGTGAAGTATTTTATGTTCAATATGGAGATTGACTTTATAATCCGAAATTGATGGCCTATAAATTACAAGAGCAAATTGAATCAATTTTCATGAATTACATCATACAGTTAGTTTCACATGGATAAAGACCACCAACAGCTCATTTTAACAACACACATAAATCTCCCGAGCAAGAAAATAATGGAAATGTTCATAAATTTCGATTAGTGGGAAATTCTGGCAAATTTGTTCTTTGATATCCTTAAAATCTTTCATCAGTGTTCCTTTTTGTCCTTCCTTGATTTGTCCTTCTTTCCCTTGATGAAGCAGAAACACGAGCAGCAAGGTAACTGCAACAAGAACTTCATTTTTCTTCTGTTTATTTTGACATGAAATGGCACAATTATAATGATAGCTTCAGGTTTCCAGTTTTGGAAGATTTATTATTCCATTCCCTCAAGATTTGAAGATGTTTCGACAATATTCTTAACTTGGCTTCTTTGTTGTTTGTTATTACATCATTTTCATACCAGGAAAGGTATATTGTTTAACGGAGTTTCTATTAATAGGCTATATAGGTTTAACTTATTCCTATATTATTTGGGCCTATAAGAGAAAAGTTTGGGCTCAATATCTATGTGGCCCAAATCTGCGAGTTTAAAGAAAGAGAAAGATCGGGCCAGGTTGAAGCCTTAGTATAGCCCATTCTAGCTATATTAGGCCAGTTTCAGACAAGGGTTTTATGGATCTCAAATAAGACAATTTAGCCTTGATAATATGTCCAAGTAAACCAAATTAAGAAGATTGGGCCGAGTTGAAGTCAAACTTAGTACAGCCCATTGAAATCCATAAGTACGTGGCAAGCTTCCACATGCATCGCCATTCACCTATATCGACACGTGTCATCAAGTCTCCACGTACCATAAGCTTTGTTCTACAGCATATCATTTGCATATACACAAATAGAATTCTAGAAATAAGAAAGGGAAACAAAGAAAAAAAGAAAGATGGCATTATCTACCACAAAAGGCTTCTTTAATCTCTCCAAGGCTTTCGTAAATGAAAACCCCGGATTCATCACAAGGGTTTTTTCTTTAAATTATTCTTCACAACCCTCTGAGGTACATCTAACTAGTTCTTACAATTGCTTTTTAGTTTCGAACAACATAGTAAAACAGATGCAATCTAGTACTCTTGAACTAAATGATTGAAATTATTGAATAAATATATATATAGGAACATGACGCAAAAGAATTATTCAACAGAGGAGCTAAACCACAAGGACAATGAATCAGTGAGCGATGTGGGGAACAGGATACATGAAATTTCAGAAAAGATGAAAGAAACTGCACAAGAAAGCATGGAAAGAACCGGAGAGAAGATAGAAGAGATTACTGGAAGTAATCCCATAATGGAGGGTCCTGAGAATGAAGATAAATTGAAGAAGAAAGTTGATCAGAAGGGGAGAGAGGGGGAAAGCCTGTAGACGAAGATAAAGGATTGGATGCTTTTTCCCTAAAAAATGCAAAATAAACGACTCGATTTGAGCGAATCCAAGTAATATTCAATGAAAGAAACAACAGACTCCATCTCTAACTATGAATATCCCTATATGCTTTCTGGGATGTCTAAATATTACTCTCCAATTAACAAAAGGCGGTACATTGGAATTGAAGAACTTAAGCAACAACTCATGAACAAAATGAAACCACGCCCTCCATTCAAAATCCATCAACCAAAAAAAAAAAAAATACTAAATGGAGCGGTTGAGGCTTGAGAGTTAGATATCAGGCCATTGAAAATCCATTGAAAATCAGGCCAAGCAACAAATCAGGCTTGAGAGTTAGATATCTGTGCACAGTTATGATTACCAAGCAACAAATCCATTGAAAATCAGGCCAAACCTTAAGTTTATAGGGAATAAGAACAACACCCGATTAAATTTTTGTAAGAAATGCAAGATCCTTTCATTAAAAGAAATGGCAAATCAAAAGTCGATTCCAGAATTGAAAAGCTTAAAACCTGTCGGTGCAGAGCATCCCAGCACAAAAGCTTATGAGTTGACTCCACTCCTCTGCTCTTCCAAGACAACTTCCCAGCCTCCAAATTAACAATCTCTCAACTGCTGCTCAACTTAATCACAACCCATCTAAAATTACCTCAAGAAAACTCAAGAAACAGATCCAAAACGTTGTTTCTTGGACTTCACAACAGACCAAAATTGAAGCGCTAACAGCACAAAATTCAACAACAAAAACCTAAAATCGCAAAACCTTTATGTACTGTTAAACACCGCGATTTCACTCTCCATGTTTCTTAATACACCAGCAAATTATTGCTTTCTGTGTAGCGTGTAGAAAACTAAATGCTCTATATTTGCAAAAAAATTGATTTTGATATGCATAAATTTTGGGGTAGTTATTGGAGGTAATTGAGATTGGGATAATAAAGACAAACTAATTAGATGTAAAATTTGAAATTTGAAAAAGAAGTTAATTAATAAATTAGTGGGAGTAGTTAAATGTGGAAGAGTGGGTTTGTTGAAGAGAGTGGGGTTGGTGTACCGTGGAGAGCAGTTAATCAAATATTTAATATTAAAAAAAAAGTCAAAAATCTAGAAAATTAGCATTTAGAGAAAAAAAAAACTGTAACCTTGCTATAATAATATAGTAGAAGTAGATTTAGGGTTTAGGGTAAACCCTAAACCCTAGAAGTAGATCAGTTACAGAAAAGGATAAAGTGGTGACTCGTGAAAGTTCCCAAATACTAAGCATCATTTACATGCACGTGTCACGCTCCATTACAGGTGTCCATCCTTTGCATGGCCACCTTTCTCCCTTCTTACACGTTATAAGTAACCATGATCTTACACAACCATCCATGAAACACAGAAAAAACTCCCATTTTGAGAAAAATTTAAATCGACAAAAGCAATCGAAAGGAAAAGGTTTAGAATATTTACAATCTGTTTATTATCTGCTACAAAAAAATGGCAGCCATATCTTCTATAGCCAAAAACTCAATCCTCAGCCTCTCAAAGTCTTTCTCCAAGAACCCATCCCTCGCTTTCCGTCCCAAAGTTTCGAGGGTTTGCTTCACTTCTGCTTCCAGATATTCAGAGGTAATTAAATTCTTCAATATTCCTCATTTTGCAATTTTTTTTTTGTTTTCTGTTGTATATTGTGATGGCTTTTAAATATCTTAACTACAGGGACGACAGGCGGCGGATGATGATCGGAGAGGACGAGAGTACAGTCCGTACAACGCCGACGAGGCCGTCGGAGAACCCCGAGGAGGTGACGTCGAAGATACGATCAACAAAGCAAAACAGAAGACCCAGGAAATGAAGGACAAAGCAAAGGAAAATACAGATGCTTTAAAGGACAAGGCTAAAGAAGCTAAAGATAAAGCTGCAGAATCAACTAACAAGATGAACGAGAAGGCGAAGGAGAAAGCTGACGAGATGAACGAAAAGAGCAAGGAGAAACTAGGTCCCATGGCCGATAAGGCTTACGAAATGAGGGAAAAGACTATGGACAAAGCTGGGGAAATGGCCGACAAGACAAAAGAATACGCACACGGCGCAAAGGAGAATGTGAAGGACGCCGCCGGCACGGCGGCGGCCAAGACAAAAGATGCCACCGGCACGGCGGCGGAGAAGACTAAAGATGCCGCGGGGACGGCGGCGGAGAAGACAAAGGAGTATGCGCATGGGGCGAAGGAGGGTACGAAGAGTGCTGCAGAGAGTATAACGGAGAAGGCGAAGCAGACTGTGCAAGGAGCGTGGGATGCTGCGAAAGATACTACACAGAAGATTAAAGAGACGGTGGTGGGGAAATCTGAGGATGTTGATGATTATGTGGAGGATCATGTGAAAAAGGCGGCGCGTGAGAATAAGGAGAAGGTTATGGATGAAGATGTGGTTGATTCCCGGCGGCAATGGCGTGAGGAAGATAAGGGACAGAAAAAGTATTGATTTGGTTACTTTTGATGCTCTTTTTTGTTGGTTTAAAGTGGTATTAATGTTTGTTTTATTAATGCAATCTCTGTTTCGATGATGGTTGTTTTTCTTGATTTGGACTTGTGGGCGAAGGGGAAATAAGAGAAAAGCAGTTCAATTTGTTGATGCGTTGAATTTTACTGAAAGGGTTTCATTCATGTTGGTAAAAGGATCTAATTTCTATTTGTTTAATGAGCCCATATTGGGTCCAATTGATGGCAAGTATCGAACGGCCCATTTAGATAAAATCCCCATTAGGTTTGGGCTAAGAGACACTATAGGAGTGTATTTCGACCCAATTTAGTGGATCGGTGCGAGTATTGAACGGCCCATTTGGACAAAATTCCCATTAGGTTTGGGCTAGCTATGAAGAGACACTATAGGAGAGTAATTTGACCCAATTTAGTGGCGCGGCCCAAAAACTGAACGGCCCATTAGGTCCAATAAGTGGCAGACGAGACAAAAGCAATATGGTGGAGCAGTTGTAACCTCCAACCCAAATTAAAACCGCCCAAGGTCAGCCTTCGTCAGATAATTCCTGTAATTGCCACGTGTCTTTTCTAAACAAGATTTTAACCATTTTAATTTTTAAGACCCATAAAGTGCAAACCCATCATAAAAACGTTGTTGTGTAGAAAACGCTTTTAGAATGAGCTCTTGATAATATCATGTGTAGTTTTCTCTTAGGTATAACACTGCAATTTCAATCAATCAATCAATATATTTCCGTGACATAAATGTTGACACCGATAATTAGTATATAAGCTCTTCTACATTAAGAGAAAATGACTATTCCAATCATGCAAATTTATAGGGGCTAATTTATAATATATATAATTTAGACGATAGTAACAACAATCCAACATTATTGTGCATAACTATTACTCATGTATAATGGCAGTCATTAAAATTGGGAAAATATTATTTAATAATTTTTTTTTTATATTCGAGCAATTGCCCCCTTAATATATATGGAAAAGAAAATTAAACTCAACGTTAATTAAAATAGAACTGTACCATCATTTGTTTTGGAACTCAATAGGAAATTTAATATATTAGGACAAGAGCTTTGAGAATAAACTTTTGAGGTGATGGAAAGGTTTTATAATTGGCCACGATTTTAATTTAATGCCGCAAAAATACTCGAGTTGCTGTAAGAAAGCCAAACATCAAGCTTGGGGGGGACAAATTTTGAACTCTCTTTTATTTAAGTTTAGCACATGATTAAGGCTAAGTTATAGCTAAAATACGATTGATTAACTAATTAATATACATTTTTGGCAAATCCCGGAAACACAATTAACTAACTTTAACTTTTACTAATGACATATGAGTTCTGTAACCAACCTAAAATTTTTGCACTATCGTTATAAATTTAAAAAGTTACGGATTACACTGGATGCTATCAATCATGAGATTTGACTAACCCACCAAAATATATGAGAAAATCCGAAACTCAAAAATTTTTAGTTACTTAGTATATATAGCTTTGTAATCGTACTTTATATGAAAAATCAAGTTTTTAGATATTCAGTGTAGCTTGTAATCATACAACTTAGTCAAATTTATTTCAGTTTTTCAATGTTCAGATTACTAATATCAACTGAGAAATATCAAAATCTGCAATGTTTACCTAGTATTATAGAAATTAAAGGTAGTCTTTTTGAGTCCTAACACAATGGAAGAAAATCACATTTCCAGTCCCATATATAGAACGTTGCATTTTGCAATATTAGTCCCATTGGATAATAAATTGCAACTTTAATCATCTCACATGACTCGAAGAATTGCCCTCTTGGGTCTCGACCATCAATTTGTTAACGAAAAAAGAGATCATTTTGCACATATGTCTTTATTAATTTTCAATTTAAAATTAATGAGGTATGCATATATTATTTCGTTACCATCAAGTTTTGAACCAAGAACACGAATAATGCAATTTTTTCGAATTTTATAGGATTACAGTTGGAATTTTATATGTTACGATCTTAAAATTTCAAAATTAAACGCCATTTACAATTGGACAAAAAAAAACATGTATGTTTCTCAATCATAATATTGTAGTAGTCCATGAAGGGTGGGCGTCCAAACTGACCCCCCAACTGATGTCAGGATGAACAATAGAATAGAATAGAATCTCCTCTTCAAAGAAAAAGGGCTACATGAAAGTGGAATGAGAGAGAAAGTGAACGAAAAATATTTTTGTTATCTAAAGAGGACGACAATAAAGCTGACACATCCACCACCCTTCAGCCACCGCACACTGGCTGAGCCGCCGTCCTCCCGGCCGCCGTCTGTGCCAGCTTCCAGTTATTTCTGCGTTCGTGGTCCATACATATATATATATATATATATATATTCCGACCTATTATACATCCTAGCTAGTTATCTGCCTATCTTCTTGTACCTCTATGTTTCACCCTATACCTTTCCACTATTATATATTTCTTGATTACATTCTGAGTTGAGGTTAGTTATTTTACTCGATTTATGCATGCTATATCGCCGTTCTAATTAATGCACAAGTTGGATCCCCAGATCATTGATCAAATCTGCTAAACGAGAACAAGGGTTTTGTATCTCTTGTTGGGTTTAATTTAATTTTAATTTGTTTTACCAAAATCAGGCCTGTAAATTTGTTTTTTTTGTCTCTCTAATTATTTCCATGAGTACAGGCCTGGCCCTCTTTTATATTCTCTCTATTTTTCTTAAGACTTAAGCTGAAGAACAAGAAAAGGGCAGGTGGCTATTCCTGTAATAATTTCTCTCTCACCCCTTTTTTTGCTGTCTCTCTCTTGTTTGAAATCCCCACAACTTTATCATTTAGTACAGTAAATCTGTGCAGATTTTGTTGGTTTTGAGAGATTTTGTAACAAAGATTTAGTCCTTAAATTTCATTTGGCCTTTTTTGCATTACATGAAAACAGGAAAAGAAAAAGAGAAAACCCTTGAAAATTTTATTCTGAGGTGGATGAAATTTGGGTAGGTAGAGAAGAAATCACCATTGTTCCGCACACTGAATTGTTTTTTGATTCTCATAATCCCAACTGACATCTCTGGATTACATACATATCCATAGCGTTGAATAATCTCCAACTTAAACCCGCATGCACTTATAGCTTCTACACTCAAATCCCTTCTCCTTCTCACTGCTATATATACGACCCTCAGGTTATGCAGTTTAATACACAATTTATAAACATGGAGCAAAGGAACAGTCAAGAGAAATTGAACAGCCACCAGCAGGATCAGCAACCGCCGCCGCCGCCGCGGCGGATGAAGCCACCTGAGAATCAAATGGCCGCACAACACCAACCGCCGCCGCCCCAGAAATGCCCGCGCTGTGATTCTTCCAACACCAAGTTTTGTTACTACAATAACTACAGCCTCTCTCAGCCGCGTTACTTTTGCAAGGCCTGCAGAAGGTACTGGACTCACGGCGGAACCCTAAGAAACGTCCCCGTCGGCGGCGGTTGCCGGAAAACCAAGCGTTCCAAACCGTCGCCCTCAACGTCAAATGAGATTGCAAGGACTCAAAACTTCACGGGTATGGTTCCGGGTCATGGGTTAAGGGGTTTGGCGCCACCTGTCATTCCGTCTATAGGTAATTCGTTCTATACAACTGGCTCGTTTATGTCTCCTTTAGCTGCGATCCAATCTTTACCTGCCGGAATAAATCAAGGGGCCGCCGGTAGCGGCGGTAACGGCCAATTTGGAGCTAATATGGCGCTTTTGCAAGGGATGAATCTTCCATCTGTGAGGCCTTATCAACAATTCCAAGCCCAAAATGATCACTTTTTTCGATCACAGCAAAACTTGATGGCTCAAAGGCCGGCATTGAATTCTTGGACACAAAGCTTTATCAATAGAACCACAGCCACCACTTCAGCCGGAAGCCCTACTTTCTGGGGCGGCGCCACCGTAGGCAACGCCGCTGATGGAGAAAATCAGACCGGTTCGACTTCGTTCAATCCAAGTCAGTGGTCGGATAATAATAACAATAATCCAGGATTTGGTCCTTCTCAGTGAATCAAAAGACAGGCAAATGGGATTTCTAGTATTTATATGTATTTTGTAGGTTTTTCTTTACTTGTTGGGGTAATTTGGATTGTTTGGTATATGATCTTGGGTTTAATTCATAATGAAAAAAAAAGTTGGATTATGTTATAGGCTCAAACGTTTGATTGCATAATGTGAAAGGAGATTTGTATAAACAATGTGTTGTAATTAACCTTCTTATAGAGAATTTGATTTTATTGAATTGGGTTAGGTTTGCTTTCTTACAACTTTTTGATCAAAAGTTAATCCAGTTTTAATGCTAATTGCCTTTTGCTTTTGCTGCTTTAATGCAGTTTTAACATTATAGAATTCTGTTTAATTAGGGTTTCTTATATAGTGACACATTTGGGGAAGAGAATAAATGAAAATGGAATTATGGATTGTGATTTGTGAGGCTAAAGCCTAAAGGCTAAAGCTGCGGATTAGACGGTTCATTATGTTATGTGCATGCAGCTACTCTCTAATTCGACCGACAAATTAAAGACGGTGTGCTAATAAATGCCTTTTTCAATAAGCATTAATTAGGTTCTTATCTCACTAATTTTCCAATTTTCCATCCACATGATATGGAAAAATTCTAGTTTAAATTCGAGTTGATTGATCACAAATTTATTTTAAAAAGTAAATGAATAATGTTCATTTTATGATTGATTATTTGTTTTTTTAAATACGTTTGATTTTGGTTAAATGAATATCGAACTAAAATTTCTAGGTATTCATGCAACTCTCTTAGTATTAATAACTTGCGTCATTCATTTATGTTCTTTTGATTTTAAATAATGGTCGGCTAATAATTTAATAATTGCTACCTACTCTAACTCGAGTATGAACATTAGTTGACTTCATTTGGTCCAATTTAGAATTGATTAAGTGATACGTTTTGATTTAAGTGTTTATCAAAAAAAATGTTTTTGTGTATTTAATTAGCGACTTATATGTCCTTAATACTCAAATAAAATTTGACATTTAATACAAGATAAAACAGTAAAATATAATAGACTATATATGATTTGCAGCTCATTAGACACAAAGTCAAAAGTCTGAGACCATTAATTAGTATGTTATTTTCTTTTTTAATTATGATTGTGGTGCAATTCCTAACTAATACACATTATAATGATGGTTAATTTGCTGACAGGAAAACAAGGGTTTTGTTGACAAAGAGTGGGGTGGGTGGGTGTACACCTGAACCATTAAAATCTAAAATTACACACCTGATCAACCACAACTTACAAGTCTCCTAATTTTCCAATTACGATTAACAAGGCTGGCTAATTTTAATTGATTAAGACATCATATAAGTAGTTGACAATTTACACACAATAAAAAAACATGCATTAAATTGCACTGATCTCTTTATATTACAATGCTTAATTATTGAGAGAGTTAAATTTAAAATCAGCTATTTTAACAATAAGATACCTGTAGTAATTAAGTTTTATATTTATAAAGTGTCACACTAATTTTATTATTGTGTGTCACCTTTGACACCAAAAAAAAAATTCACATTAAATTCAAGCAATTCAACAACACAAACAAATTTCATTTGTTAAATCATTTAGTTCATTGGAAATTATACAGATATGTAAATTCCAGATGATCAATGGAGGAAAAATGACCATCAACTGAACAATATTAATTTCTCTTTTTACCACCATCTTATAATATGCATTCGATTATGATAACAGATTTTAATAGAATTATAAATTTTAATAGAATTACAAAGTTTAATAATAGAGCTGGAAATGGATGGTGGAAATTCTAGCTACCTACGTCTCTACCAGCAAATATAAAGCAAAGCTCGAATGGATGTGATCGTGGGTCAAAAATATTCCCTTTTTTTTTCATTATTTATCAATTAAAATAATTTAAATTTATATCCAACGATTGGTGGGAAGTGCATGAAGAACAATCCAATGTCTGGCTTTAACCCTACAATTACATGTATATTGGTACTGAATGACATTGGATTCTGGGGCCAATTTTCCATGGCATGCACATTCACCGGACCCAACTCTTCAGTAGTGGGATCTATTTTTATTCATATATCTTCGATTATAAATTTATTTAAAATTTGATAATGTAAATTGATCATTTATCTAAAAGAACTAATTGTTTCTGTGGATAAATATATAAAACAAAGTAGATCTTTTATATTCAATGAATAAGTCATATACATACATGTGTTTGCGTTTCAATGTTTGTGTAACTATGCATGTTTTGAATTTTGAAAAAAATCACAAATTTAATTTCTGAGTTTATTTTTCTACATTGATGGCGCATAAGTTATAACTTAGCTAGTGCACTATCATCATTTGGTCTTCGGTGTTCTGGTCAATTCGATTCTGTTTAATGATTATAATTTCATTTGGCCAATCAGATATAACCATTTGCAGCAATTTGACATCTTTTTTCTAGCCAAGTTGTTTGCACTTTTTGGTCGTGTGGTACTGAGTTAATCATTCTAATTATTCGTACTATATATTACCAATACAATAATTTGACAAATATATATTTTATATTAATATATATATTATCACTATAGTGCTTTAGACTCATAATCTGATGATTTTGTAACTCCACCTGTCTTGCCTTTCAGATCATCTCTCTTCATCATTAAGCAACTTATCTACTCATCATGTCACATAATAATAACTTTGATGAAGTAATCAATCCATTTTTTTTATTTCACAAAGGAATTAATCAATTCATTTAAAAGGAAAATAAGTAACATTTGTTATATGATAAATCAATCTTCTTATAAAATTACATCTGGATTTAATTTTGTGCCAAATTTTCTCATAATCAAGAATTTTTTTTCTCCACTTTCCCATTTGCTATCTAATTATTTATTTGAGGTTTTCTAATATATAGTAATACTGTATGATAGCAGAAGGCCTAGGGGATTAAGTCAAAAATACAATAAGCTAAGTATACAGGAGCATGAAATTGTGCTCTTCAGGAATGATTTTGTCCAAAAGAATAATTATCATTGTATTCGAAGAAATGATTAATTTTTTTAAAAAAAAATTTATGACTCGTTTATCTGGACATTATTATAGCAAAAAAATTCACCCTAGGACATTCCCTGCAAGATCTTCAACTCTTTCAACTCAGAAATGGAGTGATTAATTATGTGAAAGAAATAAACTTATCTCAAATGATTTAATTTTTTCTCACGTGTAACTAGTTGAATTAAAGCATTGGAATAAAATGATTATGTGCAAGAAATAATTTGAGATTAAGTTATGAGACGAAAAATAAATTCTGTTACCAAGCTTTCAACAATCACTGACTCTTTTGGTACAATATTAGAAGCCCAATTTGTTAACGATTTGGGGCAATAACAGATAAATGTGAGTACACAATGATAGAAGAGATAATCATGGTTGAAAAAAGTATATCAACAGGAATGGGATTGGGTACAATTAATAACCATTCTTGTAGATTTTTTTTTTTTTTTTCATCAACATTTGTTCTTTTAAAATTTATAAGGACATCATGCATACGGTTATTTAGGATTTTTAATTATCTCCATGAAAATACGTATTTTGTTTAACAAATATTAGAAAGAAAAACAACCAAACCCAATTTCTTTTGTTGGGAAACTTATGATAATATATAGTATGGAGAAAATTGACGAAATTAAGATGGCTGGTTTCTTACAAGGTTAAAGATTTGCAGTTGATTTGATACATGTTATAATTTAGGAGAGTATATGAGACAATTATAATATAATAGTTTAAGGAGACATTTTGTATTTAACTCGTATATAAATCCAACACATTTTAGAGAGATTTTATCTAAAGTTGGAGCTATAAATCAAATATTAATGATCTCGTCCAACTAAATTTGTAGTACTAATCGTTCCACCTTAGCCTAATTATGCTAACTATCCCTATTTTGTATAATTGCAATTCACTGATGCATAATAAACACCACCTCTAATAATACAATCGCCCCTCCCACTATAAACTAACAAAATTTAATAACATAATAAAAAATATTTTCTAATTTTTCTTCTTTTGCCATTGTGGGTTAAATGTAATTTTTCATATTAACAATGATAAATGATTTAACTTCGGCTTTATGTCAATTTGACAATTTAACTCAAATGTTACATTTAAACTATTGGTTATTTAACAGAGATAATGGAAACTATCGAATATATTCATATAATAAGCCATACGAATTTATTTCTGGAAATCCAGCGTAAGAGAACCTTCTCACCATGAGAGAAGATGTGAGTGGTGGTGGGTGAGCTCCATTCACAGTTCACAGAACTAATTACATTACTGCATATATTAATTAATGTTTGACTTAATTTTATTTCTTATATAGTTATTCTAGAATTAATAAAAGGAATTAATGACTTTCTCCTATATCTTACTGAGAGTGTTAGTAGAAAACACAAAGAGAGAGAGTTTTTGTTTAGACATATATAGTGAACTTGATAAAAAGCAAAATTCAACTAACAAAACCTACAAAATTGTTTTATTTCGCAGACGAAAATTTGTGTGTAATTGATTGATCTTAAGAAATTAGCCACCTAAATTAGAAGACAAAAAGAAGAAATAAATCATGCCAAATTCCAACATTATAAATAGATACTAGAACAATTTAAGCAATTTCCATGACAGTAGACTAATTAAAGGTGAAAACTTTCACTGGAACATAATTCAGATCCTCTATTTTAATTTTGCTCCAACAATATTCACTTGAATTAAACAATTATAATGTACTTCATAATTGTGAATAGCAAGAAGAAGAAAGAACTACAACAATATTAAAACTAATAAAAATATTAATTATATAGTCATAAACAGAATAAATTTGAACTGACATTGAAATAAGAAATACCAAACCCCCTCTCTTCTATACCATTAACTATACCCAAACCCTTTTCACCTAAACTGAGAAAACCAATAAAATCTCGAAAATGGAAAAGATAAACAAATAACAAGAGAGACCCTTCTCTTAGTTTTTCTTCAACATGTAAATAATATTGAAATCTATACTAGTAAAACCCCACCCAAAAACCTAATAAACATACTGAAATACACCAAGAATTTAAAAAGAAGTGTCATTAATATATACATATAAATATTATACTTTTCACAGACCATCCAATTATAACCATATTCAGCTAACCTTCTGAATAATGTGGTTGATGAAAAAACCATGGCCGATGAGAAGAAGTGGATCCGAGGTTCCTCTCAGCGCAAACTTCCATAAACTCAGCCTTTCATGTCAAAAATAAGCAGACTGAGTTATTTTCTTGCAGCTGACATGATCACTCCGATCCAAATGTATAACCTTCTTTCATCATTAATCTCCTCGAAAATCTCTGGAAACAGAAAAAAAAGAAAAAAAAAGACCCACGAAAAAAGATTTGCCCACCTAAAAAATATCATAGTTAAAAAGAGGGAGATTAAGCAAGAAAATAGGGGAAAATATGAAAGAAAATGGAAAAAAAAATATGGGTTTGAAGTTGCTAGATGAGAGAGGGAACTGAAGAGCCCATGTTTGAAGGGTCAAACCAAGAACCAAGATTAGTTGTGTTCCATACAAGAGAAGATGGATCTGAACCATTGATCTGTTCGATCGGATTTGGATTTTGATCTGAATTCGGGTTCAGGTTCGGGTTCCAGTTCAACCTGTTTTCTCCTTCCATTTTCACTTCTTTCCCAATTTGCGTCACTTCATAAGGCATTAAACCTGGATAGCTGTTATTAGCTGATGATTGAATATCCTTCATACCATTAAATTTCTGATGTTGAAGCCCCGAAGCAAGCAGAGACGCCATTGTTGAAGTCGAAGCAAAATTCGAAGATCCGAAAAACAATGAACTATTACCAGCAGATGAAAAAAGTGGTGCAGTACTGTTAACATTTTTGTACTGATCATTGTTCTGAACTTCACTCGCCATGAGCCCTGATGAAAACCCTAACCCGAGACCATTCATATGATCAAATCCACCATTGTGATCAGAACTAGAAACCCTAAAACTGGAAAATGGAAAATTGAGCTCATGAGGGTTAGTGAGGTGGCTATAAAACAAAGGGTTATTAATATGGCTAGAATTTGGCGACAGATCTACACGTGACTGAACATTAGGGTTTGCGTTTCCAGACACGGCGGAGGAAATTACATCGCCGCCGTTAGACGGCTGCGGCCGCTTGACCCTCTTGTTTTTCCGGCAACCTCCGCCGACCGGGACGTTTCTGAGGGTCCCACCTCGAGTCCAGTAACGCTTACACGCTTTACAAAAGTGTCGTGGCTGAGATAAGCTGTAGTTGTTATAGTAGCAGAACTTGGTATTGGATGAATCGCAGCGAGGGCACTTGAGAGGGTGTTGATGAGGATCAGCTTGTTGTTGGTTTGTTGATTTTTGATCCATAACATTAACTTTATTATTAGCTGCTGCAGATGAAGATGATGATGAAGCCATGAAGGCGTTGTGATCATCAAGTATCTGGTTCTGAACAAACAAAGAGAAAGAGAAAGAGTTCAATATTGTGTGCTTTTTAGGGTAAAATTAACAACACGTTATAGGATATTCTACGACAAAAGCTAGGAAACAAAAAACATGGGGTCATGTTAATAATGTAATAATTGAATGATAGAGAGAGAGAGAGAGAGATGAAATAAACCTGTGGCCATTCATTAGTAGATGAAGAGATGGAAGTGATGATCTTATTCTGATCACAGTTTGATAACATATTTTTTCTTCTCTTTCACACAAAGTGGAAATGCTGGAAACAAAGAGTAAGAAGACAAGTAGAGCAGGTGACGACGTGAGAACTATCGTTGACGAGGGTTTCAAATATTTAGAGAGAGAGAGAGAGAAGAGAGAGACAGAATGATTAGATTGGGAATTAATTCGTTGTTTAGTTCTAATTTCACGTGAAGGGTCTGGCATCAAATTATTAATTGTTTCTATTCACTATTTAAATATGAAAGAATTTTTTTTTATTTTTTTAATAAGTAAATATTTAATTAATAGTTTTGTTGATATATATATATGCTATGGGATTGACTGTAATTAAGTGGGAGCCATGAGCAGTTGGATTATATATAATGTAATTTAATCACACATTAACAATTCAAGACAATTAATCAATATCAAAAAAAAAAAAAAATTGGATTTTGGTTTATTAGTTCATAAATGACTGTAATTTATTATCAATATGACAAAAAGTGTCAATGATAACATATGAAGTTATAATCTCAAAGTTATTATTGGATATACATAATTAGTAATAATATTTTACTTTTTTTTAATAATGATTCTATGACAATTTTTTCTAAATTGCCATTAATATTATTAATGACTATACTTAGTGACAAAATAAAAATGTGATGATTATAAGAGTCTTAAATGTCAAGAGTGACATTTCTTTTACTAATTATTATAATTACAATTATACTCAATTTTTATTATTTATTAAATCTATAAAAATCATTTTTATAACTATCTAAATTCTTGTCTAATTTTTTTGAAGTGTTTGAAGATTCTATCACTAAAGCATGGAGAAAATTTTAAACGTTTTATTCAACATTTGAATAGGATAAACCAATTTGACAAAACATGAACAATTAGTTCGAAGAATAAAATCATTAGTTCAGTATATATGATATTACAAAAATGTAGTGTGAGAAGAGAATTTATCGTTTTATAGATTGGAAGGGACATTCTTGGTCCAAGAAGAGGACAGAAAAATAAAGTTGCGGCATATGAACAGACAGATGAATCTCGAGAAGTTCAAGAAAGAAAAAGAGAATAATTTACATGGAATTCACAGACCCCAACGCATCATAAATTAATGTGTATTATATAATTATTATATATATTAATATATATATATATATTATATATATCATATCTACGTTAAAACACACATTCCCTGTTGGAGATTTATAGAGATAGAGACATAGATTGAGGGAATCCCTAGAGCTCAATAAACGAGGCAGAAGAATTATACAGCAAATCCCACTTCCTAATTCTTTATTTAATAATTGCAATTTGCAACTATTTAAGAATTTCGATAATCCTTTTTTTTTTTTTTTTGTGAATAATTAAGATGTTTAAACTTTAACCTTGCTGGTATGTGCAGAATATTCGACTCGGTAGCAGCCAGCAAGTAAGCAAAATCCTCTAATTTCGGCTGTCTTCCGGTAATTATGATTGAAAAATAAATAAAATATATATCAAGTCACATTATGATTACTCTTAATTAAGGATTTAATAGTGTGTCCATAATTCTAGGGTAACAATGGTTTAGAGTAATGGGTTTAGTATATCATTTAAATATATATAATATATATATATATATATATATATATTTAAACTTAATTAGGTATATGCAATGAAAAGTTATATGTCAAAGCATGCATGTTTTAAAATGAAAAAAAAATCAGTATTAATGGGTATAGTTAATTTGAATAAAGAATCTCTTATTTGTAAGATTATGTGGTTTCAACCTTTGATCTCTGAATACTTCATTGATAACATTAGATTGAATAGTGGTGAAATCCACTTTAGATAATTATCAAATAATTAAAATGAGATCATAATAATTAACGACAGAAAACTGGAAACTGATACACACTTATAATATTTTTATACAGCTTCTGAAATAACACAACAAAGTTTGATATATTATGTATATATTAGATATAGATATTGATATATTATTCAGAGATTTATTAATTGCATTCACGCCTTTAAATGGAGTATACGAAATCATCTGACAAGAATTTCCAAGTACATTGCCCAGAGGTAAACTTTGCAGAAAATTGTCGAATGTATTTCCCAATAATAAAGAATTGGACACTTAGAATTCCAAAGAAAAAAGACAAGAGGGATGTGGATATCTACGTATTGCTTCTCATATATGTTATATTTATATTACATTTTTGTCTAATTTGTAATGTTTTGGATAGCGAAATAACAATCTAATTATGTCTAGAAAAATTGCACTTCATGCAGTGATACTGTGATACTAAAAAAACGTGGATTAAATTATTTTTTTGAAATATATATATATATACTTCAAATTATAGAAAATAAAAAGATGTACGATCCGAATTAATAACTTAGCAACTAGATTTTTTAATTCATAATTATTATTTTAATTAATTGAGTGATAAACTGAAAAATAATGTGTTTGGGTTGGGTTGGATGCATGTATGGAACAAGTAACACTCAAATTATTGTGGCAATTGCTATATTAGAGAATTCGAATCATTTTATATTAAATCGAAATCAATATCATAATTGAATGAGTGAGTGTTTTCATATAATTAAAAATGATATATTCTATAGTATAATTATCAATTTCGATGTAATATAGAATTTTTTTAGAAAACTCTGATCAAGTTAAACTCTATAGGCATATATATATATATATAAATTGTATATTAACATAAAGTTGATGTAGATTAAAGCAAGATAAGGCTTTAAATAGAATATTATAAATGGAATGAATTGGTCATTAAGAAGCAATAAGCACGACGCCCATGTGTTGAGGCAGCTCATCTGCAAAGAGAAAAGCTGGGAAAATTTAATTAAATGAATATTATATATAATATAATATATATATATATATATATAGTTAGGGTAACAAATGGATTTTGTAGTCCCCCCAGAGATTTTTTCATTCTCCTAAAACAATCCCATCATTATACCTAAGTATCACTTTCTCTTATTAAATTAATGAAATTATGCCATTATTATATGTTTCTAGTAATTATATATTTAATTGCTGCATGGTTAACTATCGCTATGTTGCCACCTTTTCTGTAGCCCGTAGGGTTAAAATTTATAGTAAATTTATAGTAAATTTATATGTTTTCTTTCACAATCATCATACATAATCATTTTCTATTAGATCTAAACACAATTGGCCCAATTATTTGTATGATACTTGTAAAATTATTTTACGGTTTTTTGGTGTAATTTTGTTTTGTAGTTTGTTTTATTTCGAGTTTGGCTCGTTAAAGAATTTCCTTTGTATTATGTAATTTTATTACCTTTTATTTAGAATTTAAATTTAGAAAAAATCCAACCTAACATGCATATACATGACAAAAACGCAATGTAAATCTGATGTCCAACTTTAAAGCTGATTGAGAATTGGTTTGTTGTTATAACTGACGGCCTTTTACCTTTATTTATTTATTTATTTATTTATTTATTTTCTTTACAATTACTATTGTTTTTATTTTTCTAAGTGAAGGCCCTTTGGCTTTTTCTTATTTTTTCGATCATGATAATTTGGATTTATTCGCCTACTAAATCTCTTTTACTAAAAATATTATGTTGTGAAGTCGTTTGGTTTGAATTGTCAATATATAGACAAAATACTAAATTAACCCTTTTTGGAATGGTATTGCTAGATTTATTATAGTAGTTGACTTAGGTTAGCTTGCTTTCAACAATTAAAAGCATTTGTCTCATTATATATTTGCATAATCCAATAAATTAATAAATATGCTTATACAAACATTGCCAAAATACATTTATTTGATTTTTTTTTTCTCAAAGATATGGAAAAAACATAGAGTGGTTACTCTTTCTCGTTTCTTCTTATTATGGGTCAACCTAATTAAACTAAATAAAATATAATATTACTTTGAAACGAGTCTAAACTTATACCACCGTCCATCATAGCTTTTTGGATATAAAATTTTTATAGCACATCAGATTTAATAATTCGTGTGTATTAATAGATCATACATATGAAAAATGAAGATGAAGACAGTATTTTCTGCTCCAAATTTTGTCACGTCTTATATTCAATACAATATTTGACACGTGTAATTCATAAATATACTTATTAATGTATATTTAATACATGCAAAACATCTGAAACAACTAGAATTTAAAATAGAAAATCATATCTCGTAAAAATCACTATTCCCATTTTAAATGTGTAATGTATGTTACACAGAATGCTGTCATAAAATTTCTCAAATGTCTATATCCACAAAGTTGAAAATAATGGTATGAATTTATTTAAATATAGTTGGCTCCATAGTCACTAATTGAAATGACAAACCCACCACCCCACCCCACCCCACCATGACTGGTAAATCAAAAAGACAAAAGAGATTCCCCCCACAAATGGCGAACATGAAAGAAACTCAACGTGCACGATTTGTAGAGGATAGGATTGGAACACTCATTTCTTATGGGGGACCAAACTGTCATTCCAACCTACCCCCCATTCTATCATATCAATTTCATTCCCCAAAACAAACCATGTGCATACAATACAAACATCCCAATTATTTTTTTTCCATTCATTTTTTTATTTCATTTTGATTTCTTTTTCAATGGTACAATATATACGAGAGAGAATAATGAATCTATTGAGATTTCACTTTTAATGAAGCTAAAAACATATATACGTGAAGGGTTTTGTTATTATTAGATGTTGTAAATAAATAATAATGATACATCAATTATGTGTAGTAAGTACAAGAGAATGTACAATCTAGTTTCTTACAGAATGTCACACGTTGGTGAGTCATTACCCACTACCTAACGCCAACGTTTTTAATTATGGCTGCCCAAAGTGCATTGGTCAAAATGAGTCCACATGCTACACTATTTTTAGCATTGGCATGAGGGGAGTGGGCCCAATCCAATTTTTTCTTTTGAACTCCCCTATACACAAAGAAAATTGAACTACTTATTTTTTTTTTTTCAAGATATTAAAAAAAAAGACTATAGTGTTATAAAATATAAAGTTAGATTATAATTACCTTACTTTATTTTATTTGCCCTCTTTATTTTCCTTTCTCATATCTGATTGAATTTTTTTGAATATTATGATGTTAAGACTGATCGGAGTGAGGGTTCTAAAGTCGGCGATAATTTCTCTTTAATGTATATTATTTTGATTTCGTTCCTATACAGAGAAACCCTTCTTCTAAATCACATGATAAGACCCATTTTCACTATCTTTCTTTGATTCCAGATCAAAATGAATGAAAAATCAATTCAAAAGCACTTTTTTTATTAAAAATCTAGCTAACAGAATTCAATTGGTCTAATTTTAAATCTTAGAATTAAAAATTTGACTCTCTATCGATCCTACAAACACACGAAGATAAATAATCAAATTAAAGCTCGACATATTATTTCAAACTCTAACTCGACTTGTAATATCAAGAGAGTAATGTAAAAAAAAAAAAAAAAACAATTCCTTCTTATTCGTCGTCTAGGAGGCTCCAAAATGCATCAAAAATTTGCCCCAAACTCAAAATTGACAGGCGGCAGACAATTTTCCAGTGGGGTCTCTTAAATATATAAAGCTGCTGCACAATTCAAATGGAGATTGTAACATTTCACTTAAAATGGAAATTGACAAGCTTACAGCACAAACACATTAACAGATATTCCAAATCCCATAAATATAATTACTAGCTGCTATATTATAATATATATCAGTGACAAGGGTCATTATCTCCTAAGCTGTCAACTTCCATGTTGACTTTAGGAATTTAAAAATCGAACCTGTCAATTTTTTTGTTTTTTTTATACATGAATATACTGTAATTAATTACTCTTGCAACATATTTTTAAGGAAAAAAGAAGACGAACAAGATAGTCAATGATCGAACAGTTTTTACTTTATATATATCACCAACATTGACAGAGTATGATAATTAGTAGTAACCTAAATTACTAATACTAGCATTCAAACATATTACATAAGAGTTTAATGGAACTAGACTATTATAATCAGGAACTGGTTCAAGAATTATCATTCAACCCATGTTTTATAATGCTCCTAATCTATATGGTGTGATAACTATAATAATAATAATTATTAAAATATATATTAAAGGCTAGGAAATAGAATTTGGGACAAAGACAGGAAATTCTTAAATTTTAAGAGGTGGTTAGAACGTCGAAATTAGAATGATGTTTGGAATTAAATAGACAAATAATGGGATTAAGCGCAATAGTGTAAATGCATGTAAGAACAACCTAGTCAACTTCAAATAATATTCAATGACAAAGGTATGTCGTAGAAAACCCACTGATATAGCAACTCGTGGCCAAACTGCGGGACCAATTTCGTACCACAAGTCTATATATATTGGATTTGTGGTCCTCCTAAATCGCTAATCTTGTATGATTGAACTACCTCTTTCAATTCCATACCAAAAATTAATTCAAAACTCCATGTTCCCATATTATATCTATCTATATAAATATGTGTGTGTGTATAAGTGTGTGTGTGTGTGTGTGTGAGAGAGAGAGAGAGAGAGAGAATAAAACCTGAATTGCCACACTAGTCTCGTTTCTGGAAGTTGTTTTGGGCTTTCGTCAAAACACATGCACCAATAAACTCGGCCCAAAAACATTTTGATGGGCCCAACGGCTAGGTGATACTAATCCAAATAACAAATGTCAAAGCCCACAACAATTTTAAGCTTCACATAAAAAATAATTAAGCTTGATCATGCAATTATAAATGTTGGCTTTATAATGTCAAAACCTCAATAATCACATGACAAGATCGAAAATCAAACTCGATTATTCATTTTTAAATGGACATTTGTCAATCTCACAATTATGAAGATATATTCTTGTATTCTATTTATGTTCACTGTGAAAATATTGAAGCAGTTAAATAAATGGGTGATGAGAGCAGAAGAAAAGCTGTCCTCGTACAAAGGTGGACCAAACTAGACATACATAAGAATGTACGTAATAAGATTTACAATAATATTCGTACCAGAAACATTGGCAGATACATACACAAGTTTCACAATCAAAGGTAAGTGGCCACTTTGGCCCAACTCAATTGGATGCACTAATTTATGAAGAGAAAAGAAATCAAGAAATAGACAGATGGATGACATGGCGACACAAGATTGGGCATTGATTCCTTTAATTATTGGACTATTCACTTTCCACCTATAAACAAAATTGTGGGGAACCGTCCCTCACAGAAAATGACTACCAAACCAGCTAAAATTATTACTCATTAGAATAACGCTTTGTTTTTACCTTGATTTTGAGGGGAAAAAGAGAGAAATATTAGTATCATAACACAAGTCAGAAAGTATTAAGGAATCATTTCTCTTAGGATGATTTGAATTGAGGGATTTGAGAATTGAGATCATAATTTGTTTGGATGATTTCAAGTTATAATATATCCCTCTAAATCTACTCCTCAATCCGAATCCTCAGAACCAAACACACCACTATTTTACTCACTAAAAACCAGTATGAAAAACATAATGCAAAAATTACTATTGCAAGAAAACATTTTCCTTCTTGTTTCCTTCACTAAAACCCGATAAGGAGGGGATGGATGCATCAAAGTACTCATTAAATATTATTTAAAGCAGCACTAAGGAGCAGTAACACACAGTTATACTGCATTTTCAAGTCTTTAGTTGACTAATCTACCACACAACACAAGTTAATCTGTTACGATGAAAGTCCACAAAACGTGTATACAAGTTCAAATTTTACTACCAATTCTTTCAATAGAAAAACCAATTTTCAACTCCACCTAATTGCTAATATATATAAACCTCGGGATAAATTCTATTACACGTTCTTTTACTTCTCGAATCAAGTTTTTTACATGTAGCAATTGTACTCTCCTAAGCTGTAAAAAAACCAAACCAAGTCAATCCAATGACTCGTTAAAATCAACAATAAATGTTTGAAAAAGGATGTAGGGTCAAATTAAACTTTTAAGCCTGGTTGGAAGGTTTTCTATATACATCACCAGTACAACAATGACCCCAACCAAATTAAATAACTTTACCACCTCTAAGCATCACAAACCCTACAATCCACTATTACATTAGGCATTGAAGAAAAAAAGAGAAAGAATGGTACCTGTGGTCCTTGCATATTCTTGCTCTCTTTTTTACCATCCAAGTTCCACTTTCTTCATCTTGTTCCACTTCACACAGGCAAAAAGACTCTTTTCCTAAATGGAAACAAGCAAAGAAGAAGGTAAAAGGGTCATAAGGCCACCTGTATTCGATGATGAAGGTGAAGAAGAAGATGAAGATGATAACAAGAAGAAAAGAGCTTCGGGTCTGTCTAAAAAGCGGGTATCTGGTGCTGGAGGATCAACACAGCGTACTTGTCAGGTAGAAGGCTGTTGTGCTGATTTGACTGATGCAAAGCCATACTATCGACGGCATAAAGTTTGTGGATTTCATGCCAAGGCTGCTGCTGTTGATCTCTCTGGGCTACAACAACGATTCTGCCAGCAGTGCAGCAGGTTAATTCAATTCATAAATTTTGCAATTGTGTAGTTAATAGATACTCATGCATACATGTTTGTGAACTAACACAGGATTATAGTGCTTTCGTTTTAGTTTTTTTTGGGTTTAAGGTTAATAGGAACAACTAATATAAACGGAAGCACTATGGGATGCTGCAGTTGACATAGGAAAAATAGCATTAGAAGCAACTAAGAATAATAAGCAAAGTAATAGATTGAAGAATTTATAGATATGCTAAGACTCGAAGATTCCATTGGATTTAATGGGAAATTAGATATTATGTTTACAATGAAAAATATCACATAGGTGCAAAGGTAAAACGAATTTCCTAACTTAGTGAACAGAATATAAAAAACAAAACTAAAATTGCACCACTTTAAAGTGGTGGAATAATTATTAGCAAAAACCAGGTATTTAAAGGAAAATCAGCCAAAAATAATAATGTGATCCAAAATCAAAAAATGCTACGCTGAAGTCCACCCAGGGTCTTTCATGGGGAAAAGATTTAACATAGTACTTCATGCTATAAAGTCAATTCAGTATGGTTCAATACATGTTCATATTTATTGCCCATTTAGTGTGCCTCTGTGTCTGTTACAACCATCATCTTCGAAATTTCCATTATCATCAATTTCTACATTTACGTTCATTGTTCCCTTAGTCCATCTACCCAGAAAGTGCCTATGTGCGCACATGCATAACGGAATTTAATCAAACCAATCGTGTGCTAATCATAGTTTAATTTTCAAGCAGCCAAGAGCAAATTTGATTGGATGTGCCAGTAGGGCTTCCTAAGCTTATCTCCTTAGAGGCGGCTAGGTATAACACTAATAAATAGAACCCGCTGAACTTTACAGTACAACTTATGCAACTCAAACCGCAGAGAATGTTTTTATCAATTTACTATCTGGTAGTTATAGTCAGTTATCTTTACTTGATACATCCTAAGTTCTAATGTGAACTATAAATAGAGCCAACTTAGCTGGGACAGAGGTTGAACTGATATATGACATAGGACAAGATGAAATATATAAGGATGTATTGTTTGTACAGGTTTCATGAGTTGTCGGAGTTTGATGATGCTAAAAGAAGTTGCCGCAGGCGTTTGGCGGGGCACAACGAGCGGCGCCGAAAGAACGCATTCGATTCTCAGTGAGAAGAGACATTGGAAGAGATGCTATTGTCTGAAGGGACTTTTATAAGGGTCTTGAAGAACATAGCATTTATCATTGTCATCACTAAGAAGGCTCTCTATCTTCTGTCAATTATGGATTTAACTTACCAAAAACACTAGCTCTATCTACATATGTTGAACTATTTTTCTGTAAACAGAAGAATGAAATGGATTGTTTCCATTTCATGATCTGTAGTTTGGTATTCAGTACTGAAGATGGAGACATCTGCCCAACAATAAGAATTGCCTCCAAAACACTTTGTAACACTTCTTTTTTGTTTGTCTTATTTGTCAAAGTGTAATCATTCACTAAACTTTTACAATAAGAAGGAACTAAAAACCCCAGACCTAGTCATCAATAATTCTATAACTTAGTGTAAATGAGTTGACTCCAGATCCTCAACAGCAAACCAAGGCCTTAAATTGATTAACATTTCCTTAGTGACATTATTTGCCTAAAGATGATGTCCTAAAGTTTAGAAAATCAAAAAGAAAGTACCTATCCCCGGCTTCCATCTAGCGAAAAGGTACTGTAAAAGATCCAATATCAACAGTCAACTATTTTTTCAACCTGGAAAGATGATTGCTCAACCTGAAATCAGCAGTTGATAGCTCCTGTTACATAATATACCATCTATGTAGTCAAATTTTGTTGGGTGTTTATGAGACATTCATCCAGTTCCTGAAATCAAGAAAGATGTTAGTCATGATAAATCTGGACAAACAACTTCCCATGAATGTTTACCAATTTCAGTAGTTTGACAGGAACCCAAGGTAAAGCCTCCATGTTCCCCTCTGTCATAGATTTCCCCTGGTCCAAATACATAAACACCATTAGTCAAAGAGCTATGCAAACAAGAATTTCTTTATTTGCATGCCATACCTCCAGTAGAATATGCATCTGAACACAAGGTATCAAACAAGGTTTGTCCTGCATGAATCACAGAGCAAGTTGATGCCTAAAAATATATGCAAAACAAATAAAAGTGATGAATACATGAGATACCCTCTTGTGCATATGAGTACGTTACATCAATAGTTCAATCTTCGACGTGTTCTTCCTCAGATATTGTTGCAACACAAATGGTTCAATCACAGATGCAGCTGTTAACACCAATATTTTGCCAGAACTGCAAAAAACAAAACAGTCCATCTTCACTCAACTAAAGCCCATATTACAAATTCTTCTTCATATAAAAACAATTGACATCAAATCAAATTGGCCCACCTTCAAACAACCATAAATAGATTAGACCTCTATTATAAGCTTATCTATAAGAACGTAATAATACGAATCATAATGGTGGAAGGCCCGATTTCGCATTTTCATTCCCTTTGGGTCCTGAACACAAGAAAAAACAAAAACCAATTGAACTATCACACCATAATGATCAATTGATCATCTGTTACAAAGAATGGCTCTGGCAAGCTGTGCCAAACGAGTATCGCACAAACTTTAAACAAAGGAATAAAAACATAGTACTATAATAAATTACATAAACACACATAGATGTATCAACTATCAATAACTGAGGATTAAAAACTCACTGGGCCTTGGACTCTGACCATCACTGCTAAGTTGCGTGCTAAACCAGCAACTTCAAGAAGACCCATACCGATTAGCAAGCGCAAAAGTTCTCGAAGTTGCATACAGTTGTCGAACACCGCTATGCGCGCTTATCTAGGGTTTCCCAGATGTCAATCGAGCGCGACGAAAAATCAAACGACAGTAGTGGAATTAATTGAAGGATAAATTCCGATTCACAATGCTTAATCCAAAGCAGACTATGACGTTTTCTTGATCCGCCGTAATTATTTCTGTATACATTCTACCTCTGGATTTTTTTTTCTTCGAATCATCCAAGAATTGATGATTGGATGCTTGAATTTTTCGTTTACTACGCGGTGACACGAGTAAATATTCTATAGAAAGGCGGATTATATAGCCAACGGATTTCAACCGTTGCACCTAATCGTAATAATTATATTATTAAGTTCTGTAATTACCGTTGAACTATAGATATATAGATATATGGAAACTAATAAAAACATACCAAAATTAAAGTGAGATCAATCATGAAAGTATTTTTAATCCAATGTACCCGTATAAAAAACCTAACGGTTAATAATTCCTTATTTAAAACTAAACAACCCTTATATAGAAAATTGTGATAATGAAAATAAGAATTTTAATTTTTAGATTACTAACGTGTTAAATAACACTTTCAAAATTATTATTTTTAGAGGATAGTGCAACAAGTTGTGTTTAGTGATTTTCTTATCTAAAGGTCAATGGTGAGGAAATCGAACTTGTCAATCATTATTTTATTGAATTCTTTGTAATAGAATATTAGTGGAATTATTATAATAGTTTTATCATGTATCTTGGTTTTATGATAACATTTATTTAAATAGTTTTGATATTTTTTTTCTCCTCGTCTTCATTAAAGGTACTCCTTTCTGTCGAGATTTCAATTTGATTAAAATAATGCAAATGGTATCTTCATTTAAATCTATACTGATTTAAATTTATTTTTGGTGGATGGGTAAATTATTTTGTACAAGTCATTGTGAATGAAGATAGTGAGGGAAAATGATAACATCATTATCGACAAAAAATTTGCCAAATTAGTCTTATAAGGTAATTTGGCAGAAAATGTTAAGCGTGCAAACATAGCATTTTAAAATATATTTATAAATCTAAATGCTATATTAGCGCAAAAAATTAGTTTAAGAGTATAGAAAAAATAATGAAAAAAGTTGTCATTTGGTACCATATTTTCACATTAGTCTTTAAGTGTTATGTTGATATTTTCTACTAGTATAAATATTTTATTATATTCCATGTAGTTATGGGAAAAATTAAATAAATAATATATTTTTTAAATTTTATTCAAAAAATAGTATAAATTAGTGGGTGTTTCAAAGAATAGCACTATGCGCCTTCGTAGAATACGCATTGTGTCAAAAATAAAAAAAGAAGATGGCATGCGCCTTTGATGATGGCGCGTGTCATCCATTTATAATTTTCTCTTTTCTTTTGACGTTTTGAATCTATACGTTTTGGATCCATTTATAAAACACAAAAACGTCAAAAGAAAAGATAAAATTATGAATGGATGACACGCGCCATCATCAAAGGCGCATGCCATCTTCTTTTTTGATTTTTGACACAATGCGCTTTCTAAGAAGGCGCATAGTGCTATTTTTTGAAACGCCCACTAAGCTATACTATTTTTTAAATAAATTTTAAAAAGTATATTATTTATTTAAATTTTCCTGCAGTTATGTCCACGTAAGAATAATCACGGTGCTTTAATTTTATTTTATTGAGTAAAGTTTGTTGATATTTTCATATGTAAACTTAATGAATTAAATACTCAATTGAGTATAAGACAAAAAACGAGTGTAAATTCACCCAATAAGACTATTTTTTAATATTCGAAAAATAATGGATAAGATGTAATCTGATTATATCAAATTATAACTCAAGCTTTGAGAGAGTCATAGTTGCTATATACTTGGTTATAAGACAATAATCTAAAATCGTTCTGGTATTAAATATTTTTTTATTATATTTTATGTAGTAATGGCCACGTAAGAATAATCATGGTGCTCTAATTTTATTTTATTGAATGAATTTATTTGTTGATATTTTCATATGTAAACTTAATGAATTCAATTGAGTATAAGACAAATAGCGAGTATAAATTCACCCAATAAAACTATTTTCTTATATTCAAAAAAATATGGATAAGATGTGATCTGATTATATCAAATTGTAAATCAAGCTTTAAGAGAATCATAGTTGCTATATACTTGGTTACAAAACAATGATCTATAATCGTTATGATTTGTGGCACATCAAATACATAATTTGTTCATAAACCTCAAATTGTTTTAATCTCATCACATATATTTCGATGATTTTATATAATTAGTGACATTTAATTATTTATCTTAATCTTGTCTTCACATTATCTCTTTTTTCTTTAATCTTTCACATTATATTCCCATTGCTCTTCTCTCTATTTTTTTTATTTCGATCAATTTCACATACCCAATTTACCGATTAGTTATATTTAAATTCGATAATTAGTTATATTTTAGTTCAATCAATTCAAACAATATTAGAGACCACTAATAGTCAAACCTATTGTTACGAACTTGTATGTTTCAATGTATCATCTAGTTATATCAAAATTCAACATCTGATTGTATTTTATTTTAGTTCAATCGATTCAGATAATATCAAAACCATCGATATTCGAAGCTATCGTTATAAACTTGTAACTTTAATTTCCTTGTCCAAAATTACAAAAATTTGAAAAAAGCAAATGCATGGTTGTCATATTCTCAAATTCAATAAACCAAAAGTGCTAAACCAAATATAAAATTTGCTCAGCACGATTTCACCCTCGAGTAGGCCCTAATAGAAATTGTAAAATACTGGACACATAGAACCGGAGACAACCTAACCCAATTTCACACACACACAACAAAATACATATATAAAATTCTATTTGGACGAGCACCAGAACGAAGCCACACTCAATTGCCTCCTTTTATTCGCTGACCTCGTCTCTGCACCACCACCGCCACCACCACCACCGCCAGAGCTCAGCCGTCACCTAGCTCCGGTCAATGCCTGCTCAAAAGCGTCTGCTTGAAACCTCCACTCTGCCTCCTCCTCCGCCACCGCTCGACGAAGAAAAAGCTGATGATTCGCCTAAAGGCAGCGATAATCACAACCACGAACAAACTGAAAACACATCCGGTAAGTGATTGCGTGTGTATACATGTAAAGGTTGACGCAGATGCGTTGTTTTGATTACACTAAATTCGAGGTCCGGTCAGCATTCCTCTGATTTTTTTGTTTGTTGTTTTGCTTATTTCTTTGTTTCTGTGTTTGATTCGCAGATTCAGACGTGAGTCCACATTCCAGCGATGGCGAAAAAGAAGAGTACTTCTTTATCCTTATCTTCTCTGCATATACATACACATATATGCGCACACACCTACTTGGACGCACACACTGGAGTATGATATGAAATCTAGGGCATATATGGAAAGCATTTTATGTATCTGCTTATAATTTCGGACTGTTTTGCTAATGCGGTTTGATGTTGGATAAAAAGTTATAAATTGAGATCCGCATGCCTTGTTTTCCCGTTTGTTTACTTGAGTAAATTGAGATCCGCATGCCTTGTTTTCCCGTTTGTTTACTTGAGTAAATTGAGATCCGCATGCCTTGTTTTCCTGTTTGTTTACTTGAGGTATTATAAATTGAGATCCGCATGCGTTGTTTTCCCGTTTGTTTACTTGAGGTTTACCGCGGAGGAGCTTTGATTTTAAGTGATTAAGTCTGTAGTGATTAAAATTCGATGTCATCTTTATTTCTTGGTGAGGCCTGGTTTTAAGTGGCACAGACCCGTCACCAAGATCCAAAATCAGGCCTCACCAAGAAATAAAGGGATCAAATGGCTGTTCATGTACCTTTATCTTTGGAGGCTCAAGCGGAGGCCCGTTTACTTATGTTTTATCATATGAATCTTTTGTCTCCAGCTAACTTGGGTTACAGGTGTGGTTCTGGGAGTATTGACCGCATCTTTTAGCGTAACTGGTTATTCCTTACCTCGGGACCAAATTGGTTATTGGGCAGTGAAAATTGTAACAGGTGTACCAGAGGCTATTCCTGTAATAGGATCACCTTTGGTATCGAATTTTAATCACTACATATCTATACCTTAAGCACTTAAAACCAAAGCTCCTCTGCTGTAAACCTTAAGTAAACAAATCGTATGGCAAAACAAGGCATGCAGATCTCAAGTTATAACCGTTTATCCAACATCAAACCGCATTAGCAAAACGGTCCGAAATTGTAAGCAGATCTCAAGTTATAACCTCACCTAGCCGACATGCTATTTTTTTTGTTAAGATCACGAAGGATGTATGTTGCCTGACAACAGAAAATAGTACATCTAACTTCATTTTAGGTGAGCTGGGATGGAAAGGCAATTTCGGAGTCCAATTAATTAAGACTTTTAAGTTGAGGAGTGTTTTTACCAAAATGTAAAAGCAGCATGATGTTGGAAATTTAGTTAGTGATATTGAGATGTCAGAAAGGATATTTTCAGATATATTTTCTTTTCAAACAACTGAATCCCTATATCAATTTCTATTGAATGAGTCACTTTCTTTCCTAAAATGGTAATTTTTTTATTTTTATAATCCATTTGCTAATTTTCTGTTCATCGTTCGTTATTTGTTTGCATTATATATTGATTAAAAGAATGGCCTAGAGTGGAACACAAGAAATTCTGCATGCATCTTAACCACATTTGTATATGACATTTGGTATGGATTACTATAAGAGATTGTGATGTTGGATTCCAGATTCATTATTGTGAAGTTGGCAGAAATACGCAAAGAAGTTCAGTGTCCAATATGTTTAGGTATGTTTCTCTAATTTTTTGCTTGTCAGATTCAAATAAGGAACACTTTCTGCAACAAAAGCCACATAGGTAGAAAGCACAATGACAATCTGCACCTCATATTGACTGTTGTATAGCTGTGTGAAGTGTATTTTACCACACTAATGTGGCTGGACTCTGTGAAATGAAATCCTTTTGGTCACAACTAGTCTTTATCTTCTGTTCAAGCCAGTCTAATATGTATCATTTTTTAAAATTTTCCATGGACAGGTATCATTAGGAAGACACGAACAGTCATGGAGTGCTTACATCGTTTCTGCAGAGAGTGCATCGACAAGTCCATGCGCCTAGGGTTCTTTCTTGTGCTTCTTATACATTGACTAAATGCTTAATCTTTCTTGTGTTGACTTTTACATTGACCTCAATGCAGTAATAATGAATGTCCAGCTTGCCGCACACATTGTGCTAGTCGCCGTTCTTTGAGAGATGATCCAAATTACGATGCCCTGATTGCTGCTCTGTATCCAGACATTGATAAATATGAGGAAGAGGTATTGATTTATAAATTCTTCATTCTTCTTCTGGGCAAAAGTTAAATTTACTTTGTTTCATCAAGAGCTGTCCTGAACTTCGTTGCAGGAATTAGCTTTATATGAAGAGGAGAAGGCTCACAATAAGCAGGTAACTGGTGTCGATTTTAGACTCAGCCGTGCAATATGATCTACAGAAATATAATTATGCCAAACTTTTTATAAAACAGAAACTCCTAAACCTAGTCAACAAAGCACCCAATGCTCATGAATCATGCAGTTTGTTGTGATTTAAGGCTCAATGTTTCCAACCACGTGCCATGAGTGTCAATGTGGAATAATTTTTGGTTCCTCATTTTCGGCAAAGTGATCAATCTATCCATTGCTCCATTCTTTTGGCTGACGGGACTAATTGTACTCTCTCTATATCAAGGAATGACATGCCATGCTTCCTCACATGCATTCTAACTTTGAATTGCTTTTAACCAAAATCCATGTGCTTAACTTACTGTTTTGTAACAGATCCAAGCTTCATTTGCCCAGACGTTTCAGAGACAAACAGAAGCAGTGGGAAAGAAACGGGCATCAGCCAGACTCACAGCAGCTTCATTTGCTAAGGAACAGAGCAATTATCGAAATTCAAAAGGTCATAAAAGCCTTCGACTTTATGAACAACAAGTATCTGACGAAGAGGCTGGAGCTAATAGGAATGATGGTAGCAAAGATTCATCTTTTGAGGTCAAATCTAAGAGACACAAAAGATTGGGAGCTCGTTCTTCACAGCCATCATCTGGAGCCACTGCAGATGGAGGTTGTGATGATAATCATTCAGCTGCTGGACATATTGGCTGTAGAGAAATGCTTGCCTGGGGAAGAGCCCGCATGCGTAGTAACAATAGACATAATGCTCTTAATGGGACAGGTGGCAAGATTCCGGTGAATGACCGGATTCCAAAGCTAATCGATCATCTCCGATCTTCAAATGAAAATGATGTTGTGGTAATACTATAATGTTTTTTATGTGTTGATCTTGAAATTTGGTGCATGAGTTTGTCTATTTGTTACTTTTACATAATAATAATTGATCTTTTAACAGTGGGAGGATATTTCTTGCTATTTTCTTTATCAAAAGAATCTTACGAGGGTTCATTTTCTGGTCTTAGTTGAAAATTAGTCTCACGCTTGTTTCATTGGACGAGGAGAACATAGCCAGCTTGATTCGACCTTATCTTCATTGCAGCTCCACATTATCAATTAGACACTTATGCCAGGTTTTTCATTTGCATTCTAATTCTTTGTATCTTTTCTATAATTGTTCAACTTATTTTATGAAGCATACCCTGAATGGTTTAAAATGACATCTCCTGCAGTATGTTGCCATGCAGACATCCTTGGAAGCAAGTGAAATTGAGATACTAATTGTAAAAGATTGCCATCCGGTGAACAACAGCTCAAGTTTCAGAGACAAACCTGGCTTCTTAAATCCTCACCAGAAAGAATTGCAGCTTTTGAATGAGGATCAAACCCTGGGGGAAATTCATACCAGTTTTATTCAGCAGAATTTGGTAACACACTTTCTCCTTGTGTATATTGAAAGCCCAACTCATAATCATGATTGTATTGCGTGGGTTCTTTCTTTCATTATATCTCATCCTGTTTTTTGTACCCACTTGCAAGTTAAAATGCCAATAGATTGGAGGGTGGAGAATTTTGTAAATAAATCTAAGAGTTGAGCCCTTTTATTACCATCCAATAACAGTCGTAAAATTATCCCAAGTGTGAAAAAGATCCACCCCATTTTTTTTTCTGCGTAAATCCCGTTTTTCCTCTCTCTCTCTATATAAGTGGTTTAAGCATCTTATGTTATGTCTATTATGTCTGTGGGCTATCTAATTAGTAAATTTTCACCACCAAGCATTTGATATCTGTGTTCAGGATGTATCACTGACATACAAATGAAACTATATCCATTAATATCATGCTTTTTATTCTCTATGTTACAGGTTTTAGCGTATAGGCGAAAGGTGCAAGAAGGAAACTGATGACGTAAAGCCCATGTTTTTATGTTGAAGAAATTATGCAAATATGACTCTTCGTTTATCTTGAAAGTACAACAGATATTTTTGTATATGGTTCTAAATTAAGTGGCTCTTAGAAGTTGAAAGTTAAATACAGAAGCAAGTATATATACTCGACAGGTGTTGATGAAATGCTCATCTATGCTGGTTTTACAGTTAATATTAATATCTTTATTTATCGATTGATATTAGGACTTTGGAATATGTTCAATATTTTATTAATTTTTCTAACGAGGATTCTAGGCTGCATCAAATATACCTACAAGCTACACCGCCTTCAGTGTTTCCTTAATTATTTTCAGTCCTTCGTAACAAAGCCCATTGTAATCCCGCAATAAATTGGATTTTTATGATTAAAATTGTGTTTCTTGATAAATGTTTATTGATAAGAAGAAGAAAGAAGGAACAGAATTGCTTATTTGATGGGAAGTTTTATTAGTCAACTATTAATTCGATCTATTATAAAAAATTTGCTGTGTTAAGAGATTTTATAAAGGAAATAGTACTCATTCTAAGGCTATTATGCATGTAAGGTGGACTTAATTCTATTTTCTTAAGCTCTTATGCTTTCTAGGCTTTTCTATGAGGACAAACGACCCATTTATTGCATATTGCTATTAACAATATTTCATTAAAAATGTTTTAACAAGATAATCATCAGAGTTGAGGAAATCACAATTTCAATAAGATAATGGTCAACTAAAACTCATATTCGACTTATTTTATATAAATATGTTTATAACAACGTCACAGATGATCTGCACCTTACATGGTAGATCAACAGGCGCAGAAATACAGCACTAATTTGCATAAAGGAAAGCTGATTTAGAGAAAACTGAGAAAAATCAGCCAAAACAAACAAACATAATTAATAATATATATATATATATAAACTCTTACTAATAACAAGGAAACTAGTAGATAATCGAAATTGCTGGATCGACGATGGCCAATCTGGGCAGAAACGATACTATTTACATGCAAACGCCGGTGATTATATCTTCTTCAACGATGTTTGCTCCTAGTCTCCCCACTGTAAAGCCTGCAATGAAATCATTAAATAAATTAATTTAATAAATTAAACAAAAATTTGTCAGCTGGACAAATTGCATGGAAGATTAGAACAAATTGCACATACGTACATACCAGTCATAGACACTAGGAGAGTTAGGTTGAGGCTTGTCAAAGTAATCAGATCCAATACCCTTGGTAGCCAGATTGCTTCCAGGATGAAACACGCTCCGCCACACGTTGTCCCTACGCCCCGCCGTCGGCGACCCACCATAAGTCGGTGTTCCAGGCGACTCTGGTGTTCCAGGACTCGCCGGCATAGATAAAGACCTCTGATACTTTCCACTACTACCCTCGACTCCAAGATCTAATCGTCATACATAAATACGTACACACATAAACATATATATAAATATATATATACATAAATGTTGAAAGCAACGAGAAATGGTATCTACCTTTGTTGGTGAAAGCCTTCTTGAGTTGTTTGAGGCCACGTTCGGGCTGAGGCCCGGCAACAACATCATCCCAAAGTTGATCAAGTAACACCATTTTTTCCTTTGCTTTTCAGATTTTCTTTTGTCAGTGTTAAGGTTGCTAGATGGGCTATAAATAGCAAGGTTGGTGCTAAAATATCTGGTGGTAGGTTTTTTTATTGTATTTTTTCAATTTGCTTATTTCCTATTTCCAGGGGCAGAATAGTGGTGGAAATGATGGAAAAGTGTATGCAAAGGATGTGGTTGATGGAAAATAAGAGTGGATGTAGTGCAAAATTAGTATGGATAAGGATGAATACTTATTAATAGATGGGACCCCTTAATTGTAGATGAATGGGGATGAGGGTTGCTATACAAGTGTCAGGTTTTTTATTTGTTTTTGTACTTTTCTGTAACAGATGGTCCAACTAAATCTAAGTAAAAGGTAAATTTATCAAGTTTTAACATTTTTATTGTATTGATTGTAAGTTTGTAACCACAATTATATATAGAAAGTTGGTTTTCTCTTTGTCAAAAATGGTCTTGAAATAGTGGGTACCATTCATTTTTACTTTAAATCAGTTCTTCCATTTTTTTGGTACTTGCTCATTATTGCTAGCGTATAATAATTATTTAAAAATTATATACTACAATAAAATTTCTCAATATCTTACATATTGCTTAAAATTATGTAAACATTAATTCTATTTATGATTATATATCACTATTATAAGTATAGTTAAACATCAGCGCAAGAGAGAGAAAAGGAAAAGAGTCGCGTACGGAATGGTATGGGCAAAGTACCGTATCAAATTGGGCCAATTAACGAATTGGGCCAATCTTTGGGTCTTCTGTGCTCGAGCCACTCGAGCCCAATACTCACTTTGGGCTCTCTAAAGAAGATTGAATTAGTTAGCCCACGTTTAAGGAAGCTCCTCACAAGGCCCATAAAGTTAGCCCAGAGAATTCGACCCATAACAATGATTGTGCGACATCAATCTAAAGGCTTTTGATATTGATTTTCTTGTGATATAATAATATTATGTAATTCTACACACATTGTGGACCATCAGAAACATTAATATCCCACTTTTAAAATAGATATTTTGCTGGCCCTTTACCCAACGTAATAAGGCCCTAACTCTTCAATTTTCGGGTTAGCCTACTGTTCATTTTTAGCCTCCCACCACTAAAACGATGATTAAAAGAAGAAAATCCAAACCCAATATCACATTTTCCAGAATTTCCTTCCATTTAATATACAGCCCATTTTACACAACACTTGATAACCTGGACTTTACCCTTTGCTGAAGTAGAATTTCCAGCTCTAGAATTTGGTACAATCGAACATATGACTTTTAACACTGGATAGATGAAACACAGATGCAGCCATGCAGGTTCTGTAAAATTTAAATGCTCACATTTTATTACATCAGTCGTTTTAGCCGGTCTAGGATTGTCTTAGCCGGAAACATCTGGTGCACTAATCGTGTGGCCCTGGATGGCTCAAATGTGAAGTCCACACAAAAATAGAACAAGATTTACAGAGACTAGTTGGCTAATACATACCTGCTATCAGAAACTGAAGCTTGTCCTTCCCATTGTCACTACTGGTCTTAACTATTCATTCGACTCGACCCGTTTTTACTCTTGACAGTAACTTTACTTTCAGCAGGACGGCTTCAAAACATAACTCATCACGCTCGTGGAAAATTGCTATCACTGAAATATAACAGAAAAAAAATAAGCTGCATTGGAATATCCCACCTGCAAAATCAGCTTATCAGCTTGTTTCTGTGGTGAAAAGTGAACATTGTACATAAGTTAAAACAAAAAAACACCAAAAATGTTGAGATAAGTTACCAGATTGTTTCGAAGAAAAGCCAATATGTCCAACCCTCGTACGCACCTGCAATATGCACAGAACTGCCATAAAAAATAAATTATACATAATTTCACAACTCAATTATGCAATACATAAATCTGAATGTCACAACTCACAAGTCAATTCCACAATACATAATCTCAATTTCATAAGTCACTTCTGTAATACATAATCTCAATTTCACAACTCCATGTAAATTACGACGATCTGTGATGCATTCTAAACCAATTGAAGAAAGAAATACTTACCCACCATGAAGCTCTTTCATTCTCAGTTTTGACAAAAATCAAGTGTGATAACACAACAGAAACAACTTACACCAATATACAAAAAACAATATTGTACAATATTCTAGTCCTCAAACTGGACAAAGGAGAATGTTTGTACATATATATACAAAACTAAACAAACACAAAAGCTACACATAATTGATAAGAGGATCTAACGGAAACGGAGAGAGAGGGATTCGAACCCTCGGTACGAATAACTCGTACAACGGATTAGCAATCCGCCGCTTTAGTCCACTCAGCCATCTCTCCCAATTGAAAAAGATAATTATACGATCCTATAATAAAAACAAATCTTTCTCGATTAATCATCTTACCCCTCATTCTTCGAGAATCAGAATTCTTAACGGTAGCAACTTGGGAGCAAGACTTGAAACATCGATCCATAAAAAAACACTGTTTTTTTAATCCCCCCCTTTTTTGAAGCACTGCAGGATAGAAACTTACATATACAACAATAAATAAATAAAGACTTGTAAATAGCATCCAATCACTGGCCCAAAGCTTCTCAAATTACCTGTCGCAAAAACACTTGAATCCATAATGACAAAGAAAATGTATTGTTTCTCCCAACAACTCAGGCAAAAGAATGTGCCAAACTGCACAAACAAGAGTCAGAGTTTGAATTCAGCTGTTCAAAAACCAACTTGACATTCCATAGCCCAAAAAAACACTTTCCAGCTGACAATAAATTGTTTCTCAACATTCACCTGGAACAACAATCTCACCAAAATCCAGATTCAAAGCAAAATGGTTTGAAAAATCTCAAGCAGTCGTATCTCAGAAATTCCAATAAGAAGCAAATTTCTGAAGTTCAAAGGAGAGCAAATGAGAAGTCCACTGCAAGAAAAAGTTTTGGGCAAAGGCTGTTCCCGTCATTTTCCACCCCTTGCAGAGACTGTCAAATTATTGAACCAACATCAAGTGTAAAGCAGCATGCATAGCGATGTGGAAACTTTATTGCTTTACTCACATTGTTAATTTTTTCCAGCACAACTAGATAAGTTCAAAACGTCAGATTAATATATCTAGCATGAATTTTATCAATCAAAGAAAAAATATTCGGGTTAATAGCATGACCTTTATTTCTTTTATGTCACTGGATGGTCCAGAAACTTCATTGGAAATATAAATCAGAACAGCACACACCGCACAACCCTTGGACTGATCCTGGAAAACATTTACAAAAATCAGACAGTCGGTATTCATATTTAAAACTTCACAATAACAAAATTCACAATATTATGACTTTCAACTCAACGTTAATCACTGTGATAAATGGCTTTCTTAGACCATAGTTTACACAACTTTTTTAATATACTTCATTGTGTTCTATATCTTCCTCTTTATTCAGTCCTACTTCAAACACACATGAAATCACTCAGAAATCATATCGTCAACTATGATCCATTTGGATCGAAGGAATCAGGATATAGATATTTTAAATTATAATAAGATTCTTCCGCTTGAAGGGTTTGGGTTCTAAGGGTTACAAATCCACATAACTTGTTTAGAGAATCACATTTTAACCAATCCAAAGAACTCATTTAGATAATCTTAATCTTGATTAACTAAATCCGTGGTACTTGTTTAGCTAATCACATTTAAGAGTGGAATTCAAATCCTATAGCACCTAATGTTGATTTATTTTAGTAGATTTCAGATTCAAATGATATTTAAGTTACAAGTCATTTAAAGTCATTTCTCAAATCCATCTCCCGAATCCAAATCCAAATGCTTTCATCCAAAGGTTTTTCGGATAATTTCAAGGTGATTGGATTTTAAATCATTTGGGACAACTCAATTCGATCTGTTGCAATCATTACGGTAGATTGACGTAAAGATATGGGTTACAGCTAATTTGAAGGGATAAAACGATTTGGGTTACAGCTCAGTTCGAGCTGAGAATAGAAAAGCTAGGCACAAATTGTCATTGTGCATTAAAACAAACCAGACCCAATAAATGGCTACAGCTAATGTCAGGTTTAAATAGTAAGTGAGCTGGTTAATATGCACCAAATTTTGTATGGTGCGTTGGGGTTACAGATCGGGTGGGCCCAAGATGTACTATTTCTTGGCTGTATATTCTTGTAAAGCCTTCCTAATATGCGCGAGTAGCTGGACCTTACATTGATAAATGACAATGGGCCTTAATTCCATCAATATCTACGAAAGACTCTTTTCGAGAATTCAGCAATTAGACATCTTATTTGGGTCCAACAATTTTGTGACAAGTTTTAGAGCAAGATGTTGGAATTAGATATCTATATTACTAGGTAATCAGGAGGATTTTCATAATCTTAAACGAACTTTTTAACACCTATATCAAATTTAGGGAGCGTATGCTCACTAAAGAAACATGTTTGAACTTTTGAGCTTTTGACTAAATACAAGCAGGTAAAGAGTGTTTGCAACACCCGTTTAGCTTCTTGTCCAAAGCAGTTAATTGAAACGAGTCTCAATGTCCACGGGTCTTCTAGGAGCTTCTGGCTTTTATTCTATTCCAATTTTTTTTTGAAATATTTAACCTCATTTCTTCTCCAAAAATCCAATTTTACTCATCGTTCACGACATTATATCGTCTCTACTATGACAAATTTATCATTATTGTTTTTGATGTCTAATTATTAATTATGGTTATTAAGTAATTTAGTACAAATAGAACTAACTACTGATATATACCACATGAATTTATGTCTCTTGCTAATTAGTTTGTAATTAGCAAATTTGGTAACTGAATAGTTACCATTAAAATAATAGCATGTTATAATAATCTGATTTGTTGGATGAGGTGACATCTTTATCATCGTAGTAGTAATAATTATAATAATACCTTTTTATTTTAATCTACACACTAATAATTTGTGGTGTAAAGATACTCGAGTTGTTTACCAAATAATCTCACACACGAGTTGGTTATATTCACTCTAGTATTCTATATTAAATAGAGAACCTAATCTCAAAAGCTAACTTCTGAAGTGGGAGAGCTCATAGCATGTAAACCCATATCGGAACCCGTTAATTCCAATGTGGATTCAAGTCCCGATACCAATTGATATGAACCTTGATAAACCAACCCCAAAAGCTTCACTAAGTGAAGTTGTTGGAGAGCTCAAAGTCATATAAACCCCACATTGGAACCTTAATACCAATGTGGGATTCAAGTCCCATAAACTTGCAACTAGGGTCATAATTCATCCTACTTTTTCACTTATAAAAAATTGTTCGTAAACACACTATCAATTTTTATTGACAACCACTTTTTCCAAAATCTCAAAAATTGAACTCTTCTCGAAAGCATACGCACTTGAAAAACTACCAAAGTATTCTAGGGTCCGAAAAAAAAATAGTATTTTAAACATTTCTATAATCCCACACAACATTTGAATTTACTTCATTTTTGTATCTAGAGTTCTAGATAGACCGATAGTAGACAATGTCCACCTTGCACCTACCTATATTGCTTCGCAACTCTTTTGAAGTTTCAATATCTCTTAAAGTATGATTGTTCGATTAGTTGAACGTTTTTATTTTCTTCTCATCTTTTGAACTTTTCCATAGATCAAAATTCCAGGATATTATGTTCAAGTATTCGGGTCGATATCACAATTCATATTTCACATCATATAAGTTCACCACAAAGTAACTAGTTTGCAAAAGTGTACTGAAGCAACCACAATAGCTACAGTATGAAGTAAACACAATAGTTACGGCAAGACAGTAACAGTATTCGACCACATTTGAGAAATGCATTATCCACATAGAATAGACATGACAATAAATAACTAAAGACCCAAACCATGGCATAAATCTCTATGCTCAACTAAGACCAAACAAACATCCTTAAAGAGTGTTAATTACTAAAGACCCCTAACATAAAGAAAGAAGTAGGTAAAAACTTGCACCATTTAATTGCCTATGACGAGGTAGCAGATAGATATCGTAGCTTGCAAGTTGTAACATATATGTAAGCTTAAGCAATCACACACCAAAAAGATAAATTTAAGCAATTTAATCCGCCATACATCAAGAAATTCAAGTTAGATAACAGCCATACACAAGCGAATTAAATATGAGTTCCAAAAAAAGTAAAAGAAACCTGAAAAATAAAAGGCATTCACCAGCTGATGTCTTGACAAAAAAGAAAACATGGTCTTCGAACAAGGGTGGTTCAACACTTTCTTATGGAGAATATATATGACGGTACCAAGACTGTCATTCAGCAATCTCAACATTTTCCATACTTGTTGATATACCCCTGCAATGATAATGACCACAAGGCAATAGATTGAGTTGATACTGATACCAACAGTATATTTATCATGCATTAAGTGAAGAAACTAACCTCAACTAGCTTTGCAAGCTTAGACTCAGATGCAGAAAGATATGACTTAACAGATTCAGCTGTGCTAGGAATTTGGTGCGGCTGAAATGTGCTAAGAACCTTGTCAACAGCCTTCTTAACTATCATTTTATGAGCATCCCTGCTCATATGCCCCTTACGCCAAGTAGGTTTCACCAATTCTTTTATAAATTCTATAAGCTCAGCTTCGAAATATTTCAGAGCTCTGGATTCTATCTGCAACTGACCATCTCTCTTGAAATCAACATTAGATTCAGTCTTCTTCCCAGAAGATCCATCACCTTTCACTTCCATCTGGGGCTGTGGTTTTTCAAATTTCAGTTTATTATCATCACTAGAGCTCAATATTTTGTCCTTCATGGTATCCCCAACATAGACAGAATTTAAAAGATTCGCCTCATGTGAATTGTTTGACTGCAAATGTACATTCTTAACAGATCCTAGGTCAGAGGAAGAAAACTTGAGCCTACCATCTTTAACATCGTTTTGCCCAATGCCATCACGTATTGAGTCATGTAGATTGTCTTTGATAGCGTCTCGACTCATAGGGTGAGGTGGACGGTGAAAAACAGTTGGATCCCAATTCTCATACATTGGTTTGTATTCATTAGTGACTGGTGGGCTTTTGAAATCATAAACTGGTAAGGTGTTCCACTTCAAGGAAGAGGATGCAGATGCACAATGCTCTTGACCACTCTCCAAAAGGTTCCGGGTCCCAAGAGCACCATCTTTCCAAGATGATGAACCAAAAGATAAAGGCTGCCTAGAATGAGAGTAGGGTAAGTCAGCTGACCTAAGATCATTTCGAAATACATCATTTTTCCTGTTAATCATTTCCGTTAGTGTTCTCTCAAAATCAGTTTTTCTTGTGTTCCTAGGACTGCCATGCATAGCAACAGAGCTACCAAGGAAATTCCCATGGTATGTTCGGTTCCTATCAATTAAACTGCCTGTCAGCAGAGGGGCAGCAGAGTAGCTGTAGTTATCCAGGTTTGAGTTTAGTGCAATTTCCCCACCTCGCTGTAGTGGACTGTATGCACCTGAAGAAGCTGCCAATACCAAAAAGAATGCGGATCCTTTCATAAAATCTAATGTACCATAATGCAAAAAAACTTTTCAAAATTACCATGGAGTTCGATGTCTCAATATGAAAGGGGAAAAAACAGTTACCTTCCCTGTCCAATGATTCTCTTTTTCTTCCAGCAGCTAATCCATGGTTCATGTGAAGGAAACTACAAGAATTTCCTTTGATACACCATCCTTGGGCATGATATTCACATGGAATCCTCAATTTTTTACTCTCCCCGTCAAAATCAGAATTGAAGGAAGATTCCCTCAATCTTATCTGAGGGACATGCGACCTGAGAATCCTAGATATCAGAACTTAATTCTAGCAAGGAAGGTTGAAATGAGCCGCTAGTATAATATAACTAAATTTACAATGAACCAATGTTTCAGTTGTGTGGTAATTGGAAGAAGTTTTAACCTCAATGGCATTTGTTTTTTGCCCTTGACATCTTCTACAGCTGTATTAATAGACACAATAGTATTATCCTTCTTCTTAGAAGCATCAGCTGCTGGCAATGCAGCATTGACATCTCCAACAAACAAGGTCCTGTTCGCATCATTTACTTTTCCACTGTTATCAAAAGGGGCTTTTGGATCATTGTCACTTGAGGTTCTTTCCCCTGCAAGAAACCCATAATTATTAGTTCAATCTAGTGGTTCTCATAACCAAATCTAATATAAGAAGATTACAGCATATGAAAACAGCACAAATATTCCTATTCTCCTTAAGAGCAATCTCAGTATTTCTACATTACTAAACATTTGAAATCCTCATAATTGACATGTACTTCTTTTTACTGGACTCCGACATTGTACATCATCATCATGTTTCTGTGTGAAAGGAAAATATCCATTAGTGGGTTGAAACAGATGCTCTTGGCGTCAGAGAACCTGATTCTATGTGTTCCGCATGCTCCTCAAGCTCCAGATATTGATTGGTCTACAATCAAGAGAAGAGGAGAAGCAAGAAGTAAAATTTGAAAGACGGAATAGACATAGATCTGGTTCCAATCGTATCTGTAAGAGGAGCTTTAGAAGTTGTCTGGGCTTACAGAATGGATTCCTCCATGTATTTTAGCCGTATACCAAAAGCTGAAATTTTCTCAAGTAATTTATTTCACAAAAAGAGATGAGATATTGCTATCCTAGTGAACTATAAAAGAGGCTACCTCACTTTGGCAAGGAAGCCCAATCTGTGCACACAGAAAAAAGAAAAAGTCCAAGTCTATACCAATTTTCTTTTAAAGACTTCTGCTAATTGTGTCGTTTAACAGATGACTTGTGGAGAGAATAAGAACATTTGGTCCCATGAGAATTGTTGGAACATTGCTTTCTGAGAGTTTAGGTTTTAAAATAGGGGAATATACGATGGTCAAGCCCTTCAGCTGCCAAGTGCCAACCGTCGATAATTCTTTATTATATTATTCTGTTCCAAATTCCTTACTAGCAACAATGTGTGCCGTTAGATCAACAAAAAGTCAAACCCGCATGAGTAGATTCAGCAATTCCCTTACAGCTGTCCATCTAATTGTCATAACCATAAAACGACATATATGATATCACATTCTTAATGGTGCAGCTATTTATATAAAGTAAACGTTCTCCGGTCATTTAATGTGACTACGGAAGACAGTCTTCTTTTGGAAATTGAAGATTCGTCATTTAATTTTGTGGTGAGCAGTTGAAGTAGTCACAACATTGTGCTCTTTCGCAAGTCATAGGTCAATATACTCCGGAGCCACCCGAAAACCGCTTGGGCCATTAAGAAAATGTGTGATCACAGTTGTCACATAGCACCTCAAATGAGTAGATAACAAATTTGAACAAGGATAGAAGTCTAAAGTGCAAGTCTTTATACACACACATATATATACTTGTATATATATATATATAAAGAGTGTAAAGCAATCTTTCAATTCAAAATCACGAAAAGGAAAACTTCGACACTGCATGAGTTTTTGAACTCAGCAAACAATTATGCCCACTCAGTGACAAAATCTACTCAAATATCCGAAGATACACTTATAAACATATCCATGCTGTTTTGTAGAATTATAACAGCATGCCAGTGCTTTTGAATCATAGGGACTCAAACTCATTACGGGATTAAGTGCATCAAAATACAGTAAAACATGCCAAATCAATAAAATAAACCTAAAAGAACAGAGAATTTCACTAAAACAACTAATAATATAGAAACGCATGGTGATTCAATTTTTGAACAATTAAACTAAAATTCTAAGAGCAAATTTAAAATGCATTTCCATATAATTATCCGCATGCAGTGTGACTCGTAGCAAATCAATTCATTCCCAGTAATCAAACATGAATCTTGTAACAAAAAAACGCCGTGAAAAATCAAGAATGTCAAAGCTCACCATTTCCGTCATTTTCTTCGCGCACTGGAGTTAGATCTTCTCCGAATCCGATCTCGTCGTCGTCTTTCTGAGCGCCATTCCTTTCTTCGTCGTCTACCTCTTCTTCAGTTTCAACTTCCTCCTCTACTTCGATTTCCTCGTACTCTATCTCCATGTCGCTGTCGGAATTCGATGGTTTAGGCGGTGACGGCGCTGAGGATGAAGCCATTAGGGCTTTGTGATGGCAAACGACGCTGCTAACACGTGGATTTTGTGATTTCTCTCTTTGAGAGAGAGAGAGAGAGAGAGTGAGAGAGAGAGAGTGAGGGTTTGGTGATCTTGAGACAAGAGTGTGCCAGGTCTGAGACTTAGCCTGGCGTATTTATACTAGCTACCACAAGGCAACGGGCGAGTCTTAGTTTATTCTTCTTGAATTAGAAAAATATTTTCAAATTGTATGTATATATGTCAAAAAGTCAAAACAAATAGAAATAGAATGGACATGAAAATGACATGTAATATTAAATTGACATGAACATTTCAAGCATGTGGGTCACAAAAGATCTACATTCTAAGCTTGTTTTTATTTATTATGATGATAAATAATTCATATTTAAGATCAACAATTATAAATTTATAGTCATTTTGTTAATCTCTCAGTCGAATAATAATTTAGTAAATCGTAAGGTTCGAATCTTTCTCGTTTGTAGGGTTAAAGGATATGATGATATACGAAGATTATGCAGCATTACTGTATATTTGATATTTAGGTCATTTTATGCAGTTGAATGCATGGCAAACACCAAATCTTCCTCTGAGACGATGTTAAGGAATTATGGGGCAGTCCCACATGACTTATTTCAGAGTAAACGGCACATTTATTTCACTTGTGTTGTCGATTGCTTAAGACGCAATATGGTGAGATTACTTTAGAATCTGTTTGTCGATAGTTAGGGTTTCACGTTTCGAGTTTGTATTCCTAACCGCCTTCTATTTTGATTTGTGGATATTTGTTCCACAGACGAATCAAAATGATTGAGAAATGATAACTCGTAGTCAAGCTATGTAAGTACTTCAACTCACGAATTCATGTTTTCTTCACGTTATGAAAGTTTTCGTAGTCTTTTTTGAGTCAGTAGAACTATAGTAAACTAATAACTAGGTCAGATTATTATATTTTTATTTGAGTTTTAATTATGTAATTATCTTTTTAATTTCTATTTTTAAGTTTGATGGGATGAAATTTATTTTAATTTGAGCATTTTATATAACCAATTTACGTGATTCATATATAAGGAAATAAACCCCATTTTTGTTGTTAAAATCATTATATTCTATTCTTTTTTGAAGTTTTTGTTCAAATATAAACTAATATCTCAATTGTTTTTGAATTTCTAAATGTTATACTTATTTATACACCTTTTTAATAAAAACCAACCCCATAAAAAGCAACTAACTCATAAATTTCAGCATCACCGTTGGTTGTATTATAATTCACAATCATATTACTCTTATCTTTTGGATACTGAAAATCTCCATACATATATATACCATTGATTTTATTTGAAATTATGACCACTTTTTCCTTGGAAGTCAATAGATTGCGAGGATCTAAAATTTATGGTTGAGTAACTACGTAATCTAAACCATAAAAAATAATCATATAATCATATTGCATATTATACTAATATTAAAAAATTCATAACACCCACTTTCTTATTTTCGTAATCTTATTTTCCCCCAAAAAATACTAACATGATTTGAAAGACAAAATAAGAAAACCCGTATCATAATGTGAACAACCCGATATTGTTCACCTGTTGGACGGCTTAATGGGCCTAGGTTGGGTCGATGTATTGGATTTCATTTCTTAGCCCAGCCCAAATTAGCCGAAATCCTGGAAACTAAACCATGAGCCATTTAGTTTGGATCAAAAATAATAACAGAAAAATATGTTGAATATTTACTGGCCCAAACCAATACAATCTGAGATGGGCTTGTACTCGGGTCAAAGGGCCCCGTTGATTGCGCAACAATTCATGCAATTCGTCTTTTTCTCTGAAGTTGAAAGGTCAACACTTGAAAGTCGAAAATAAAATAAAAGTAATAACATTAAAGTCGCATTTATAGAGTAGGATTAAATCAACCGTCGATTTAATTGTAGACATTATAATGCGATTTTGTTGCTTTCCCACCCAATTTTCTTGCTTCGATTGGTCGACCAATTAAGAAAGTGGATATATTGGGAAGTGGTAATTATTTGCTCTAATTAATAGCATGTGACGCCGTATCATGCTGTTATGGTGCACCTTCGTAATAGAAATATCATTTTACTCATTATAAAATCAATATAATATAATATTATATATATATATATATATATTTGTAGAATATGATTTTCTACATCAAAGTATCAAACAAGAAAAAGAAAAGGATTTTGATGATACTATTATAACAAATTGACATTGTGTTCATAATTAAAAAATCAATATTATACATTACTTTTGAATTAAAGTCGGGTTTTTTTTTTTTACTCTAATTGGTAATTCGTAAGAGAAAATGAATATTATTATACTAATAGAACATAAATTTGATAAATATTTATTTACTTGAATTATTATTTATTTTAATAAAAAAAATTCATTAATTTCGAAGATATTAATGAATACAAGAAAGGTGAGTAGAGAAAAAGGAAAATTAATCACCATAATTAAACTTATATTAGTAAATAAGATCTAAGAGACACGTGTCGTTAATCCAGTGTAGGTTCCATCACAACAAACAATGCCTAACCACACCATGACATTAACCCATCGACTTCACGGGTCAAATACGAAAAGACTTGGAATTAAAAAAATGGCACAAAAATTAATAAAATTAAAAAATAAAATTTTAATTTCAACTGTTAATACCTACCTGCACAGCACGTCCCACACACTACACAATACACATTCTAAATTTTTTCTAAATTATTATCACCAAAGATTTCAAGATTCCCTCTCTGTGTTTCTAAGTCAATCAAAGATAAGCTGTGCATGAAAAAGGAAAAGATCGAAGATCAGTAGAATGTTAGTTATTTTTTCCAAAATCTGTAATCTGTAAGCTTGAAAAGTAAGCAGATAAATCTTGAACTCAAAGCCACACAACAATGCTGAAAACCAGACTGCTCTTACTTTTACTTGTTTTCTTCTTTGCTCCAAGGCTTTCTCATTCTCGAGGTCAGCTTTCTGTCTTGTTCTATATTTGATGCACGCATTTCAAAAACCCGAATGAAAGATTTGCAAATGTTTAGCTAATTGAACTAATTTTGTTGATTGGTTTAGTGGGATTATGTTGAAGTGAACTAGTTAATTGGGCTTTCATTAGTTTAATTTGGGGGGTGTATTTTAATGCAGTATCTAGATAGAATGTGAATTGTGATGTTTATTGATTGGATGTGGTTGTGTATATCATGGGCTATATATGGGTTGAACTGTTTGATTGGATTCTGCAAGCTTCGATTTGGGCGAGTTTTTAAGTGGGTACTTGAAGTTGGGAGCACAATTTAACAACAAAATGCAAATTTTGCTGCAATAAGGAAATTTGTCTGTGTGGATCTAAAAGGGAAACTTTCACTTTAGATTTTATGTTTTTATCAATGAATTAGCATTACCATGAGTTTCCATTTGTTTGGAAAAGGAAGTTTACTATTTTCTGATGAAATTATACTATGAAGTAACTTTCATTATCCATTTCATTGACCAATTATAGCCTTTAAACTGATTGTGTTTCTATTACTATCTTATAATTACTGATATATACACCTATATGATGAACTTTTAACAGCACCATATGCAATGCGAATAAGCTGTGGAGCTCGTGATGATGTTCGCAGTTCTCCCTCAAACACTCTCTGGTATAAGGACTTTGCTTACACAGGCGGAATACCCGCTAACGCAACCCGACCCAGTTTCATCACACCTTCACTCGATACGCTTCGCTATTTTCCTTTATCAGACGGTCCCGAAAACTGCTACAACATAAACAGGGTTCCCCATGGTCATTACTTAGTGAGAATCTACTTAGGCTTGCTTGATGAACCTAGCTTTAACAATGAACCTTTGTTTGAAATATCTATTGAAGGGACTTTAATTTACTCATTGCCATCTGGTTGGAGCAACCATGATGAGCGAGCATTTGTCGAAGCCCTCATATTTCTGAAGGATGGCACTGCATCTCTTTGCTTTCACAGCACTGGACACGGTGATCCAGCTATTCTTGCAATCGAAATTCTTCAGATTGATAACAAAGCCTATTATTTCGGTAGAGGATATGGTCAAGGCACGATTCTTCGAACCGACAGAAGGCTTAGTTGTGGTGCTAAAGACCCAAAATTTGGTGTCGATTATAATGCAGATCGTTGGGGTGGGGACCGTTTCTGGGATTCTTTGTCTACATTTGGACAGGGTTCTGATACTGTAATAACTACCAAAAACAGCATCAAACAAGCATCGAAATCTCCTAACTTTTACCCAGAGGCCCTTTATCAAACAGCTCTTATTAGCACCGATACTCAGCCTGATTTGGAGTTCACAATGGAGGTTGAGCCCACTAGAAATTACTCACTATGGTTGCACTTTGCAGAAATAGACCCTTCAGTTACGGAAGCAGGACAGAGGGTATTTGACGTATTGCTTAATGGCGATGTTGTATTTCCAAACGTTGATATTGTCAGTATGGCTGGGGGTGTTAATAGTGCCCTTGTAATGAACACAACAGTTGCTGTTAGTGGCAGGAGTTTGACAATAACATTGCATCCTGTAAAAGGGAACCATGCTTTGATTAGTGCCATTGAGCTTTTAGAACTTGTCCTGGCTGAATCTAAAACATTGTCTGATGAAAGTAAGATCCGTATTTCTCATATATTATGTTATTTGCTCATGTTCTTTTTTTTGTCGTCTATTATTACACAAAACTGAAAAAGATACAAATAGAAAGTTGAGTTTAACAGTTAACTTGTTTTCATTGTAGTTAAGGCTTTGCAAAGATTAAAGAGCGCACTTGGTCTTCCTCTTCGATTGGGGTGGAACGGTGATCCTTGTGTTCCCGAGCAACACCCATGGAGTGGAATAGATTGCCAGTATAACAGAACTATCAAAAAACATGTCATTGATGGACTGTATGTTTCTCTATCTCTAGCAAGCTCTTTTATATGTGCAAATATATTCAGACAAATTCTTAAAATCAGAATCCAACGTATACCAAACTGGCCTTAATTCGGTCAAAGTGAAGTAATTGAATTTGTGGCTAAACAGAAACTTTACTCAGTTAATTGTATAAATAGTTACATTAAATAACAGCATTATTGCGATCATAATTTATTACATCAGCCAATGTCTTTGTATCTAACTGTGTTTCTCACAGATATGGTTCCACTTATTCTTTCTTATTTGTTCTGTTACTTCTATTTGCAAGGACAGAGATCTTGACAACCAGGGTTTGAGTGGGTTCTTACCAAATGATATATCCCGACTCCATCATCTCCAAAGCATGTAAGTCAAATTTGGCCACTTCTAATGAAGATGATCTTTTTGTGCAACTAAAAATCAACAAACTCAAGCATTTTTTGTTGTGTTTAGCTCTCATTCGTGTTAACCGTGAAGAATATGAAGGCAAAGTTACATTATATGACCTATTTTCTTATATGTATCTACAGAAATTTGAGTGGAAATAGCATCTCTGGGACCATTCCATCTTCACTTGGAACAATAACTAGCCTGGAAATACTGTAAGCAAACTATTTTACCTCTTTTCCCTTGAGCTTATATTATATATAATGAACTTGATGTAATAATAAATGATTGCCTGATCCATAAGTAGATCTATATGACAGGGATCTCTCTTACAACTTTTTCAATGGATCCATTCCTCAAAGCCTTGGACAGTTAACCTTGCTCAGGCGATTGTAAGAATTTCAACATGCTATTTGCATATGACATGAAAAATCGAAAACCCTTATAAGTAGGACTAATTTTTTGCTGTTTTCACACAGGAACCTAAACGGAAACTCTTTATCTGGAAGAGTTCCAGATGCACTAGGAGGAAGACTTTTGCATGGGGCTAGCTTCAAGTATGTATAATCCCATCCTGTATAGTGTTAAATATACCATCTTTTATTCAATATGATGTTTCAAAAGTATATAAACATGCATATAATCGATCAATTATTGTGGACAATTTGCAGTTTCACTGACAATAAAGGTCTTTGTGGCATCCCTGGATTACCTTCATGTGGGACACATCTTTCTGCTGGTGCTAAAATCGGCGTTGCTTTAGGGGCTTGTGTGGCATTTTTACTTCTAGTCACTTGCTTCACTTGTTGGTGGAAAAGACGTCAAAATATTCTTCGAACTCAGAGAATTGCAGGTAATTAAGCTCTTCTTCTAACTTTAAATTTGTACTTCATCTGATATTATACATGCATGCTAAATTTTGCGTATATAGAGAAATATTTTATGCATTTGTTATATGAAATGCTCTTGAATTCGAGCAAATCAAAGAATATATAAAATGGCAGAAAAAACGAAAAAAATTGCATTATTCATTGGATATATAAGCCTTGTTTTTTTTCTTTTCCTTTTTTGTTGACTTGAGGGTCGGTTTTTTGATCAGCGAGAGATGCTCCATACGCAAAAGCTCGAACCCATTTCAACCGAGACGTACAAATGTCAAGACATCATAACCATGAACATGCACGGACAGCAGCTGAAAACGGTCCTAGTTTGCTTGCCTAATGATCAACCATAGGTAAAAAGACACACACACACACACACATATATATATGATATATATATATATATGTGTATATATTGTGGATGATTTTTCTGTACATGGGAAAGCCAATGATTTGGCCTCGGTGCTGAAGAGTAAAACCATTACTTCGCGATAAACTCATTGATTGAAGAACTGTAAATTAGTGTAGCTTCTGGTAAATGAGATATATATATATATATACCTGTGATGAAATCATGTTTTGTGTGATTATAAGTTAGATTTAAATTAAATGAACATACGAAATGGCTTTCGGATGATTTTAGTCCTATTCAATGTAATTTTCCTCATTTTTTTTTTTTTAATAACATTTCTGTAGTTTTTAGTGAAAATGGAAAAGATTATAGTTGATTGTTATTTACTCTCAAGGCTGTGTAGCTAATATAAACTCAAATCACTCTAAATTTATGATTTTGTTCCGGGCTGCTAATTGGTAGCCCATATCTGTAATAAGTGGGCCGTTGACAGGTAGCCCGTTTCTTTTGGTCCGAATCTCAATTGAAATTAGAAAAGCCCAATTATATGGTCTACTTATCGAGTGACAGCACACTCCTGGATCGTACGGCCTATAATTAATTCTTAATAACTAAAATAAGAAATAAAAAGGTGAATAAGTCCAAAATGAAGAACTGCTTGCAATAGTACTGCTAATATTTGAACAACTGTTTGAAGATTCTAAAATAGAGATAGGACTAAAGTCCAAAAGCAAATAGAAAAATCTTCATCCCACTATTTCATTGTTTAGCATACTTATCTTCCAGAAATAAGCATAAGAATATTCAAACACCATAAAATTATTTATTTTTAACTAAAAGCTCAAATATATATATATATATATTATTATTTTTAAAATTTTCACACACTCATAATATACCAAGTCAAAGCAGCTAATATTTGAGGGGAAAATAATAGATCATCATATGCGCGGACATAGACAAATAAACTTGAATATCTAATCCAATAATAATAAAAGCTCCGATTCAACAGCCGTCTGTCTTAAATTATAATATTTCATTTCACAACATAAAAAAATCAAATTGGGGGGCAACCCCCGGTAGAATTGGTAAGGGCATTGAATGTTGTGGCTTTGGTCACGGGTTCGAATCTTGATGAGGGAATGTCTATTTGCCTTCTCTACTGTAAGCCTGTCAGCTATGGGCAACCTAGACTGGTTTACCTCTCTTGTGTGATTTGCAGGCTATTGCACAAGAGCGGGGTTTACCCAGTGCGCACCTCACGGTAGCGGCTGCGGGTTCCCTTGTCATAAAAAAAAAAAAAAAAAAAAAAATCAAATTGGAGTAGAAAAAAATAAAGCAGTTTCGTGAATATTGGGTACACATTTTTTAATTGCAGAAATTAAAAAAGAAAAGTATTGAAGTGATGATTACAAAGTGAAAGAGACATATGAGAGCAGACGTGTACGCCTCAAAACAGCCAACCAAAAATAAATAAATAAATAAATAAAAAATAGTCACAGACCTATATTTTATATTAATTAAATAAAATTAAATATCCGCCGCTACCAGAAGTTCAGAAAAAATTCGTACGCAACTCTCAAACATGCGTCAGCTATATCAAATTTTTCTTACATTTTTTTAACCACTCAGTAAAAAACAAAAACACATTAAAAGAAAGAGGACCCCTAGGAGTGAGGAACAGAAGTGGGGACCACGGGTTTACCGGATAAACTGGGTCAAAAAGTAGGGTAGGGTAGGGTAGGAGCAGCACACAAACTTGATTTGACCACAAAAATAAAAAAATAAAATAAAAAAATGGGGCAGTACCCGATGTAAAATGGGCTGTCTCCTTCGACTCGGACACCACGTAATGAACCCCTTCCCCCACGTGCCCACCTGACACCCTTTACTCAACCACTCTCTGTATTCTCTCTGGTACCATTTTTTTTTTTAATTTTACTTAACTTAATCTCAAAAGTTGAATATATCATATATTTAGTGTCTAATTGAACTTTTATATAGTGATTAAATCATAAAAAATTTAACACTAATTAACTGATATTTGTAGTGTTTATATAGATGGTGAGCTGAAACCCTTTAACTAGCCTAGTTAATTATAATATTGATACTATTTCCAAAAATATTTTACCATTTATCAAATTGTTCTCAATTATTATCATGCAAGATTAAATAGCTGACGCCCAAAAAATAGAATCTGAAGTTCAAATAATTATTTGTTCCTAAAGAATATGTTTAAACGGAGTATATTGAATAAATTAATATCTGCCTCTTTTATTTTAGTTTTCATAGAAAATTAAAATTCTAAGCCTAGGGCCCACCACACATATCAAAATCACAATAAAAGAATCTGATTTTACGTGTAGTTTCAGCACAATATCTGCCACGACCTATCACAATTATGTGCATTTCATAGTATCATTTGATTCATTACTTATCGTTCATGGTTACATTAAATAAAATATATTCTGTTGATCGGGTATCAGTTACAGTTTCAACAAAATGAATGCAAAATCAATCTACCAGTATGTTTAAATGGCGTTAGATTATTATATACAATAAATAAAGAAATTAAAATAATACAAAAATGGGTACGTTAGCAAAGATTGTGTAATCAACTTTATATATGACATAAAATAAATCAACTTTATAAAACCCAACAACAAAGCCGCCCTAATAGTTAAATAATTATTTCTCAAATCCTCGAACAATAAAATACAGAAAAGGAGTATACAAACGTAATCCATTCAAAATATAATAATTCAGGTATATTTATTTAATCTATTAAGCAAATATATTATATATATATATATAAATAAATAAATAATGCGCCGCTAGCAGCGCCGTACGGGTGGTAGGGCATACGTAAGCATCAGAAAGACAAAAGCAGCCACGACACGTCTTATCAGGCGGCGGCTTCTGCCTGCCTCCTCTAACCCCACACATCATCTTTCTCTTATTATATTTGCGCCCCACTAATTTATCAATATTACTTTTTATCCCTAGTTGCTCCCTATGGTTAGATCAAGCGTTGCTAATGTTGTGTTCTTTTGACTGGTCGCCTACGCTCATTATTACTACCAAGTTTTTATGGGGCTTTTTTGATATAACCCCCGAGGTATGTAGTTTTGGCAAATAACCCCCGAGGTTTGAAAATTTGGTGAACAACCATTTCTGGTTAGTTGACAGTTAGTCAACAGTTAAGGACATGGGCAAAATTGTAATTTAATAATTCCAAACAAATATATTAATTTTCAATGTATTTATTTAGAATTATATTGAAAATAAATACATATTAATTTTATTAATTTGCAAAATTGTAATTTAATAATTCCAAACAAATATATGAAATAAATATATTAATTTTATTAATTTTATTTATTTGCAAAATTGTAATTTAATAATTCCAAACAAATATATTAATATTTCATTGAAAATAAATACATATTAGTTTTATTAATTTTATTTATTTGCAAAATTGTAATTTAATAATTCCAAATAAATATATTAAATAAATATACTAATTTTATTAATTTTTTTTATTTGCAAAATTGTAATTTAATAATTTCAAACAAATATATTAATTTTATTAATTCCAAAAATTAATATATTTGTTTGGAATTATTAGATTACAATTTTGCCCATGACTTTAACTGTTGACTAACGGTCAACTAACTAAAAATGATTGTTTACCAAAATTTCAAACCTCGGGGGTTGTTTGCCAAAGCTACATACCTCGGGGGTTATATCAAAAAAGCCCAGTTTTCATGCTTTTTTTACTTCACATTTATTATGTGACAAAAATGAAAAGCAAATAATGATAATTGTTATTTTTTATATTCATTTTGCAATTAAAATAATAATTGCTGCTTGCATAATAATGTGAATATTAAAAGGTTATTTACATTTACCAATTTGTTTCGCAAATATTCCTCAAAATAGACCACCTATTTTTCATTATCATATGAAAAGATATAACTAAATTAAATATGAATTGAATCCTCAATCTTAATTTAAGGTCATAATCGTCAAAGGAAATATTGCTCTTGAATTGATTGTTAGGATAGTCATTAGTGGAGTCTGATAAAAAAAACATGATTATATTAATTAAAAATAGGAAGAAAAAAAATTAGCTCGACCCAAATTTAGACCCATAAAATTGACATAACACACAAGGGAATATCTAATATTTTGTGTATTGCATATTTTTCTTTATGTTATTATAGTATTCTTAACTATATTCTATCTATATTAGGATATTGATTCCTAATTGATAGGTTTTATATTGATTAACTATTGTTATTATTTTTGGATCTATAATATTTTTGATTCGATAAAGTTGGACTAATAATTTTTTAACATAATGGGCACAAAGATATAAGAAAAGAACAAACTAGAGAAAAAATAATTTGTTATAGTTTAAATTTAAACCTATAATTTCAAAAATCAAATTGAGTTAATACAAATAGACTAACAACCATTGGTTGCTCTATTATGATAAATAATAAATATGCAATCTCAACTTGTAATTGACTGACTCACTCAATGAGTTCGAAAGTTAGCTCGTGAATTTAGGTAGTTTGCAAAAAATACTAAGTTCTTCTTGTGTCGTTGTCATTATTCATGACTCTCATTTAATTTTTAGTAGTTTACAATTAATTTCGGAATGCCTCATTTATAAACATTAGCTATACCCATTAACTTTTGTTAATATGAAGTTGAACCCCATACACTCAAATGAAAATGAAACTACATGTGGGGGCAACCCCCGGTAGAGTTGGTAAGGGCATGTGAATGTTGTGGCCTTGGTTACGAGTTCGAATCCTGATGAGGGAATGTCTATTTGCCTTCTCTACTGTGAGCCTGTCCCCTATATGGGCACAAGAGCGGGGTTTACCCAGTGCGCACCTAACGGTAGCGACTGCGGGTTCCCTTGTCATATAAAAAAAAAAAAAATGGAACTACATGTACTATATTATTCATTTAAAATAACTAATTATAAAACAAAATTGATTTATAACTGATTGGTGGGAGTATGATTTTTTTTTTGGTTACATTATGACCTATTTCTAGCAGTAAGTAAAATCCCACATTATATTTTCAATTAAAAAAATTTAAAATTGATGAAGTACAATTGTTTTAGTAACTATATCCTTTGCATTTATGATGAATTTACGTTTAAAGAAAAAATAAATCATTGCGTGTGGAATCATCAAACGTTCAATTGATGGACATTTGAAGATCAAAAAAAAAAAATCGGACGGTGGAGGTTCACGCAAAGACCTGGTCTGGAGTCACAGACGATAACACGCAGTAGTTTATTTAAAGAGAGCTGTTTGTGCCGTCCAGCCGACGATTACGGGAGACTCGTTGGGTCCCACACTCACCCTTCTTCACTTCTTCTTTTACCATAACATAACTCTCTCTCTTTTCATAGCCCCATAACCCATTTATTCATATTCTCACTTTCTCTCTCTAAAATCCATTTCTTTTCTTTCAGCCATGGCTTCCACTCGCGAGGGCCACTACAGAGGTGTGCGAAAGCGTCCATGGGGCCGTTACGCGGCGGAGATTCGTGACCCCTGGAAGAAGACACGTGTCTGGTTGGGCACTTTCGACACCCCTGAAGAAGCCGCCTTGGCCTACGACGGCGCCGCCAGGTCCCTCCGCGGCGCTAAGGCGAAAACCAACTTTCCGGCGCCGCCTCCGGGACTGTCTTTGGACCTCAATCTCCCTTTCGACCACCGGTGGGTTGCGCCGTCCGGCAGGCTCATGATCAACGACTTTCTTCATACTGGGGTGCTGAAAGATGTGGGCCCGCAGGGCAATGGCGGTCAGGCGGCGGCGAACGGCGGTGCGGCAGCGGCGGAGGTTGAAGCTCCGGCGATGTTTTTTGGGATTGCGAGACGTGGGTTGCCGATTGACTTGAACGAGCCTCCTCCTCTGTGGATGTAGTTCTTTTTTTGGTTATGGTTTTCTTTAGCATTTACCTATGCTTTCTGATATCGGAAATTTTCTTAACCTAGCAGAAAAAATATGTGATCGGTGAAGGTATTTTATCGCCTGTATATATTTGTGCTTTTTGAGGTCTCTATTGCCCAGATTTCTGTTCTGGATGATGCTTTAGTTAAATTGTTATCTTTTTTAACAAATATTTAATGGCCCAAATTTCAATCACAAATCTTGAATCCATGCATTTCATTAAAATTTATCTGCATTTAGTACTGTTTTAATGTTGTCGTAAAACCTGAATAATACAGTGGATCAGCTGTGTTAAACTTATATATCCAAGGGTTAAGGCTGTATGTACTTTATCCCACTAATCCAAATCACTATTATAGTAATCAGTTTCTTGTCTTAGTTAAACAGACGATTCAGACATATATAAATATGTATATTGGTGGCTCACGCGCCTGTATGAGCTGAGAGTTGAGAGTTAAAAAGCTGTAAGAAAAGTATCTAATTTTTACATTTTTACAGTGATAGCAAAAAAGATGAAGAAAGCAAGCGTGTGATAATATTAATAATAATAATAATATATAATAGAACGATCGAGTGATTGCAAATTTCCATTATAGGGATAAAATAGTACAAAGCTGTATAGGGTGGGTGACTGCTTTTCCAGCATACGGATTTGTATGAAATTAATTAAACAGTATATTCATTGCGGTTGGAAATTCTTTGGACGGATTAGGGTAAGTTTCACGTGGGCTTCAGCCCCTTTGGAAAATGCCCCGATTTGACCCTTCATCCTTTTTCTTTTTTATTATATTATTTAAAAAAAAATATATATTAGATTTTATTTTGTTACCCTAATCAAGATTTATTTTCGGGACTCAAGAATATTGTTGGCTTTAATTTTTTAATTTACCATCTTTGGCTTATGAACCTGAATCTTTCGTGGAAGCTATTATGGATTACATAAGAATAAATCTCCACCTACTATACCAATCAAGACTCATATGGATGTATCCAAATACGTCGAATACACACAAAATATGTATATATATACATGCACGTGTCATCTGCAAGAAAACCCAGAAAATACATATATAATAATGAAATGTAATGTAAGAAGAAGCAAATGATGGATGAAAAGAGTTGTCATACGTGCTAAAGACATTGTTAATGTTTAAGTGGGGGGACCAAATTGATTTATCCGTGGATTTTGGTGTGTTGTAATGGGGAAAAGTGGATAAAGTTAGGAAGGAGAATTGAATACGTCATAGTTATAGGTGGAGATAGGATATAGGATTAGATTTAGATTAGGATTATTTATTATTATTTTAATTTATTATATTTTATAAATATTAAATAAAAGAGGTGGGAAGTGGGAATTTTTGACGCGTGGGTCATGTGCCGGCTTTTGAGTCATTTTCTCTCTCTGTCTCTAGTCTATACCACCTTAATCATTACACTCTAATCCTCTTACTTTGACTCAATCAATGCTACTTTTATTTACTGTATTGGTATATAAATAAATTATTAAATTTTATACTGATGGTAATAATATATTCTTTTTTGAACTAAGACACTAGTTAATTAGGTGCGTAAAATGTTATGACTCAATTTATTGAAAACTTAATTTAGTTTAGATCCAAATATAAGTACAGACCCAAATTGTCAACCCTAATAATAATATATTTACGTCCAACGTCTCTTTGATCTAGACAATAGTTAATTAAGTGGCGTAAGAACTTTTAGCCGTTCCGTAGTTTTTCAATAACCTTGAATTATTAAAATAATTAATAAATATTCGCATGAATCCAACCTAGTTGTTTCTAAACTAAGATGCTAATAAACTAGTTAACAAAAGGAGAAAGAGATGCCACAAAGATTTAATTAGGGAACAATAATAAAATAATATGGGTTGGTTAAATAATTGCCATTAGAAGGATAATTTATGTTTAATGTCACAATCGGTCCTTTGTTAATTTCATAATATGCTTAAGTTGCATATTTTAATTAGTAATTAATAGGAATGACAAAGACTAACAATAATAAAAGACTATTAAAAAGTGAACGCGGGCGGCGATTAATAAATGTATGCCAAATATTAACAATAATCATTATGTGTTGAATTAGTCATAAATTTCTCACTGTCCTTTTTTCCTCGAAAGTTCTTGCACTAACTTTATTACATTTATGTTTATGAAAAGTTCATTAGTTCCCAACTATGAAACATGAACACCACATCAACATTTTTTATGCTCTCACATTTAAAGTATATAAATCTAAAGACACATTTATGCATTTTGCTATCATTTTGATGACTGATTTTCAAAATTAGATTGTGGGTTCAATATTAAAAGATGGAGTTCTTGATGATAAAAACACGTGATTTTTTTCAACTAAATTTATTTTTGACCTATTTTTATACTTAATTTATCAGATACAGAGGCGGAGACAGGGTAGGGCGCGGGGGCCACCGGTCCACCCATAAAAATAAAAAAAAATTAATATATATATTTTTTACTAAAATTTTATTTAATCATTATACCATTTTATAAATATCGCACCATCTATTTTTGATTTTTTTTTTATTTCTAATTCCACCGCTGATCAAATATATCATATATTTGTATATACTCAAATTATCACCTCAAAATAATTAATTTTTTTTTTACAAAAGACAAAAAAAGAAAGATGAAATAGAAATAAGAAAAGGTTTAGTTGAGAAATGAAATGAAATGAGTGGACCACTGATAAATGCAGTTGGAATAGAGATGTATATATAAATGTCAGAAAAGGCTGAAGAATGACATGTGATGGAATATTGTATAGTGAGACACGCAACTCCCCACTTCACAAATCTATCTCTTTTCTAATTACCTAATAAAGCTACACCCACAGCCGCAGCACCAAATTATTTATTAATTTATTTATATACATCCACATCCAGCCAGCCGGCCGCCTTTTAATATATAAATTATTAATATCCCTTTTTGCCCTTTTTAATGATATTATATTATCATGTATATATATTACATATAATAGAATTAGGAAGTGATAATATTTAAATATAATATTTGATACAAAACTATTTGAATTATGACGATTTTCAACGGGAAAAAGTCAAGTTCATATTTGATATATAGTGGTCATTTTCATGCATAAAACACCTATCTTGTCAAAATATGATCCACTCATTAATTTTGACATGATATTTTACGAATTAAAAAATAATTGACATAAGTTAAAGGTTGATTTTTCAATCTCACAAGCAATGTTCAATAGGATTGAATAATAATTGCCTACTTTAATAATTTAATTGATCATGCGATTAATTTTTTTTTTTGATGCTCTAATTATTTTACAATCAAGCATTATTTGAAGCCAGTTAGACATAACTAAAAAAGCATCCACTCTTAAGATTGAAGTATGTCCCATTCTGTAAAAAATAGATTATTGCCTCCTAAATAAAATTTTCATATATATGCAATTGTCAATAATTAAACAATATTTCAGTTTAGAGGGAGGGAAATTACTATTTATATGTGATGATCTTAAGATAAATGCATTTGTAACATATAGGATTGTTATTTGAGCTCATCTTACGTGGAGTTGTGACAACTTAAACTGATTTAACTATTTTAGTTTATAATTTATTATATAAAAGTGAAAATTACTCAATACTATAATTATATAAATATATACATACATAATATTCGTATATATATCACGCAAGGCTGTGGGATGGACCACTTTGACATATCACTCTTGGACATGTGTATTTTTGTTTTCATCCTCGCCAGAAAATTATCAAATTAATAAATAATAAACTCTTTATTCACCGGAATAATAAAAAGTAATTATTTTCTATACTGCGCTACTTATGAATTTTCCTTTTTTTAAGTGAAATTTATTAATGTTAATGCACAAAACCATATCGAGGGGACGATAATATGATAAAAGACTGTAATAGAAATGAGTTCATATTTTCATTTTCCAAATTTTTCTTCTTTTTTGAGCTAACCAAACAAGAATATATTACATTATTAACTTACAAAAGAGTTTAACAAAAGGACCCCATTCTAGTACTTTTACTTTTCCACACTTGTGAAATTATTTGATGTTGCAATCATGCACGTTTAACTTTAAGCCACAAAGCAAATAAAGACTATGTGGTCGATGCCGAATAAGACAGTCGATTTGATTTGATTTTTATATAGAAAGACTTTGAATAAATTTAGGTTCATTTTTAGGTTGATTTTTTCAACGCATAAAATTCAGGCTTAACAATTCTGAACGTGTTAGCTTAATAATATTAGCTTCCATTTTAAATTCTTTTAAAATAATATATTTTAAACTTAAAAACTATCAACATTAATTTATCGGATCATAATATTTCTATACAAAAAATACTATTCTTTTAAGAAGAAGATGTAAACAATTAAGATACAATATTTATAATTGTTTTGGGAAAAAAATAAAATAGGAAAAGAGACTTTAATAACTTGTTGGTATATAGTGGTGCCGTAAAGGTTGAAAATTGGGGAACAATAGGGGGCCCATTATGGTGTAGGTGGCATGTCAAGATATAGAGAATCAAAATGGGCCACATTGTAAATAAAATAAAATGGGCCCATAAGTGTCCGATCGCGAATACTAAACCATTGTCGGTAACAGAGGAGTCTAATTTTGTAATATTATAATTAAATAATTTTGTGGTTATTTTATTCGAATTTATGTGAACGCGTATATATAACTGTCCTTTCACTATTTCATATTGAAATTGTGCGAATATATATATCACAATAGTAATGACCAAATATTAGGTATAAGGACCACAAAACCATATATCCAACATAGTGATGATCATTGTCAATTTTATTACTTTCGAGATTAAAGTGAAGAAATTTGTAAAGTTAAGTGTAATTGATATGGATTAAATTATATTTTTTTAACAATTGAATGGTAAATTTGTAAACTAGGATAATAAATATAATGCCGCTTAATCAGGTAAATTATAACCCCTAAATTGCAGGGTTAATCTTTAGGGGGACCACTTCAATTTTCGTAAATCACGTGTGGTTCGATAAATGTTTTTTTTTTTTAAAACTTTTATGCCACTTAGAATGTGGTAATAAATTGAGTTTATTAACTCTTCCAACAGTTTAATATTGTAAATAATATTTTAAATTCTATACAATTTTGGGCTTTTTATTAAGTACTGGACGCGCCGCAGAAGCCCAATATCTAAATATTTCTAGCCCAATCTTTATCATTAGTTCTTCATTATTCTCTACATATATTATTAGTCCACTGGATCTGGTTCTTTGGGCTTTGAAGTTTTTCTTTTCATGAAAATGAGAAAATTTATTAACTGTGGGCCAGTGTGTTGATCCAGCCCGCAAGTTATGGTCCCTTTATACAATCGGGTTAGGATCCGTGTGAATAGTGTTTGGAAGAGGGCAGTGAATTGGGCTCCATTAACTGGGCACGAGATAGAATTGCTCAATAGTCAATATGTAGTTCTCACATCTTCTACTGATTAAGAGCATGTTAATGTATTTATATATTGTAAATTCACGTAAAACACGAATCATTATAATTTACGAAATCAAGATATTTTCTCAAATATAGAATTTTGTAATTTATAAAAGTTATTTATTGCATGTGACCAATTTCTTAAACAAATGATGTAAAAATATCACTTTGTCAACTAACTATTTCAAATATATCAAATCAAATGAGTATTTTAATGCTCAGAATTTCTTATTACCTAGTCAGTATAACTTTAATTAGTCCTAATTGTGCATCCAACTAGATAGGCTTAAAAATGTTATTAAATAGCCACATTAGGATTCAAACACTGTTATTAATTCGTCGTAAGAGACTCAAAGGTTCTAAGTTCTAACATATTTAAGCCTAAAAGGTACATATTCTAACAATTTCTGAACATGTAAATGCATTGTTGTTCATTCATAATTTTATAAGAAAAATCTTAGCACAAAAGATTTTATCAGTTTCATAAAATAAAGATTACATAATACATTCAATATAATCTTAAACTAGCATTTTCAAAATCTATTTTTATATCAGAAATAATTTTATTGAAAATGAACATTTTGAATAAAGTAGTTGAAAGAAAATATAGAAGGGAGAACTACTTATAACATTCAAAATATTCGCATCAGTCTCAATATCTACTGCGAACTAATTACTTATATATTAGTTATTATTTATTAATGTTGAACAGCACAGAGCTTTAAATTTGCTTATAAAGCAAAACCAATGAATATACTAAAGTTATTAAAAGAATAAAATGCTACAAGATCATATATAAATATTTTTGAAATTATAAGTGAAATATGCAAATGTAAATTGATTGTAGTAATAAGTTATAAAGATGAACGAACTATAAATTGCAAAGTTTATTAGGTGACAATGTAATCTGCAGAAAGAATTGTATTTACTTTTAGCATAACCAAAATGACCAAGATTTTCATACTTTTATTCACTTTACAACTGATACTTTTACTTTCCTCTACCTATGTAAATAACATGAGATTACATAATCTTATCCCTATTTTTATACTGCATTAATTAGTAACTGACTCCCTCTAAAAATTCCATCTCTATTGACCATTTTTATACTTCAATTAATTATATCACCTAATCACAGACGTTAATTAAATTTTAATTTATATATACTCTTGAATTTAAAAAGAAATTATGATATGGTATTCATAATGTTTTTATTTGAAGGAAAATGAATAATTGCTTGTTATAATCGCCGTAATGCAAAAAGGTGGCAAAAAAATAGGTCAACGTTGTTCAAATTCTTACATCATGTAAACGATCGTGTCTGTACTTTCGTGGACCATGCCAACCGTCACTTTGCCGTCAAAATTTCCCGGCGATATCACTCACGTTTATATATAGCCCAAAAGTAATGAACCAATAAAGTGAAAATTAATTAAAATCTGATCTGAACTGAGCTTTGTTATAATGAACTGAACTTTTGTTTAATGAACTGAACTTTAACATGCAATGAAACTTTAAATTAATACTACTAAATACTAATAATAATATTTCATTTGATAATTTTTGGCCAATACAGCAGGAAATTACATTTTCAGAAGCACACTTATATCTGTGTGCAGTTCATAAACAACAGCCATAAATTGCAAACACAAGGACGATTAATTACTAATTAGACTAATATTACCCTAATATTCATGGATATATCCACATCCAACGGAGATCATTAATCTCATCGGAAACAAAATGATATACCCTAATATTACCACCATTTTACTATTTAGACTCTTTTTTTTAGTTTAATATTAATTAGTTATTATAGTACTCCATGTAATTCCTGCTGCCTGGGTTCACTGATTTCCCGGTGGGCCAAGTTTGAGATCCAGATCGATTTCTTGGCTGATCGGCTGGTCAACCACAAAGGATGATGAGTCAGACACGCTCTCCGCCCTACCGCCGCCGCGACGGAAGCCCTCGTACCGCATTCTGTTCATGAATGCCTGCAGCAGGATCTGTCGCCTCGCCTCAGCTCGGAGGCGGAGCATCTGTGGCTGCGAAGGCATGCTACTGAAAAATCCCCAGCCGCCGCCACCGAAAGGCAGCATCTGGCCGGGAACCCAGTAAGGAAATCTCACCGGAATGCCTACAGGAATCGAATTCACCGCCGCCACTGGCGCCGCTGCAAAGCTTGGGCTCCGGTACCTGAAAATATCACATAACCTCATCACATTAGAGCCTGGAGGCGGAAAGTTAGTTTTGGCCTTAGAGCCACGGAACCTAATCGCGGCGGCATCGTAAGCTCTCGCCGCCGCTTCCGCCGTGTCGTACGTGCCAAGCCAGACGCGGCACCTTTTCACCGGGTCTCGGATCTCCGCCGCGTACCTTCTCTTTGGCCTCTTCCTCACGCCGCGGAAATGCACCTCGTCATCGTCCTCGACTGTCACCACCGCCGCTGCCGCTGCAGGATTGGTTTCTGGCTCCATTGTATGTACAAACTGTACGTACTGTATGGATTTTAGTTGTGTGAAAGAATGTGGGCAGAGGGCCATATTTATAGGGGTTAAGAGTGAAGAAAGTGGGACCCACATATTTACTTGGGGATGGGAACTAGTGTGTATCCATCTCACTGCTTTCAGGGCTTTGCATGGCGTGTTGCCCTAAGTCGCGTGTGTTACATTGCTTTGGAAGTGCATCTTGTTTTTGGTGGGGATTTGGATGTCATTATAGTTCATATTATGTATTATTTTGGGATATATTAGTAATTAATTTTTTTTTATGTTGGATAAGAATATACATTCATATTATTTGCCAACATTCAACTAATACAATGTGCCAACTTATTTTCATAACGAGAGAAAATATATGGATTTTGTTTATACTTTGCTCATCGATAGAAAAATGAATATATATTATGTAATTATTCGCTGTAAATTGCCTAGATAAAAGATTTTGATGTCGTTGCTACGGAAAAAGTTTGAAACGAGCAAGGGCATGCCCAACATTTATAAAAAAAATGTTGATTTTTGTTGTCGTCTTAATTTTCAAAATTTTGAAAATGTATTGTCATTCGACACCTGAAAAGGTCTGGTTGTAACAGGTCCGGTGCAGTATATTATTTTGCACATTGATATTTGTAAAGTCTGTAGATTAAATATCTGGATGCATGTCATGTTGTGGATTGAAATTTAGAAAGTCGATTGACAAAAGACTTAAGGTGTGTCGTGCATTTATGTTTGAAAAGTTAATTGATCAAAAACTTTGCGGCATGTCGAAACGCGCTATGATGTTTGGAAAGCTCATTGATCAAAGACTTTATGCCATGGCGCGTGATATATTACTGATGTTTGGAAATTCCAGATCAATAATCTTACGTCATGGTATATTCGCATTAATGTTTGGAAAGTTTGTCAATCAATGATTTTAGGGCTTGTCGTTTTGTGCATGTATATCTCGGAAAGTTCACTGACTAAAGATGTACGACTCTCGTTAAAGATTTAAAGTTTGTTGTGTTGTGCATTGATGTTTAGAAAGTTCGTTGATCAAAATATTTACTCTATGTCGCATTATATATCATTATTCATATAACTCAAAGACTTTACGACATGTCGTATTATGCATTGATGTCTGAAAAGGTTCACTAATCAAAGACTTCAATGCATGTCGTATTGTGCACTGATACTTAAAACGTCAACTAATTAAAGAGTTTACAACATGTCGTGTTGTGTATTAATACTTAAAAAGTCCATTGATCAAAAGATTTTATTGCTTGTCGTGTTGTGCATTGATGTCTGGAAAGTCAACTAATCAAAAATTTTACGACGTGTCAGTTATATTGATATCAGAAAACTCTATTCATCAAGATTCTACGACATATAACGTCTGGAAAATCCACATCTCAAATATTTTATGACAAGGTGATTATGTTTACTTATGATGGAAAAACAATTATATTCTTGATTCCCGATCTTTGTTGTGAGCCGAAAAGGGTATCCAATAATATTTTTATCCCGCCGCATGACATGGAGTGATGCGGCGTAACTTGTACCGCGTTTGCTTCTAAGACAGTTTCACACTTTCTGTAGAACCCTAAGAAATCGTATTTCAGATAGGGCGATAAGACATCAGACCTCCGATAAGTAAGCATTTCTATATACATTAATTTGTTAAATGATCTTGAACACCACTAACAGAATCGAGCAATTTTATGCCACACTGGTCTAACAAAACTATGCGCTAGGAAGGCTCTCTTCCTCCACTTACCACCCGCACCCGGGGATAAATTTTCTATTCCAAACTTTTTTTTTTCATCTTCTATCCAAATATGTAAACGTGTGATACATGTCAAAATATTAATACATATTAAATATCTCTTAAAAAATTATATATGAATTAAACGTGTCAAACCTTTATCTATTTTGAATATAAGATAAAACATAATTTGATTTAATTTGTTTTACCACCATTTACTATTAACACATTATAAATATGTGGTGAATAACAAATAATTAGAGGATAGAAATTTTGTGAAAAACCACTATACTCACGCGCTCAACATACACGCGCTTCACGAAATTCATTACCTTCTGCAATGTTTTTAATTTTTATTTTTTGGGACCCGCAATTTCTGGGTACGTTACGTTGAAAAAGAAATACAAAAATGCTCATGTGTGGGATTTATTTATTAATTTTGGTGGATTTAGTGAATTGCACCATGCAGATTACAAAAATTCCAAATAATATTTGATAAATTTTTTGGTGGGTAACAGTAATTTTATGTTGACAATTCAAAAAAGTGGGGTTCAACAGCTAGAATCGTATTAATTGTATGTAATCTCTATTTTTCCACAAGTTTATCTCCTATTTTTATATTTATTTTAAAGAGAAAATGCATTGAAATCCTTTTTCCGTTTTGGCTTAAGTTGGTGAGCTTTTTTACCAACTTTTTTTTAATGATATTCACGTAAGCTTTGACTTGTTTTTGAAAATTTTCTGTGACTTTAAATTCCAAACTAATCACAATTAAATGTCCATTATAAAAAAGAATATTATTACAACTTTATATTATCTCCAAATGATAATTATAATTATAAAAGTAAATGGAGAAGAGAAAAGGAAGTTTGCAAAAAAATCTTTCTTTTTCTTATTTTACTTGGGAATAAACGATAATAAATTACAAAAAAGAGCATTTAAAAAAAAATTGTAAAAGAAATAAAACAATTTTTTTCCTTCAAAACGGCTGCATTGCGTTGAAAATTACTTGTCATTGATTGTAAGAATATGGGTCCATTAGGCATAAAAAAGTTGGGATAAGATTTTCTATTATAAATTAGAGTGATTTATTAAACCATTAAATTTAATATATAACAATGATAGAATCGATTTTACAATACCACAATATTCTTATCTAATAGTTTAAGATCAGCTTGTATCATTATATTATAAGATACATTTACAGGAAAATTAGCTCATCAGCTTTACAATTCAAGGAATTTGTAATATTAGTCGAGAGCATTTTCATTTTATCATTGATAATGAGACATTTTAGCTCCATAAATTTTCTTCTATCTTTTAACTTTTAAATACATAATATGTGCATATTTTTTAATATATGTACATATATTATATAAAATACTTATTTAATTTGTGGGCTGATCGAGTCGTTGATTGCTATTTATTAGGCTGCTAATTAGCAAAGTGGTAGCCCGTGCAGAAATATATTTGATGTCTTCTACACATACTAACTCTATTGAAGTGGCGAGATGCTCCGAACAAGTTCAAAAAGTATTTCTTTTTATCGAAAAAATTGTTTTTATTTTAAGAGATCATTTTTCATATGAAATATATATTTTTATAATGTTATATGATTCAAAATAATTATATACTTTTTATCCTATAGTTATATAGTTATAGCTAGGTCTTGAGAAATCGGATTAAATTGCACATTTCCAAACAACCGAAAGTTCAAAGTCGCTATCCTATTGCTCATGGTCAAAGTAAACGCCTAAAATCCTGAATACTTTATATATATATATATATATATATATATAATTAATATATATGATATATATTATAAATTAAATAAAAAAATTAATCGCATTTGCACAGAAAAAGATAATATTATCATGCCGTATCATTTTGAATCTTCCCGAAAGGTCAAAAACTACAACCAATCTTTTGCCATAATCTATAAACATAAACACCCTCCATAATATTCCTTTGAAGTCAAATTAATAAATAATACTAACTGAATTTTAAATATAAGTTCTTATGTGTGTATTTCAAACAGAGTTCGTAATGAATTTGAATATTATCACAATGTTACGTAAATTGAATATTAATATTCAAAGTTTAGATTATTATTCTAGTCTCATACATAGGTTTGTGAAGTTAATGAAGAAGACTCTGTCCCGCTCCGACTTCTTTCTGCTTTTTGTAAATTCATTGTATAATTTGTAAATGATAAATTTTTAATTTAAATTAAAGATTTTGCTAATTTATAAGTCAGAATTTACAAATTACAAGATCTAAATAGTTGTTAATTTTAGAAGACTTCAATTTAATAATATATACATAGCCTATTTTGGTAATTCATACTTTAAATTTTATAATTATTAATTTTTTATATTTATATATTTTTTAACATATTATCAACGTGTAAATTAATATAGCACTTTAGACATTGTAAGGATGTGTATTTACTATTTAACCTTTTTAAAAAAAAAAAAAAAAGGAAATGGAAATACCGAAAAACAAGGTAGAATTAGTCCAATGACATATTCACCCTCGTGTTTCGGCCGTCTATACCAAGGCTATTTGCGTCATTTCACTCAGCGGATAATTCAATTAACAATGATACAACAGTCAACCCGCGTATTATATCATCCAGCTTGTCAAGAAAACCTTTCATAAATCTGTAGCATCTCAATTTAGCTCATCCATGGCGTTCAATCCGCATAGCAGTCGGATGGACGCTAAGGCGGCTGCTGAAAAGGCTGTTTCAGTGATCGGTTTCGGGTACGATTTGACGTCGGATATCCGGTTATCCGCCTGCAAACCCGGTCCATCAGGATCCGGTCTGATAGAGCTCGAACGTACTCGAATGAAGGACCTAACGGTTCCTGGTAACGTAGTCGTTTCGAACGTCTCTGCTTCGATTAAGTGCGATAAAGGCGAGCGCACCAGGTTTAGCTCCGATGCTCTCCAATTCAATCAGGTTATTAATATTTGCTTTCTATTTTTCTTGTGATGTTGAAAAATAATATTAGTTGCGAATTGTTGAAATTAGTTTTATGTTTGATCGCTATTTCAGTTGTTAGATAGAAAAGTTTGTTAATTTCAGCAGCAAATGAGCACGGATTGGTTAATTTGCGACATATGGAAAACTATGGCATGTATTTACAGTATGTTTGAGCTCTTGCATTTGATATTATTGAAATAAAAAGTTTTAAAAGGTGAATAGAAATTAATGCCGCTGTAGCTATAATCTCACTCATCCAGAAATAGGAAAGGTAGTGATAATATCTGAAATGGAAAAATCATGAACTATAGTACTACACTATTAATGTTTGTGGACCAAAATAATTAAGATTATATATTTTTAGCTTATGAGTTATATGTTATCTTCTTCGTCTCGGATTAGAATTTCCGTTTCATCTCCGATGAATTGAGGAGAATTCTGGAGTTCAATTTCCAATTCCTGCAGAGCTGTTTGCAGTTAAAAAATTGGAGGTCAACTCTGACAGTTTGACAAACTCCGTGTTGAATTAGAGTTGTTGAAACTTGAACAAATGCTGATGACCCGGATTTGTTTACATAGAATTTCTTTATTTTTGTCATCTCAATTAATATAATATTAGTGTTGTACAATGTTGATTATTTGTTTACTTTTTTACAAGGTAATCAGGCCCTTAGTAGTTGGCAAACTGGAAAAGGATTTTTATTTATCTCAGAGAACTATAGTTTATAGCTTTACCAAAGATATATTGTCTGATTTTTTTTGACATTTTAGCAATCCTAATAAGATTTAAAACCACTGTGTCAATTTGAATCCCATGTCTTATTAATAAAAATCAGTTGATACTATTCTGATGATTAAATCAGTAGTGTTTATTTGAGCATAAGTAGTAGGTCTAAGGAAGATTCATGTCATGATTAATACAAGAAGCAAGAATAAAAATAGCTACACATTCATTCCTTACAGAAAAATATGAATTTCATTACGGCCTTTTCCAAATAAATGGGAGGAAGAAACCTAAATGATCGTCTTCAGGGTAGAGTATGGTTCGTAGAAGTAGCATAATTTCAAAAAGTGCCGTAAATAATTACTGCTGCCTGGGTTGTTCATTGATTTATATCTTTCACTACATCAAACTCTATGCTTATACCCATGTTTTTATTTGTTTTGGCCTGAATATTTCCAGATGTCGGAGCAATTTAACCAAGAATTATCCTTGTCTGGTAAAATACCTTCTGGTCTCTTTAATACTATGTTCGGCTTCAAGGATTGCTGGCAGAACGATGTATCCACCTCGAAAATTCTTGCTTTTGATGGTTGGTTGATTAGTTTGTATACAATTGAGTTGGAAAGATCACAAATAACACTATCTGATAAAGTGAAACAAGAAGTGCCGTCTACGTGGGACCCTCCTGCTCTTGCTGAGTAAGATCCTTAGCTGAAACTCATTCTTCTATCACCAGTAGAATCTTGTCAATAAAAGTCTACAAAGAGCATTTAATAACCTACCATGTCCTGATGATGTTGTCTCCAGACATGCACTTATTTATGGAAATGTTTTCATGGTTGTCTTCAGAGATTTCAAGGACAATTAAAAAATGTATCTGTATTTTGTATTATCTTTGTCCTCCTATGTGTAGCAAGTAGTCGTCTGTTTGAACTACCTGATTACAGTCTGCAGTTAGAAACATGTTACCATATTGCTGATGACATGAAATTCCAGGTTTATTGAAAAGTACGGAACTCATGTCATTGTTGGGGTTAAGATGGGAGGTAAAGATGCCATTCATATTAAACAGCTTAAAAATTCAAATCTCCAGCCGACTGAAGTGCAGAAATTGTTGAAGCAGTTAGCTGATAAAGAATTTTCTGAAGATGAAAACGGGAACCCAATTGTTGACCCTGATACTTCACCTGGAAAGTCGAAGGTACTTAGATGATAGGATCCATACCATATTACTACGCCTCAAATCGCTATTATATTATTTTATTTGATTTTCTATCTGGAACCTCCATAAAATAGATTCTTATGCAACCTAAGTCGTAAAACATAATGATTCGATCTACATGCCTGTACAGGTCCAGCAATCAATGATCTGGGATCTTCATATACCATTCGCAAGTACAGTGAGGCCTTCTGTTGTTTCTCACTCCAAAAATGATGTAAGTCTATCAGATTCTGAATATATAAATTCCATTTGGCTTCATTTTCTTTATGCAAGTTAGTTTGAACTATTTCTCGGTGCAGGATTTGTTGAGCATTCATATCAGACGAGGAGGTTTAGACAGTGGCCAGAGTCATAACAAATGGCTTTCCACTGTATCACAATATCCAAATGTCATATCGATGTCTTTTGTGCCTATTGGATCTCTTTTAAGTGGTATTCGAGGCAGTGGTTTTCTAAGCCATGCGATTAATCTATACGTCCGATGTGAGTAGCCCATTCTTAGATCTATTATATTGACACTGCTTATACATGTCTTTCATTTGAAAGAGATGTAATATCTAAAATGTTTATATAATATGTAACTCATCGAATTACTGATTTTCATCATCCCTCCATGTTCAGCATCCTCTTGCATATGGTTCAATGATTGAAAATTTCTATTTCCCATTTGTTTTATACAGATTAAGTAGCTAATAATCATAAACAGAGTCGATTCTAATTTTCTATATTCTTGCAGATAAGCCACCGTTAGAGGAACTCACTCAGTTTCTCGAATATCAATTGCCTCGACAGTGGGCCCCAGCTTACAACGATCTTCCTCTCGGTCCTTGTCGCAGGAAAAAAGCTTCTCCTTCTCTTCAGTTCACCTTATTGGGTCCTAAGCTTTATGTCAACACTATTAAGGTAGACCCTCACTTGAATTTCTTCCCACCTGATCATTCTGTTGTTTCACTGTTCAAATTTGAGTCAGTAATCAACAGTTTAAGTAGTAACTATTTCTTATGCCCCTAAATTGTGCAAAATTTTGATTTTAATTATCGAAATTCTTTATATTTCATGTATCCAGTTTTATGTATCAAGTTAAGCTCGGCATGGAATCCAAATTTGCTCTAAATTTCTAATTATGTTGCAAATATTTACAGGTTGATACAGCTAACCGACCCGTGACTGGCCTTCGCTTATATTTGGAAGGCAAAAGGAGCGATCACTTAGCCATCCATCTACAGCATCTATCAACTCTTCCTCAATCTCTTCACCTTTCACCTGATCACAATTACGAGCCAAGTGACGACTCTATAGACCGAGCATACTTCGAGCCCGTAAAGTGGAGCATATTCTCACACATATGCACCGCCCCTGTGGAGTATCATGGGGCCCGCTTCGATGACTCAGCCTTCATCGTCACTAAGGCCTGGTTCGAGGTCAAGGGTGTAGGCATTAAAAAGGTGCTCTTCTTGAGACTAGGATTTTCAACGGTAGCATCAGCCGTAATCCGACGGTCAGAATGGGCCGGGCCCACGAGCACATCGAAGAAATCTGGATTGATTTCAATGCTGATGAGCACTCCATTTAGCACTGCTTTAAATAATAATAATCAACATGATAAGCCAACAAAGGTGAATTTGGATTCAGCAGTTTATCCTGGAGGACCGCCTTCACCTGCAAAAGCTCCAAAAATGTCGAATTTTGTGGATACGAAGGAAATGGTGCGGGGCCCGGAAGAGCCACCGGGTTATTGGGTGATTACTGGTGCAAAACTTTGTGTTGAGATGGGAATGGTACGAATTAAAGTTAAGTATTCGTTATTGACTATATTTTCAGATGACTCTTTGTTCATGTGAGGAGTGTAAAAAAAGTGAAGTAGATTTTGAAAGAAGTGTATCTTTGTTCAGTTGTTGTATAATGTATATGTCGTGTTTAGTTGTTGTGTATATGCTAAATACTTGGAAGGGAAAGAGTAGAACTTAGTGATTACTCGTCACAGCATACTTTACTGAATGATCTTTAACTAATGATTATCAGATAAGTAGCTGTAATTAAGCAACCATCTACAAATGACAAAACAATGTCACATCCTTTCTGACAATGCCTTCTCACTGTATAAAATTACAGGAATTACATTATTAAAATCAAAGCAAATTGCTCTCTTCATTGTTTCAGCAAGGGTTATACATATGAAAAAAGACAAACAATAAAACAACAGAGCAAAAGAAAAGCCAATAAAAATTTCCTAATGGCACCTGATCTGTTATGATTTCCCAAGTGCCCAAACTCACAGACATTTTATTACACTATACTTTTAACTAATTCCAATAGTTTTCAGCAGCAAAGTAAGCTCCATATTTCTGCCTTTCATAACATTAAAGCAAACATAACAACAATAGTCACCTCTTGTGTAATGAGAGGTTACTTAAGACAACGTCGTTGATGTCTCTGAAACTCAGCTGAATATGTAAACGAACCATAACTCTGTTTATATGAGCTGACAAGACAAATGTTATGGTTAAGCTTTCCGTTATGCCATAATAAACAAGATCATAATGGCACCAAAAATTAGCTTATTTTGATACTAAATGACTTACTAATTAGTCGTCTAATAGAGTTGAAAATAGCAGATCTTGTACAAAAACAGCTCTTCCAGCTTCCTGTCTCATTCTTTGCTCCCGTTCTTCCCGACTCAAGGAAGACAGAAAACTGAAACCAGAGTGAAAAAATGAATAATACAGAGAGGAAATGTTTCTTTGAAATATATTTTATGTACTTTTTTTTTAGGACATCTAATGTTAGCTATAACATAAACTGACTACCTTGATTTCCACAAATGTCTTGATGCCATGCTCTTTGAGGAACTTTCCTCTATACTTGACAACACAGATTTTGAAATTTCATCAGTATTATCAGCAGATAAGTTCAATAAAAGAGACGAGAGTAAAGGGTCAGTAGATGGAGCATTAGATGAAGATGATGACGTGGCACTATTTGATCGAAAACCAGTGCCCCCAAGAAGCACCTGTAAATGGGCTTCTCTCAGATCCTTTCCCATGAGAGAGAGTGCTTGGCTATTGGGTAAGGGTACTCTACGCAACCGTCTACGGCGCTGCAAGTAGTTATAAGTTAAGGATAACTTTGATATGATTTATATGCGATTATTACATGTCATTATGTGAACCTTAACTAGGAAATACAAATGATGAAATAATTCCAGAAAAAAAAGGATATCTTGAGTAAGTGTCCATGTTGGAGTGTTATATGAGATATCATGTCGCTAACAACATTAACCGAACAAATAGGACAGACCTGCAAGAAAGAGCGAATATGGAATATCAGGAATGGGGCAGCAAGTTTAAAGGAAAAAAATCAATTCTCTAGATTCTTTATCCTATTCAATCCCATCATACTCCAAGAAAAAGCTATGAAAAATCAGAACCATCAATCACCCACCTTGCTATATAAACCACAAAAAATATTTCACATACAAGATTATATTTTGATTTGAAATAGCTGTGCACGATTTTCCCTTATACTGTATTTATATGGATTCAGCTGCAAAAGCATTCAACCAAGTACCATATCCAAATTTAATCACATCTCGTGCTCAAAGAAACCGATTATGGTGAATGAAAATATCATAAGATTGGAGGAAGAAGGGGTTTTATCATTAGTCAATTCAAAATTTTACTAATTTCTCAAAACAAAAATACTGAAAAGCCTTTATAAAATGTAAAAAAAGAAAGAAAATTTACATACACAAAGATACACATGGATGTAAAGAGAAACTCACGGTGGCTCTCGATTCATACGAGTGCTCATCATCCAGATGCGAGCAAAGCGAAGCTATATCGAACTCCTCGTAGCAAAACGGGCACGGATAATCGGGTCGGATCTCTTCTTCAACCTCAACATCATCTATTATAAATCGATCTTCCAAAATCCAAAATTACACAAAATAATAAGAATAAAATAAATCCATAGACATACTATTTCAAAACAAATAACATCTCGATCAATCAAAAAACAATATTGATGAAAAAACAAACCCAATTGAGAGTTTATACGGCTACCGCCGCCGTTGCCATGGCCGAGCTGATGGTGGTGCTGCATATTGAAATGCCTCTTCGCGGCGGCGAGGCGAGCGGTCCAGAAATCAGAGTCCATAATCAAATATACAATAATTTAACGGGAAAAAATAATTAGAAACGAGCTGAGATGAATGAGAAAAAGCAAGAAGAAATGATAAGGGGGTTGTTGATTTTTTCGATTCAAATTTTTATTACTCGATTTGGTGTGGATTATTTCTGGTTTTATATGAACGTCGATTTGAAGAAATGAGAATGGTTTTGTTTTTGCCTTTACGGTTGAGGAATGGGGATTGTTTTTGACTTTTTCGTGTCTGAAATATTTTTTAATGTCTCTTAAACTAATATCAATCTCTCTAATTTCTAAATTAATAATTCAATTAGCTATTATTAAGAGGGAAGAGATAATAGGAAGATGAAGTTGAGAGAAAATGTCGGTTTTATTATTAATTTATCCATTTATCAAATAATTGTTGTAGGTGTTTTTTTTTTTTTTTTTTTGACATAGAGATACTTTGTGATTGAATTATCCGTGAGTTAAGCTATTTAAATTATTTCACTTAAGTATTTTATTGCATTACTTAGCACAATAAATTGTACTCAACAAACCATAATATATTATTTATAATTTATAAAAGAGACTAACACATAGTTTTGGCATCAAACCAGTCTAAAATTACTCGAGAATATTTATTTAGAATTAGCTATTTTGTGTTATAAAAAAACTAAATACATTGGAGATATATAAATTTTAGAGTTAAATGGGCCCATTCTAGGGAATATATTATTTGAAGATTAAAAGTCTGATGGGCTGTTCAGTCGGCCCAATAAAAGGTGAAAATGAAAAATAGGTATCAAACGGCGTCGTTTGGGGTGTGGCTAAACTTTTCTCATATTTTCAACAAGCCGCATTATTTACGATTCTGAAATTAGGGCTAGGGTATTACTTTTGATTATCCCCAAACAATTGTCTTTTATATATATATCTATTGTTTATTGTTGATGGCAAGCAAAACTCCATCGACAATGCAGCAACAAGGCGGCGCCAAGCCGGGGCTGCGAAAGCCGGTGTTCGTAAAAGTGGAGACGTTGAAGCCGGTAACAAATGGGCATACACTGATAGTAAAGGTGGTGACTGCTAACACAGTTCTCAACAAGAAGCCTCGCAATCCCACTTTTCGTGGGTCTCAAAACCAGAATACAAAGATCGCTGAATGCCTCGTTGGTGATGAAACTGGGACTATCCTCTTCACTGCTCGAAACGACCAAGGTCTAAATCTCTCTCTCTCTCTCTCTCTCTATCACACACATACAGCCAAAACACTTTTCGTGTTCTGTAGTTAGTAGGAAATATTTTAGCTTATTGCATAGAGCCTTGAATTATGGAATTTAGAGCTGCTAAAAACCGATGGTTTAAATTCATAATTTTGAACTAGTGTAGAGTCTATTTGATGGATATTGTGTTTTTTCTCGAATGAAGTGACAAATCACAGATTTCTGAGGCTTGAATTTGCTGCCAAACTTGAGTTATTCGTTGATTGGTTTTGATAATAAGTATGAATATTTTGCTAACATTAGGAAGTCTGTATTTAATAGATCAATTGAATTGTAGCATTGTGAATGGACGTTTAAAGTTTGAAATGTCGTTACATCGTTTTATGTATTCTAGTTCACTTTATACAATTGTGTACTCCTGTTCTTCAAATGTTCTCAGAGCCCTAAATAAGATTTTCTAGAATATTGCTAAATATTTCGTAGATAGTTTTTTTCTTCTCAAGTTTGATCTTGAATGGATTAGAAATTCTCGCAAAAGAATATATTTAGCAAACTTGTTTGCACTGCTACCTGGTCAGCTTGAAGCCTTTAGAAGCAAGAAAGATACAGGCCCTGAACTTGTTAAATCAAGTTTTGGTGTCATTTTTTCTAATTAAGAAATCAAGGGATGTTCTATTTTTTTAGCACTGTAATGTAACATCATAATACTGGGGTTGAGGGGTTCTAATTTATTACCGCCTTTATATTGTTAGTTTCACAATGCGTCTACAAGTCCCAATGTCCCATCAAGCTATGATACACTTGACAGTGTCATATAGGTTTTGTGATACATGTACAAGAAGCAAGTGTTTCATCGATGACACCTACCTCTGTGATGCTGTTTGGAACATTTGCAGTTCATTGTACTGATTGTGTCATATAACATTTTAATCAAAGAATGAACTATTCCTGATTGTGTGAGCTTTGCTTTGCTTGCAGTTGAGTTGATGAAAGCAGGTAGCACAGTGATACTTCGGAATGCAAAGATTGACATGTTTAAGGGATCCATGAGGCTAGCTGTGGATAAGTGGGGTCTCGTTGAGGTTGCTGAACCTGCCGAGTTTATGGTCAAAGAGGATAACAACCTGTCCCTTGTGGAGTATGAATTGGTTAATGTTGAAGAATCTTGAAAGTGCATGCCCTTTGTCAATGCTGTTGGAGTTCAATTTATCTTGTGACTATTGGGTTTTGGGTATACAGCTTTTTTTTTTTTATTAGATTGTTTTTTCCATTAAGGTTGTCATTTACAAGTGATGGGACTTGCCAAAATTTGGCTTTAATGGTTGGTGGTGTGTAGAAAATATTGCCCGAGATTATTTAGCATCTCTTAAATGTGAAGAAGGTAGAAGATTTGGGGTTCATTTGTGAACATATGTTCTTAACATGTCCAATCTCAGTGCATCTTGTTTGTTTCGATCGGGGAATCAAGCCTTTTACATGGTTGCGTTCACCACTTCCTTCTCAATGTTTTTATGGGAAGTGATAGCTTACAGATATGGTTCTTCCAAGAAGGGTTCATATAATTATTAATAATCATTTTCTATAATTTTATTCCGTGGATGAAATTATGCTCATGAACCTGGCCTTCCGTTTTAAATTTTTCTTAATAAGACTGTTCTGTTTATCTGGGTGATTCAAAGGGATCCTCTGAGCCACTGACAGGTTGCTAATAAAAGAGAATAAGAAAACTTGACAAGTTCATAAGAATTAGGTACTCCACAAAACTACACACACATTCCATGCAATCTCTTGCAACAAATCGTCACAAGATATTTTTGCTGCTGCTAATTTTGTAGGTGTCTTTTTCAGTTTTTGGGTCAGGAAACATACTTTAAAGGTTATTGAAGAATCGCGCAACATTTCGACTCCATGGAACAATGTCTCAGACAGCATCTCAACGTATTTTAACAATCATCCATCTACAATACAGGGAAAATAATTCTTAGGAAGAGTAGACGAATGAAATAATTGTTTACTCACATGCAGCAAAAGAGAAGACAGATCATTTATGATTATATAAAGTGCCAATCAACATCCAAGTCTTATGTTGTGAAAATACAACTTCATACATTAAACAAAAAAGCCAATTTCGAATATCTTCCGGCGGAAATTCAGTCAATGCGCAGTAATTATTTCGATACTAGCAATTATTTCATATTCTAAACCATTTCGCCACTACACAGCAAAATCTCTATGAAATATTTGGACCGAAATTGCTTAGTTACATGGATATAGAGAAGACTTCCGTAAGTTATTTATGAAATAGTTTTGCAGCTTCACGCACTAGGTGTAACATGTCCGCTATGTAGTACCATTTGCCGTAGCTTCTCAAAAGTGCAAAAAATGCCATAAACATTGAAATGTGACCATCTTACAAATAACAATAATCCTTCCACATGAGAAGAAATCAACTAGTCTCTTTAATCGTAATATTTGGAAGTGTAGTTACAGAACAAAAGAAAATACTAGGAAAATGGTTATTCCTGTGTCGGGTCTCATTCATGACTCTATTTATCAGGCATTCTCCTAGTGCACATGTAAACAAAACTTCGCTGGGACATCCAACAGTCATCATACATCATCGTTGCAATCTGGTGAACATCATGTATTAGCAAGGATTTCATGAGTAAACTACCAACAAAGTAGAAAATGATAACAAATGATTTTCTAAGATATACTGAGTTTTCAGATATAATATAGTCATCTGATGACTAATTTAAGATCTCCATTGGTCAACAATGAGGAAGCCCGATGTTCTTGATTATTAAAATAAACCATCCTAGTTCCATATAGGTTGATTATGGTCATTCTACCGACGTAAGTACATTAATAAACTGGAAAACATGTGGCCGTTAACTCTCACGTTAGTCCTAATGCTGCAGACTGCATCAATGGGTTCACATTTCAAGAACATACATAACATCTTTGACTTCAGACTTCCAATCAGTGACCATGTAAAAAATATAGTACCCTGATCTAAATGTTAAGACGCACTCATTAGAAAACTGGTAACTAGAAGCATCTAACATCAAATACATATATATATATATTTATATATTATTATTAACACTCATGTGTTTGTAGAATTTGTATGGTTGAGGTGTACAAACTCAATCTCATGCCTTAACTGAAGCCTAGTCCACAGGTGATTGCTAAAAGATTCTTTTTTTTTTTCTCTTGCTTTTCTTAAGAGCAATAGCTAAAATCCTATCGAAAGAAAACACCTACATGCATTACTCCAAATGACTTACAATCAGCTACTTTCACAAATTTCTTCACAATCATAAGATTCAAGCCTAAATTACAGTGTTCTTTTGCGAATTCACGAATCTTCTTAACTCAGAACAGTACCAACTAAATACTTTGTCGCTCAGTTCCAAAACATTTATTGGACAACTCACCACAAAATAAGTGACAGGTAACTTCATTTCTATCTTTCTTCAAACCCTGTAGTGAATGGGACTTGGTCCTCAAGATTAGTTCAAGAAAGCTTGTCAAAGGAAAATTTTTCAGATGGAGGGTTGATCAGCTTATATATAATATGACGGATTAAAAGTAACATGCTCCATTATCTTCATTAGATAAAGAAATTATATCACTTCACCTCGTTTTCGTGACACCTTCATCTAGTCCATTCTATCCCTACAAGATGAAAAAGAATACACCTCTTTTATTTTGAGAGCTTGGTGATATACTTCAAATAAAGAATGACTAATAAAAATAAGAGGTCTATGTGAAGGATAGATATCAACAAATTTTATGGTTGTTAATTTTCAAACAAGGACCTATTATCAGGATAGTTTCAAATAGTAAGTATAGCATTGTGTTAAGTGTTAAGTGTTAACCCTTAGATTGCTGGGAATTCCTATTTATGCACTCTAGTTTTACTTTTGTGACAAGCCATATGATAATTTAGCCGGTAAAACACCACTATTTAACCAACATTCAAGATATATATGAATACCTAACACTACACTTTCCAAAAAAAGGAAAACACAATTATGAATCAATAGAGAAACGATGCGTATTAAACACATGGAGACATGGAGATGCAGAGTATACACTCATGACTCAACCAAATACTGTGCATACAAACAAATTCATAGACTCGCATCTGGATGCTTACAATATGAACTCAATCAAAACATATTTGAATTCAACACCGAAGTATATCTAATTCCATAACTGTGTCGATCAAAGAAAATAAAAGATTACCTTCAAGAGTCCAAGCGTGGCTGCGAGGAGCAGCAGAAAGCATCGAAGTGAGCAAAGCAGAGGCAGTTGCAGTGTGGTACGGCAACATCGATACAACGCTAACACTTCTCATCTCCACAGGCGATCTAGCACACAGGCACATTAAACCCCAATTTATAGTTATAGAAATCCATACGCAATAATTGATAGGAAAATTCTAATTGAACTGAAAGTAATTACCTGAAAATGCGAGCTGAAAGCGGTTTCTGAGGTGTGAGGCGAAATGGAGAAGGAGCAGCCCTAGGCTTGACGCTACCGGAGATTCTAGCGGTGGCGCTTCTGGCGGATGTGGTGGCGGAGCGGAAGGCTGACCTGGCGGCGAAGGTGGCCATGGCGGATGCAGAAGTGATAAGTGTGATACAGATTGTATGCCCCGACGAACAAGGTTAGGGCTTTGTTGTGGTTTTAGCTTTGGCCCAGTTTTGTTTCTTTCTTTTAGTGTTTATTTCTTAATAAAAAATCCCTTTTAATTTTTTTTGTTTCGACATTAATACTTACCAGTTACCACACATTTAATAAAAATTATAATTTTACCAAAATTGCAAGTAATGATGAAAATGGACAAAAGAGTCTAAAATAATGGAGTAGTAAGTTTTTATGCTGATTAAAAGTCTACTATAATGAAATGTTTTCTTGTGTTGTAGTACTATGATGTACATCATAATTACCTTTCTTTAAATTATTGATTTTAAAATGTTTATGTTAAATAGGTAATTGATGGGATAAAATATGATAATTCATTCGTGTGTAATTATTTATACGATACTTTTGATCAATTACAATTGTGTTCAATAATATGAAAAATTGAAAAGGTTACAACAAACTTACAATGCTGAGAGGACAAATTAACACCTTCACAATTATTACATAAAAAAATCCCCATACTGTGCGAATTGGAAAAAATCTAATATAACATAGAATTAATTTGAATTAGTTATTCTTGAAGTGCTTGCTTTGTTACTCGTTCTCCCAATAACATGATGTATTAACGGAACACAAAATCCCTGAGAAGTATGTGTCTGGTCTTTGTGCACCACTGTATTATTAGACGACTTTTCATTCCCATGATTAAAGCTAATTTCTTTATTCACTGGGTTTATTCCGATCAGCCGGCCGAGTGACACACTTTGGTCCCGGAAAAAAGACACTGTCGACTGGAACATATATCACATTCAAATTATATATATATATATATATATATATTACGAAATAATTTGGAAACTTTAATGAGGTATGAATACTGATTCTGTGCATATAAAACCTGGGTATCGAGATTGGAGGAGGAGAATGATGAGAAGCTTGAGGAACGGCGGCGGCGAGGCGGCGGCGCCGGTGGCTGAGCGGCGTTGGCCACTCCATTGATTCTGGAGCTCATGATTCCAAGACCAAGCGGCCATCCATTCAGTATCTCATTGCCCTATAAATCAACACACATATACAGATCATCAGTATTAAAATTGTTAAAATCACAATTTCAAATATATATATACCTCCATAAGCATGGTGTTACAAGGAACCTCAATGAGTAAAATATTTTAACACTGATAATGATCATTCATGGGATCATATGAATTGGCACTGGAAATTAATTGAGTCTGAATTATATTCTTCATTTTTGAGAAATTGAAACATAAGAAGAGTCTATACTGTATAGGCCCCGCCAGAATTTTTCACACCCTCTTAAATAGCCTTGTCGGCAGTACATGACCTGTGTTTTCTTCTTTCTTTATAAGATCAATACATATAATTTCATTAGAATAAGCAGTTTAAATGTTGTTTTAAGACAAGGGTTTGTTTCATTGCGGTTTTTACAAGGTAAATCTTTATCATTTTAGGAGTTAATTTATCTGACGGTTAATTAATGAATGAAGTACAACATGTAAAGCTTTGGGTACATCAAAATCAGCATTGATTTAAGAATAATGTAAGCTGAAATGTCACAAATCTAATGGGGTCTGGCAGCAGTTTGTGAAAACTTCATTCACCCACCGCATTTAAGTGCATTGGTTGGATTCTACTAGTTTCTTCACCATTTAATTAATTTTTCAATTTCCTTTATCGTCTATTAATTGCATTTATACACCATGTGTATAAAATTTCTCACACTTATACGACTAAATTTTGAGATTATAAATAAGTAGAGTATGAGATAAATTAAGACTGTTCTATGATTCAGAGTTCTCACACTATTTGACAGGTCATTATTTGGTGTGTTTGCCTTGGGGAATATTGACTAAACATGAAAAAAAAATCCTTATTGGATCCTAGTACGAGCTGACCCACTAACTCGACCCATTTTGTGTATTCACCTCCAAAATCGAATAATCCAGGCCCACGATACTTGTATTTATGGAAATCATATATATATTCCTATGGCCTCCAAATCCATATTCCTTGGATATTTTCCAAAAATACAAGAAACAATTTACTCACATATACACCATTTACTTTACTATAGTGATTAATGGTACATTTGTATTTCTAATTTTCAATTTTGTAACATTTTTTTGGTGTCCATCAAGTTCTAGTTAAGGAAACAATCTGAAAAAAGTGTTCAATCATAATATTATGTCAAATTAAATTATGAGTAACTTGATTATTCTTATATAACGTCATGTTTCAATACTTTTATTATAATAAAAGAAAAAAATTATGAATTTATAATTGTGTATATACATGCATCAATTAAAACTTACGAAAACAATACACAATTTAGATTATATAGAGAGACAAAGGGAAATTGATAATTTAAAAGTCAAGTTGAGCAAATAATTTACTGAGTAAAGTGATTATGCAAAGTGGGCAAATCAATAAGAATATGGAAGTTATGATTAGCAAGTATAGTGTCGTCCACCTTGGGCTGTCTTAAAATGTTTTCACCATTTTATCCCAACATCATGAGTAGTTTAAGTACCTCCTATTTTATTCTCTATTTTGGACTTAATTACCTACCAAATCTTTTATCCCATAAATATTATATTATAATTATGTTATATCATTATATAATCAATAATTGTTTATTTTAAAAATAAACTACTAACAAGAATTTAAATAATAGAATATTTGTTAATCTCACAATAATATGACATTATTATGATATACTATCATAATCTACTGAACATTCATTAGCATGGCACATAATATTATTTTCCTTCTTTTCCCGAAATTTAGAATCCATGTAATGTTGTATGAAAGGGTAAATACTTGTGGATATTATTATTTAATACTTTAGACTATATATATATATGTGATTTATGGGTAATTTATATTTTCGTCATCTTGATGTAAAATTATCTAAAAAATCTACTTTTAAATATGTCTTTATAAATAAAAAGGCACTCAGAATTATGGTTTTGTAAATATGATTAAAGCTATAATAATTTGAGAATGCTGAAACGCTAAGCAAACAGACAGCCATATGATTCACAATTTGTAAATTTAAATCCAAAAAATTGAAAAATCAAAGTCAAAAAAGACTTGGAACCGTGAAGTTTAAGCCTTGGCCAATTTAAAAGGGAACAAAAGATTAGTTAACCCCGCTATCTGCGGAAGAATCCGACCGGCATCTTTAATTAATTTGTAACTTTATTAGGTTATTATTTCAAAACAATAATAATAAAAAATGAGCATTTTTTTCGATTTTTGAAACTTTTGTATTTATATCATTAAATTTGTTCACAATTTTTCGTATTCTCCAAACAACTCTCTACCAGATAATACATATTGTCAACACAGGACAGATAATGGGCACTCTATCTCAAGTGCCCACTCCACTGCTATTGTGCTAGATTGAAAATGACAATAATATTTAAAACATTATCCACAAATGGTTAATAAATAAATAGCTGATTTTAAGCCATATCATTTCTTTTAATTTAAAGTTAGCAACCCCAACAATGCTTAAAGATTTGGTAAAATAAATAGCTTGAGAATTTTAAATAATTTTAATTTTACACTGTAACAAAGACAGTTATATATATATAGGTCTGTAGTACTTTCCTGTACCAGTGGTCCAAGATTTACTCTAAAATAGTACAATTGCTAACTCTTAAGAAAAAAAATGGGTATGTGAATTTCGAAGATTATCAAATATTTATAATTATTCATATTTTTAACATTAAATTGAATTATAGCTAATGATTTTACTTATACTTCTATTTTATATTGCAATTTATTTTTATTGTGTGAACTGGGCCTCTTTAGAAAAAGGAAAAGAAGGTGAAATTTGAAAGAAGAAAAAAGGAAAAAAGATGATCATAGTGTTACGAGAAAGAAATAATTCTAATGATCTTTTACTTTTAAAAGGTGCTGAGGACCTTTTTTAGTCACTGAAGTATAGAAGACTGACTACCCAGAAAAAGAAAAAGCAGTATATGTAATCTCCATAAAATTGAAATTGGAGAAAATAAATGTAAATAAAAATAATAAATAATAAAATTAAATGACTATCTTTCACTCAACTGCCCCAAAATAAACATAATCAAATCTTTTCACCTTTTACTTTTGTGTAGGTCAGTAAACTTTAAAAAGGTGTTTGGGATCATAATTAAGCACACCAGCCAACATAATTTTAAATAAAGTATGTCAGAAATAACATATATATACTACTATAGACTAATTTAATTTGTTTAATATATAGTATACAATTTATTTGAAATATAAATTCACACACCACAGTTACAAAATCAAAAACCCATATATAATTCAGACTTTCCAACCACGAAATACAACTGTTGTAAAGAAAAAACATTACATAAAATAAATCTGTAAATTTCGTTTTTGCCCAGTAATTTAATCATAACTTCAACAAACCACGAAAACCCATCAATTATGACAGTAATAGTAAACTAAAATAACAATTAAAATCTCATCTCATTTTCCCTTCAAGGCATAGCGTTGTTGTCAACTTGGAACTCATCTGGCTGATAGTACCCTCCCATGGAGTTCATATCACGGTTAAACTCACTGTTAGGATAATAATTCCTGTTATTATACTCATTGTTCGATCTCAAGGTCTCGTAAGGATGATTATTACTGTACTTCTGATTGTTCAAATCATAAAAGTACTTCCCATTTTCAACGTGTCTAGTGTCACTCATCCCTTGCGGCTGGTAACCGTTAACCTCGCCGTTAATGTTTTTGTAGCTTTCACGGCTGGTCAAGGCGGCGCCGTCCCATGTGCTGTCGCTCAGCCCTTGTGGCTGGTAACCGTTAACCTCGCCGTTAATGTTTTTGTAGCTTTCACGGTTGGCCAAGGCGGCGCCGCCCCATGTGCTGTCGCTCAGCCCTTGTGGCTGGCTGTTGAAGCTGCTGCCAAGCCTGTAGTAGTTGTTTGTGTTTCTGCTGTTAGTGTACTCTGGTTCTTCTTCTTCTTGTTCTTGCTGGTTATTGTAGTAGTTTTGTGCGCCATTGTTGTGGTTATTGTTTGGGTTTGTGTTTGTGGTGTAGCTTTTTTCTTCAGTGAACATTGTGCTATCGTTCATATCTTCAGGCTGAGTGACGTAAGCAGTGGGGTTGTAGTTTTTAGGAAGGTATTTAGGGAGGGGTTGTTTGGCTTCGGTGTTGTAAGGAGTCACGGCGGCGGTGGTGGTGGTGGCGGGTTTTTCGGTGGCGGCGAGTGTGGTGGCGGTGGTTGTGGTGGCGGAAGGGGGGAGTTGGCCGGTCTCATGGCCGTAAAGGCCGTAGCTATTTTCATTATCGGGGAGGAAATCAGGTTGTTGTTGTTCTTCTTGTTGCTGTTGTTGATTAAGCACCGCCGGAGTTTCATTGTTGGTGTTTGATACGACGGCGTTTCTGGTGGTGGTGGAGGGGATTTTGTTGAAGAATTGGCTGTCTCTTGCATGAGTATGCAAAGAGGATAAGAGGGTGATGAGAAGGATGAAGAGGGAAAATTGCTTGGCAAAGGAAGCCATTGCAAAGGATAGAGAAATGGATTGAGTTTTTTTTGTAGTTAGTATAGTGTTGTGAGGTTTCAATCTTTTTATAGAGGCTTTCAACTTATTTGGTGCAAATAGGGACACAAGTATAGGTGAAGATTGGGGGCCCCATGTACAAAACTACTTTAATGGAAATACTAATTTTGTTGCAATTGGAATTATGATTTGGCATAATACGCGTTTCCTAAATTCTATATCTGATTTAATCTAATGAAATCAGTCTAATTTTTATCATTGGATGATTGATATGAAGAGTATTTTACCAAAACCAGTCTCAATCCAATCGTGAAAACTAGCTTAACATAAAATGACTTATACAGGGCCCATCACGAAAATCAATTTATATCTATCACAAATAATATTTCATTGTTAAGAATCAATACACAATAATATACACATACTATTTTGTTTATTCAAATTCTACACGTTGCAAAGTTATTAGGCAATAGAGTTAATTGCAATAAATAGAGTCACACCTTTTAGTTGGAAGTGGTAAATATTTGAATGAAAGAGAAAAAAATAAGGCATAGAGCAAGGCGGTTAGTTATGCGTGGATTGAGGAGTGGGTGGGACATGCAACATAATAGTCATATATTGAGTGCCTAAAGCATGTGCCATCTACATATTGTCCAATATTAAGGGTTTCTACACTATTGGGGATTCATGGGGACCCTCATACTCATTCACATTATGCATGCCTGTTATCATGGGTCAATTCTATAAGTGATTTGAGTCGGTATGTTGTAAATTATTAAATTAGATAAAGAGTGTTTTATTAAAAAAAAAATTCATTTAATGATTTATAACAGATCGATTTTATTGAATTTGATTTGGATTTATCCAACATGAGTTCTCACAAACTTTATGATTATAACTTCTTAAATTTTATACTTATTGATTTATCTTGTACTTCACTTTTAATATATAAGTTGTGTATGAGACAATTAAATATTCCTTATAAGGTGAATATTACATGACAAATATGACATAAATTATATACTAGATTAAATATATCAAGTTGGTTATTGGTGGGTGTCGAATCCAACAAAAATAAATAACCTAGTCGAAAAGATTTGTAAATAGTGACAAGTAGGGTCGATCCACAGGGAATGGTGTAGAAATAATTTCTAAGTTACTAATATCAATTAAAAAGGGGTTTTGGATTTTGATTAACTAAAAATAATTTGAAAACAATTTAAACGCAATTAAAACGCAAGCAAAAAGGTAAATTTCGAATTCAATGAGAGATGAGATTCTAGTCTTCGGATATTTCGGTATTGATTCTATAATTCGATCATCGATTGCAAATAAAATAGTTCAATGTTCTTAAATAAATTAGCTATAGTCGTCAACAAGCTCTGACGACCTCGTTTTTCCTTACGTCTTCGATAATCAAAACAAGCTCTTTGATTACTGCTCTTATCAATAAGACAACCCTAAACAAGCTCTTAGGATTTAATCTACCGATAGCATTCAAGCACTAGAAAAACACTAATTCCGATCAATAAACACACAAGCTCGGATTATTTAAATCGGATCACTAATTCCCATAACGACTAATCGAAAACTTGTCCATAATCAACGTCGCTAACTGCTACGAATATTAGGGTTTACCAAACAATTACGGATTTGGGTCCTAATTAGCTAAATACGATTTCAAAGATTAAATAATTGATCAGGTTATCTAACCTATTGAAACATATTATCAACAAGGCTCGGAGAAAAAGTAAATACTCAAAGAACAATGAAGATAAAAGCACAAGCAATCTCACGAAATTAAAAGAAATCAAACCTTAAAATCCTTTGACTAGAATTATGTGTTTAGCAACACATAATCAAGAATCGTCTACAAAAGTCGAAGAATTCGAAATCCAAAGCTAAAGAAACGTGAATAGTAGAAAAAAATAAAAGATAAGGTGTCTTTGTGGAATAATATTCCACTTATTTAAACCTAGGGGAATCCTAACTAAACAAGGAAACAAATAAAAGATAGGATTTTAAGAATCCTATTCCAACTAGGATTATTCAAAACAAGGAAATAAAATTCCTAACATAAAAGAAAATAAATCCCAACATATTAGGGAACTAAAAACGTGCATCCAAAGTCAAATCCAGCTGAAAAGTCAAAATCTTGAATTTTTCTTTGTCCCAGGACAGAAAGCTCGCATGTTTTGGGCGTGACTTCTGGTCACGCTTAATTCTGGTAACCTTTCTGCTTCCATCCATTTGCAAAGTCAATCTTATTCGTTTTCGTCCCTTTTTGTCATCTTTTCAATCCATTCTCATCCAAACACCTAGATATAGCAATAGAAGCACAAACCTATGAGATATGGACTAAAAACATAACAAACGATGCAATATAAAACATACGAAACGTGTATAAAATACACGTTAACAGTTATCCATCAATTATCCCTCTTCTTGTAGTAATTAATATTGAACAAAAAAGTACGTGTGTTTTGTTCTCTCTTTCTTGGCTCAAGTTTTAAATGTTTGTGACCATGCATTGCTCAGGCTTAAATTTTATATTTATGACTATTAATTTTATCGGTTGCCATTCAATTGAAGACGTAATCATAAGAAACATACATAATTGCTGTGAGGAAGATAGAAAAACTAATTATTGGCTCATATTTAATGTTTGTTTTAATATTTTGCCAAACTATTTGTTTGAAATTCAACAATTCAACTACTTATTATTCAATTAGTACTAGCATGGTTGAGCAAACTCGATAATAGACCAATCATGGTATATAATGTATAGTTTGTATTTGTATGATTTCCAATACATGAATTATAATTGTGATATGTTAACTATTATATTATTTTAATGAATTTCTATTCCATTTTATTTTTTTTCCTTAAAAAGTGAATTTATTGACTCTCATATTCTTATATATAGGTTAATTAAGAAGAATTATTGTATAGTAATATATGAAATTACGATTTGGGAAGAAGTAGAATCACCAAATGATTGAAAAAATGGACAAGAAAATCATTAAAAAAAGAATATGGTTAATTAATCAAATGAGATTGGTTAGCTTTGTATTTGACCAATCAACCTTTTCACTTTTGTCAACACCTTTACTTTTGTTTTTCCTTGGGCCAAGTGAAATTCCTGCGCGATTAGCGGAATGCACAAATTTTTCATAAATCACAAATTAAGCCCTTAAAAGTAGTATTATTTTACTTAAGGATCTTATTTTAGTTTCTTTTACTTTTTCCACCCTATAAGGACTTCTGTTAGGAGGTAGACAAATGAAAAATGAGTAGTAAACATTAACGAATTATTAGATTTTAATTTATTGTTAATCAAATCGAACGTGAATTTTGCCCTACATATTTCATCATTTATTTTGTTAATTGGGTTAACTTAAATCTTATCAAACAACAATCACATTTCATACAAACTTTTAACAATTAAAAATAAGCCTAATTTGTAATATGTAGATCCATTTTCTCAAGTACATTAAAGATAAATCATGGTTATATCAGTCAAATTATGTAGTGCTAAAAGGCTAAAACTAATTCAAACGACAATTAAGATTGTATTTGGGAGTAAGTATTAATAAGTCAAATGTCTTTTTCCTAATTAGTTAAGAGCATGTGCGTGACTTATTAGTTTTCAACTAAAACACATCAGTCCCCTACCTATATAATATCAGGTCCACATAGCCTTTCAACAAATTAGGGATATTAAGGGGCAACCCCTGGTAGAGTTGGTAAGGGCATGTGAATGTTGTGGCCTTGATCACGGGTTCGAATCCTGATGAGGGGATGAGGGAATGTCTATTTGCCTTCTCTACTGTGAGCCTGTCAGCTATGGGCAACCTAGGCTGGTTTACCTCTTTTGTGTGGTTTACAGACTATTGCACAAGAGCGGGGTTTACCCAGTGCGCACCTAACGGTAGCGGCTGCGGGTTCCCTTGTCATCAAAAAAAAAAAATTAGGGATATTAAATATTATTTATCACATTAAACCTGTTAAGTTATTCTTCTCGTTTCGTCTTCTAATAATAATAATAATAATATTTTGATAGGCAATGACATTATAATTTGGTTGGGTTAACAAAAATTTCCCCTCTTATTGCTCCGCCCTTTCCGGATTTTGCACTATATATTATAATATGAGATATGAAGAATAATTGAAACAAGATTCATAAAAAAATATTGAAATAATTTTTTTATTGGCCAACTTACATTTTATTTTTCCTAGTAAATAATTTACTCATGTGCTACCAAATGCTATCTAAATTTTTCCTTTTTCTCTATTTATTACGAAATTGTGACTTGTACCAAATAATCACATAGATATAAAGCCTAATAATATAATTACTGATTGATAACTAAACACTAAACAGCTGATTTTAGTCTCATTAAAATAAGGAAAATAAGCTAAAAACCAGAGTTTCTTCATCATAAACCAATGCTTAAACCTAATCTTTCTTTCACATAATCAAATCCAAAAAAGCAAAGGGATTTACAGAAAAACAAAAGGGTTCAAATTACATCAGGTTTCATCAAATGGAATTGGATCCCAAAACAAAACACAGAGCATCAAAAGATTAGGGACAAGAATTGGAACCAAAGGATGAACATTACTTCCAAGTCTTTTTCTCTTCAATCTTTTCCACACATATTTTCTCTTCTCATCGTCATCCCACTGAGCTTCATCTACACCCTTGGCCAGGATCAATGGCGGAGGCAAATGGTATGGGCATTTGGACCGCCAAGAGGTCTCGGGCAGCCCGAATCTGGAAGCCCGTTTAAGGAAGCGGAGAAAGGCCCATTTGAGAAGCGGCGGAGCTACGGCGGAGGAGTGGTGGCAGAGGAGCGGAGGATAGTCCCAGTTGAGATAGCAGGGGATTTGATTGGCTATGAATAGCTGAGAGTGGAGAGGCGGTGAGGTTGTTGGGGTGGTTAGTATGTGGGTCAAGGCATTTATCCTTTGCTCCCAACTTGTGTTCTCCATTGATGAATTTGATTGCACAAGTTTTGGATAAGGGGGGATTTGGGACGTGTTTGCTTATACATACATGGCCAAATATTGAGAAATCACAATATAGTTTATGTCATATCTAAATTACGATTAAGCTATTGATATTAGATGTTTTGATATATTTATTTGGATTTACCAGAAGTCATATTCAATATGAGATGAAAAGTATGATAAATTAGAAAATAAATGTAGAGAAAAACGATATTGAAAAAAATGAAAAATGGAAAGATAATTAGATGTAAGAAAAAACAGTAAAGGCTAAGTTTGAAATTATCAAATTCAAGTTGAAGCTAATTAGGTCATTATTTTGAAGGGGAAAAAAAAAAAACATGATAACTACTATAATGGGCTTCCATTTGATAAATGTGTGGTATCATACAATGATTGCATCCACAATTTCCATTGCTTAAAAAATTATCATTTGGGCCGATCTGAGAATCAAAATATGAACTGATAAGTTAATTGGGCTATTTTTTTCTACTAAAATTGATCAATTAAATTTGAATGGATAAAATGGTTCATAAACTCTGATTACAATTACCAAACATGGTAGAAAATTAATTATTTTCAGAACAATTACAGGAGATAATTAATTATTTTTCTTACCCCAAAAAGGGAGTGTTCATACAAAATTCAGAAATAATAATAAAGACCCAGAAAAATTTCAAACAAACTCCAAATTTTCAGATTTCAAAATAAATAATGGGCCATTAATTTAATTATATTCATATTTCCTGCATGAATTCACCAACAAAAACTCTTTCATGCAACCATTCTGCAATGTCTGAAAAAACGATATCGATATTTTCAGGCAACTCTCCTTGAGTTAAGGAATGCCACATTCCAGGATACAGCTTGAATGTCTTGTCTGAACTTGAAGCTTTTTCGTACAAAAGTTTGCTCACAGAAGGACACGTCACCGTATCTGCTCCACCATGCATTACTAAAAATGGCAAATTTACGTCTTCAAGTCTCGTCTCTAAATCCATGCTCACTTTCAGTAGTTGGCTTCCCGTTAACAAACGAGGCCTTCCTTTATAACATAATGGATTCGATCTAATCTGCATCAAATAATCTTTATATGAAATTAAATGTTATAATTATAAGTAAGTGAAATTATTATGGTACTTTTAAATTGCATATATATATATATTAAGATTAAAATTTGTATTTGTTCATCATATAGTTGAAAATGAATTTACCTCGTTTCTTATCTCTGGAACCCTGAAAGCTGCATCAATGATATCTCGACTTGGAACGATTTTCCATGTGGGAATTAGACGAATGAGCTTATCGATAACTTTATCCAAAATTTTAAACACCAAGGGATGTGGCTTCATTTCATCAGAAATCTGCTTAAATTACACTAACAAATTATTAATTTCTGATGTTTGCAAGTTAAGAAATTAGTCTATTTGTTCTCGATTATAGAAAAAAATGTCGTTAAACGGTACCTTACACATTGGAGCTACAATAATGGCCATATCCCAGTAATGTGGCTTCTTTCTGTGTAGGAGAAGCACTACAGCACCTCCCATTGATTCTCCCATTAATATCCTCTTTTTGTTCTTGTTTTCTTCCCTTTCTGCATTAATTTGTGATTTAACTCACTGTTATTTTATTAAATAAATGAAAACAAGAAAAGATTAAGGAATATTACACAGCTTCAGTTATACTTCAAATAGTACAAAAACAAAACCCGAGTTTGAATCTTAATTACAAGGCTCGTAACAGTTTATAACTTGTGACAATTTGAACTTTTGGTTTCAAACGAATTAAAATGAAGACAAACACGACAAATATAGGATAAGATATTGAAAATAATTATGATTAGATTAATAGAGATTATTACCAGAAATGTAGGTGAAATGATCAGAACAGTCATTAACAAGATCATCGAAGTCGGGAATGTAACATTGAAGCCCAGATGACTTTCCATGGCCTTCGTAATCGATACCATAGACTGCATAACCTGCTTTTGCAAGTCGTATACCACAGCCTATTCATATTACACCATATTCCAAGCATCATTATTTCATATATATATATATATATATTGACTAAAAACAATTATTTTAATATTGGTTAAAATTATTTAATTTAAAATTTTGCCTCTCATGGATATGCTGCATTCCATGCCATAGCCATGGCACAAGAATATTAGTCCTTTAGGATCAGAATGTGCAGGCATCCATCTGCACGTGAAAAGCACCGTTCCTCTCGAGTTCAAAATGAATTCCTGAAAAAAAGAATAGTGATAATCAATTCATTTTTAATGTTATATGAATCATAAGATTTTTAATTCAGAGAACTCTATGAAAGTGAATATATGGATGTGCATGAATATGAATTATTATTTTCCAAGTAGGATTACCTCTGCATAAATCACACTGCTCTTTTCAGATTCCTGAGTAGAATTTGAGGAAGGAAAATGCATGTCAAAAGATGTATTTGTAAAAAAACAATGTATTATAAGAAGTTTAATTACATGCATGAGATAACTAAGATATGAAATTATTTACCATGAAGAAAGGGTCTCAATAGAATCAACGTGAAAAATTTAATGTATAACTTCCAAGAGAATGTTATCTAGTAAGAAATAATATATATGTGCATGATATATTAAATAGTATTATCAAAGTAGAAAAGCTTTGGCTTGGAATTAAAAATGAAAGATTTTTACAGTTGACTACATGACTTTAATGAGGCGAGAATGTTTTGGACTATAAAGGGATTAAAAATCTTTGGCTAAGTTGTATAACAAAAGAGTGCATTTGAGCATTAATAATTGGAATTCAGAAATAGTAAATATGGAGCTGTGAGTGTATCTATCAGTCAAGTAAATAGACTTTTAGTTGCTGGTTAGGTCCTAGCCCTTGGTATAAGGTCGGAGAAAGATAGAAAATAGTGATTTTAAAAATACCAAATCTCGATATAATTACAATCATACAAGTCTTATACAAATTGGGCTGGTCAATAGGGATTTTTTTCTTCTAATATCAACCCAATTAGTGCTAATAGAATTCGATATTAATCTCTTACTGTTTATGGATCTTTCCAATATTAATATCCAGAGAGTTGGGTCACTGGCGGGTTTATTGGGCTACAGTTTCTAAAATTAGCTTTTCTACATTTCTGCCCAATATGAATTTGAATGGGTTAAATTTTTTTTAAATAATCACCCTATTTATGTCAACAAACTACACTTGCCATATATAGTGGAAAATTAATTATTTTCGGGGAAATTCTATCCCGGACCCTGCCCAATGCAGCCAGTCCGGGATAGCCACACATTTCCCATGGGGACCACACATTTTGTGGGGGTGGGTGTTGTAATTTAACACCCACCACCCCTGAAATGTGTGGCTATCCCGGACCGGCTGCATTGGGCAGGGTCCGGGATAGAATTTCCCTTATTTTGGTAGAGTGTTCAATTTGACTTTCTTGATAAGTCATAGACTCATAGGTCATCGGAATGGATTGTCAACCATTTTGTATAGGTGTGTAGTACCAATTTTTTATACTCGGACTGATAGGTACCCACCGAGTCCAAATCCTACCTGACAGATCTGGTAAAATTATAATTTTAATTGTTTTCTTTTATTTTCTTACAAACATATTCAAAATAAATATAAATAACACAATCAATTTAAACATAAAAAACACAATAATTGAATACTTAAATTATTCAAAAACATATAAATTTAAATAGGTAAAACTTTCAAATAATTAAAGAACTCAAAATAATACTTGAACCATTCACATGCAAATAAGATTAAAGGCCAAAATGGCCAAAACCCTATATTTTACCATATATTAAGTAATACTTAAAATAAATATAAAATAGAATATATTATAAATAACCGGACAAATCTGAGTCGGGGTTTGGGACGGGTATATACCCACACTTGGACCCTGACCCATTTTTTGGACCCGCACTTGGACCCTGACCCATTTTTGGACTCGGATCCGGCCCTGTCGGGCAGGCCAATCTAGTCCAGGTATTCACTTTACCCGTCCCATTGCCATTCCTAAGTAAAACATATATTACTCTGGATCTTATACAGGATTCTTACCACATGTAGATTGATGAGGTATTTATGTGGCAATTCTTCAAGAATTCAGACCCCCCTGTAGCATTTCAAACAACTCCAAATTCTAGATTATTACATAAAATATACACACATAATTGCCAACAATATTAATCGAAGATTCAACAGTGCACCCTGAATCTGAGTATGTGTTAATACAGATTGAATAAAATCTTACAAGATGTTATCAGAAGGGACATTTGCATGGTTTAATACCCCAAGTTTGGTGAGCATACTCTTCCATTGTTCTATCACTGCTGAATCTTCCAGAACCAGCAGTGCCAAGAATGCTCATTTGAGTCCACTTCTCTTCATTAACAAACGTCCGATCTGCCATTGCCTGTTACGATGTTTTCTTAGTCACATTCTATCACATAACGGGCATGAAAAGTTGGACAGTTTGTTAAATTACCTGAGCCTCTAGATAACTGGGAAAATCAGAGCCCACCAGATAAAAATCTTTATCCTCCTCCACAGTATCACATAAAGACTTGAAGTAGTCTTTGAAGCCAAAATAACCATCCCGCACCATTCTACACCATATAAAAGATCTTCAATGTGTTACCCAAAATGGAGGATTAAACGAGAGCAACATATGGCGTTTGCACATTATTTGAGGTGCAAACAAGACGAGCTCGAGCCAGAAATTTAAAAAGTAAAATGATATGAAATTAAATATAGATCAACGTATATACATATACATATTTCAATTTTGAGTATATTATTAAATATATCATGATAAATAGTATATATTATTATATATATTTCTTAATGAATAAATAAATTTATATTTTGTTTACAGGCTCAAACCTATGAACTTGTATAAATTGGACTCAAGTTCAGCTTGTTAAAAAGCCAAGTTCGACTCAGTGCCCACCCAAAAGCAGATAACAAAAATATAATCCAGTGGTGTTTTTACCTTACAACTCGAACAAACTCCATAGGTATTCCTGAAACAGCTCCTTTTTCTCGTAATTTTGGAACTTCATGAACTTTAGCACCACAAAGAAACTGACAATGGACAAAAGAAAACAGCAAGGTTTTTCAAAATGCCTTACATCTTTGGATAATATCATATATAAAACTCATTAGCATATATACCATGTTCTCAGCTCCAATCTCTTCAATTATTTCGACAGTCGAACCATCTGCAGTTGCTAATAATAAACATCCATTCATCAGAAATTTCATACTCCCAGTTCCAGATGCCTCATGCCCTGCAGTGCTGATGTGCTGTGAAAGGTCACTGCCTGGGATAACCATTTCAGCCACAGAGACATTGTAATCTAGTATAAAAATCTGAAATAGAAGAAACTGAGTCAACTTAAGAAAGTAAAACAAACAGAGTATATCCATTATTAATACTCTCGTACCACTTTGAGAAGATCCCCCACTTTAGCATCACTATTAACTTTTTCAGCCACAGCATGACAGAGTTTGATAATCTTTTTGGCAATTTCATAACCAGGGGCAGCTTTCCCTCCAATTATGCACACACGAGGTACGACTTTCCTCCTGTCACTCTCGGTCATATTCTTCAACAATCACAAACAAACAGATGGAAAAAGTCATATTGCCATGTCAATATACCTCCCAATCAAAAATATAAACAATCATCACAAATGCCATACCTTAATACAGTCATAGCGATGAATGATTCCCAGTATATTCAGCAACTGCCTTTTGTACTCATGTATTCGCTTTATCTGGACATCAAACATTGCATCTAAACTGACCTGCAAATAGTGAACAGTCTCATTAAATAAAATAACCAAACGGATGTTAAATGAAAAGTGAAACAGTTAGTGGAGTGAAGAAAATTGACTTTTGATAACTACATGCTCAAACCTCGACTCCCGTCAGAGTTTCTATGTACTGTGCAAGCCTCATTTTATTTATTTTTTTCACCTAGAAATAAAAATTATAGTTGTGTCAGGCCATGAGTAAAATGTACAGAGAATCAATTTTCTCTTGTTGAAGAGTATCTATAATAGTAGGAAAAATTAGTACCATTCTCCACTCTTCTTGTAGAATAGGATTTGATGCATGTTCTCGTAAACCCACTAAAAGGTCAATGTTACGAACCCATGATTCTGTCCCGAGCCATTTTGTTATGAGAGAACACAAACCAGGATTGCTGACCACTATCCACCGTCGCTGATAATTAAAATGAAAATTGCCATCAAATTTCATTTTGTCAATGAACTAAAAAAAAGTGAAAAACATGTAAAAAGCAAATTAGATTATGTTAAGTAATTAAGAAAGCATAGCTATTCATGATCATTTCAGTAATCTCAAAAGCCTGAGGAGGGACCCTTAATAGAATTAAAGAAAGACAAAAGAAATCTATGCACAATCTAGCTGTACCTGTGTTACTCCATTTGTCTTATACTGGAACTTCTCCGGCCACAGGTCATAGAAATCCTGTGAAATCAAAATAGGTGGGATATACTTTCTTAAAATCAAGAACGCATAACGAAATAGAAGGACGAAATTCATTCTTATTGTCATGTGGAAAGCTTCCTTACTCTTCATTACATACTACCAGCACTTATTATTAAGAATCAGCAAAAAAGAATAAAGGGAAATCTGTTCATGCGCTAATAAAAGTATTTAAAAGTGAGAACTATTTTTTGTTTGCCTTGTTTTGATAGTTAAAATGATATGCGAATGCTTGTCGCAGTCTAATCCAAGCAGAGAAATCACTATCTACCTGCCACAGCTTAGACTAGCATGACTATATATAAGGTATACAATTTTTTTGTATCAAAGTTCCGATGGCATACAAATAGCATACTTTATGTTATTTAACAAGAACAAGAACAGAACAAGAGACTAATGAAATTTAATTCTTATTAAGAAGCAACTCTTAAACTAACCTCCCGCTAAAACTTGTTAGATTTAATGAAAAAGGACGTCAATGAAGTCAATTAATTCTCTAGGACATGGCCAGGAAATCATATCATGCTTATTATTACCGAGTATGAAAGAAAATAAAATTTGACATGTGATTCTCTAAATTACCTTGAACACTCTAGTTTTCAGCAATTCAAATTGCATCTTGGATACACCATTCACAGTGTGGCAACAAACAATCGACAAGTTTGCCATTCGAACACTCTGTAACCACAGAATACTAGATATATGAATAAACGATATCCTGAAATATTTCAACTTCAAAAAATATATAAATCACTAAGCTCTCCCCGAGGAAGCGAGAGCTCCATGTATTGCCCAAATCTATGAGGCATATAACGAATCTGAAAACATTCACTGGTGGATAATTTCCATTTACATTGTAAATTATCCACTAGGCAGGCTATATTTCAGATTCCATTTTGCAAACTCAATTTAATCTGTGTGCAACCCAATTAGTTTTGGTCTTTATATATAACCTACTACGTTTACTCCCAATCACAATGAAGCACAATGTCAAATAAAGTATCCATTACCTTGACAGAACCTTCCTCCACAATTGACATCCGATCATGTCTAATGTAGTCCTGACCAATCTTCCTTTTCAACTCTTCTATGAAATTATGATTTATTTTGTATATTATCTGAAAGAAAAGATGTTATAAACATGTTTTAAAAGAACGGAAATCAATATCAGTATTCCATAACCATAATAATTATTTATATACTTTGTAATTAAAAAATAATTCAGTTTCTTCTTCCTTCTCTTTTGTGGCAAACTAAAATCTGAGAATGAAACTGTTTCTGATCTTCACATTCATTGTTGAAAACTCCAAAGGTGACGGAATAAAAAACTTCAAAATGTAAGACATAAAACAAAACAAAATAGTATAAATCCAGTCTTTCTACAGAGAGAACTCACTTGTAAGTGACGTGGGAGCAGACTACCCAGAAGATCAACAGGGATTTTCTCCAGTCCTTCAGGTTGGACTGTGTGAGTTGTGAATGAAAATATTGTGCAGACAATCTCCCATGCTTTTTTCCACTCTAAGCATTCTTCATCGATGAGCACTCTCATTACCTCAACTATTGCAAGTGATGGATGTGTATCATTAATTTGAAGAGCAACCTACATACGTTTTTCATGAACCTTCAATGTTTACTGAGTCAAAGTGTAGTAAACAAATGCTAAAGGCTTCTTAATGAAAAAGGGACGAAAAATTAATAAGCAAATCCCTTTCCTCAATATTTCCTGAAATTGCATATTGCACATCAATAATGTATGTATTTATATATTGCAACCTTATCTGGAAATTCGTCAAAGTTATCATGAACATCCTTAAACCTCCTGATTATATCTTGTATTGATGCTGAAACAAAAAAGTATTGCTGCTTTAGTCGCAACTCCTTCCCCTGAAAAAGACAATAAGTAAACAGCAATGACTAAGTAAAGACAGTTCGGGTTTACTTTATGATTGGAGTATTAGAGAACCATGCAGCAAACAGAATTTGAAAAAGCAAATGACCTGATAAGAACGATCATCAGGATAGAGAACATTGCTTATAGTTTCAGCCTTCTGTCTGTTAACAACAGCATTTATATAGTCCCCAGTATTGTAAGATTCCTGCAATTTACAGTCCCATATGGCTCAATATCAACAATCGAATGCTTATAAGTGCATAATGCTATGCATTTTGTTGGAGCTAGTTCAACACTTGCCACTAGCACCAAAGTCTACAGAACCTTAGGCAAAAAGATTCCACTTCTCAGTTTATTTGATCATTGCATATTATAGATAAATACATGACAAGATTACCAGGTCATATTGACCACTTGGTTTAGCAGCCCATAACCGAAGATTAATGGCGTTCCGTGTACCATAACCAGGTATTGGGTTGTCATAAGCAACAGCCTCAACCTACAACCAAGAAGAAAAACCCGAAGAACCAGTCATTAGATTCTAAATATGATAAATGCATGTTTCAGGGGTGTCAATAGATGCAATTTTTAATAAATTAAATAGTGATATACACCATCTATCAAGACTTAGAATCATGAATGAAACACATACTCACAGTTTCTCCAGGTAACCAAACATACTTTACACCATCGGAAGCTCTCTCTTCAACCGTCCCATAAAACTTATCCGGAAAGAATATACAAAACATAGAAGTCTCAGATAAGGTAGCTCGTAACTCTAATAAAGGCACTAAATAAAGAATAATAAACACAACAGAACAAGAAGTACTTTCAAACCTTCACAGGGTAGGACACTTGTACCCTCTCTATTTCCCAAGGGTTCCCAAAATTCAGCCAATAATCTGGTTGTTCATGTTGAAATCCATCTACAATAGTTTGACGGAACAACCCATACTGATAGCGTAGGCCATAACTGCAGAGACAGACATGCTGTCAAGAAAAAATACACTAAGGAGAAAGTTATTGCATGGTCGTTTTGGCTGGAGATATAACATAAACAGATACTGATTAGTAATAATTAATTCTTGACTAAGAATGAAATTTATACTTCAGAATCAGTAAAGGTGAGCACCCGAGGATTGCCAAGCACTAAACTTCTCTGAAGTATCTAGAACATAAAACAAAGTCTAGACACTGCTAACAAGTTTATCAGTCCTGTGCCACTTGAAACAAAGATATAATTCACTTATCTAGTAGAAACAAACCAGTTATCATTCTCAAGTTTATCATGGTGCGGAAGGTCAAGCAAGATTAGACACTCAGAGGAAGATAAGACCAGCAACCATTGAATGTTGATACCAGAAAATA